>BLSH010372758.1:694354-735266 GCA_018402905.1 Glandirana rugosa | reverse complement strand
GCCCCAAACACTGACCTCTAACTAGGTGTCACAAAGTTTTCGTCCTAGTGGTCGTCCGCCCACAAAGGAGATTAGACTTACCGTCCTTCTGCTTACACATAATCTAGTAATATGAAGAAAATGGGAAAATATCAAACCTCCTTCCCCTAGAGCACAGGTGTCAAACTGGCGGCCCTCCTGCTATAGCGGAACTACAATTCCCATGAGGCATTGCAAGGCTGACTGTTACAAGCATGACTCCCGGAGGCAGAGGCATGATGGGACTTGTAGTTCCGCAACAACTGGAGGGCCGCCAGTTTGACACCCCTGCCATGGAGGAAAAGATAGTGCCCAGGGCCTAGCCACATTCCACATCCTCTCTTTTTAGTGGTGTAATTTTTCCCAGTCTTCCCCATTACTTCCTGTAGTGACCCAGGAGCTGGTGTGGGGTAAAAAGCATTAATTATCTTAACAGCTGTTTAAGGCCAGAGAGCTCCTGAGGTTGGTATGCTGCACAGACTTTGCAAGGCACCTCATCACAGTCAACAATGATCTAATACACATTCGTCTTCCTGCCATTCAGATTAGAGGAAACACCCGCCTGCTGGTGATCCTGCTTTTGAAACACTGTGGATCAATCTCCAGTCACAAACCCCGCACTTACCCTATCTAGGTCGCTTCCTTCGGACGGCAGGCGGCTGCTTCCTCTGCGTCTCCTCCTCCTCGGCATCACAACTGCTTTCGCCGTGCGTCTCCTCCCTCCTCCTCGGCGGCCAATAGGATCGCTTCTCCTCTCGCTATTGTCACACAACTGGGTGGGCTCAGGGAATAGTGCTTTGCTCCCTGAGCCGACCCTTTTTTTGAGCCAATTAGAGCCTCAGGCTCTAATCATGTGCTTCTAAAAACAAGAAACAAAAACCCCATTGGAATCCAACCATCCGGCGCCCTGTATGTAGGTTAGGGGCCAGGCACATGGATTTCGGCGGCCGGAACCCCTCCACCCCATATGGACGGGCCACCACTGGTGACTTGGTCACCTGCAACCCACATTAGCATAAGCTGCTTGGATTTGTGAGCATGCAATGCCTTGCCTTGCCCTGGGCCTTTTTTTGCAACATGTCTTTTCGAAGACACACAAAGTCCAGTTTTTCTGCAACAGGTGTCCTCAGCCTATATTCTTCTACTCTTTGTGTATCCCCAGAAGGATCTGATATCTGTAACCTGGATCTTAGGGCCCCTTTTGTTATAGGGGCATCCTCATCTCAGTTTTCCTTAACTCTGCTGCGTTAAGCTGAAACTGTCCCTGTGTGTACATGGCGTCTTTGGATTTTTTAAATTTTGTGCAAGGGTAATGGAGAAACCTGCTTGCAGAGGCTCTGTGCGTTCTGGCACCATTCGCAACGGAACCTAAACCTGAACCTACGGAGTCTCATTCTGTAAGTGTTCAAGAAGCCTCCATCTCTGATACAGAATCATCATGGTGTACTCACCAGAACATGGTGCGAGAAAGGTGCGTTCTGTGTGCATTTCCCACACAGCGCTCTAAACATACTGCCTTTACAATCTGCTACAGGTGCTAATACATTAACAGCACCCAAACATAGATTGCAAATGCAGTGCGTTTTGCGGGCACCACATTGCATGGTGCCGCAGAACAATGTAATTTTGTGCAGCAAATGTTTTCACAAGTAGTGCACACAATAGCTAGTGTCAAATGAATGGGCTGCTAAAACACACTGCAGGGGAATGCACAGGAACATGGACCGTGTTCCTGTGAGATTGTGTGACCCGGTTTTTAAACTATTTTGGTACATTCCTTATGATTCTGATTTTCAAGGAGTCTCTAATCTCTTTTATGCAACGCAAGCAATCTACCTTTCTGTGTGGAGGAACAGCCTGCTTTTCCAGGCATAGGCTCTTTAGATATCTTTTGGCTGTGAAGACCTTTCTAATACACTTTAAAACATTCCTCTATGAGCACCCAGAACAACCAATAAAATCATGAGCCTCTACTGACAAATGTGAAGGAGTTTTGGGAATTTTTTGGTAAGGGATCTGTGCCCACTGTAGGCTCTAAAGTCATCCATACAAGCTTACCACCAAACCGGTTGATGTTCTTCTGGGATTTTGCTGACTAACAGTTTAACTCCTTATTTTGGTCTCTGAATTAACTAGAGTGACTCTCTATCCCAGTGGTTCTCAACTCCTGTCCTCGGGATCCACTAACAGAACAGGTTTGCAGGATAACTGAAATACATCACAGGTGATATCATTTGCTGCTCAGTGATTGCAGTATTCTAGTCTGCATCTCCCCAAGGTAATACTTAAAATCTGGCCAGTTAGTGGGTCCTGAGGACAGGGGTTGAGAACCACTGCTCTATCCCCTTTTGTTGGTGACTCTGGTGGTTGAAGTGTGCACCTGCTTCAATGCATTGGATTTGTGGATGGGACAAAGGAACTCGTTCATTCATCTACTACTAAAGTGCTACCTTGAACACTATCACAGTCTACTTTACACCCAAGCCCCAGATCTTGAGGCCAGAAGTCCTTTGTCATATCTGTCCATCCCTGCCCTGCATGAAGGTGCACCCCCCACTTTTGCAAGTGTGGACATCTTGTTCATCCTATCCGCGTCTCTTGGTAGTTGACCTCTTTGTGGTTTGGATGCTCAGGCTTTCACTGTAGACCATTAATTCAGAAACCTTCAGCTGCCCTTGCTGTCCCTTCTGACATTACTGCACCCCATTGTGCTTCACCCCAGTTTTGATAGGGTTTCCTGCACCAGGGGAACACTTATTTCTTCATTGTTAGGACCATATCTTTGGAAATGGTATCCCACTCACACTCCTCTATACAGGAGAGCCGCTTTCAATCATGGATGATTGCACCCCTTGTGGTGCTTGGTTCTCCTCAACCCTTATATTTTTCTAAAAGGACCTCTTGACCGGCAAGTACGACAGGGATCAGTTCCTACTGCTCCCTCCTTTATTAAAGACCTGGCTCTTCAGTGTTTTCCAGCAGTTGAGCAGTACAGTGGCTTAGGTTAGCACTTTTGCCTTGTAGGACTAGGGTCTTCCAGCAGTTTTGGAACCTGGCCACGGCTCTAACCTAGTGTACGTTATAAAAGGCTCAGAATACCTACTTTGAATAAATACATTTTCCTGGATTTTCACAGTTCATGCTAAACTGAGGGTGTCATCTATACTTGCAGTGGTTCTTTAATCCTTCCCTTTTGTGTAGCCAATTTTTTTTCCCCCCTTTCACCTTCTTCGTAATTTGTGTGAATTTTTTGTGAATCTCTATTTAATATGGTTTATTCCTTCTTGTGCTGTCTCTCAGACCTTTTCAGTCTCTTCCTGTGAGTTGGAGAGTCTGAAGTTTGGACAAGGTACTAAGCTGGGTTCAGACTAAGGCCCAGTTTACGCCCAGTGTGGTGGGACTGCGTTGGCCGATTATCCCAGTGCAGTTCCTCCGCAACACAAGACAATGCCTTGCCTCGTGTGTCTCCAAGTTCACACCATGGTGGTGTGCGCTGAAAAAAGTATGGCACCTCAGTGCAGTGCAAGGAAATCCCCACACCATGTTGCCCACATAATGTAATGATTTTGTCATTGTGACATTTCAATAAAGTTCATTAAGAATAAAAAAAATAAAATAATGAACAGTGTGATGCGCCAATCCCGCCGGATTGCACCGCATACAAGCCGCTGCCTTGTAATGTGCAGATTAGCCCTAAGAAGTCCCTGAAGCTATTTTCCGGACCAGGGTGGGAGTTAATTGTTTACCACCCCCCTTTCCCCCCACATACTGGGGGTTATTACCCTTGCCTGCTCCTTGCATCTGGTTCTGTGGAACAGACAGCTTCCTGAGTCATCAGTGGATTCCTCATCTGGAGGCTGCAAGATCTTTATTTCAAAAGCGGTTTGAGAACTCCCAGTGTAACAGTGGGTGACCTACTCTTTACACTGAACAGTATTGAGTGTCATTTGTGCCACATGGTTTTCTTCCTAGAGTCCAGAAATAGGCTTTGGGATTCCTTCATCCGTTGAGCCCCTCTTTTAAGAGTGTGGTTCTGCTGAAGAGTGCTCCTCTTTTCTTGCAAGAAAATGTCTATCACTGGGGGGGCTCCGCAAGTAAGACACTGTTAACTTACTGCACATTTCCCTAAAGTGGGATATTGTAAGTCAGGAGGACTTTGTGGGCCCTGATTACTGGAATATACTCTTCTGTGATCAAGCTGCTGTCTTCTGAGGAAGGTTCTTTGGATTCTTTCCTATTTCCTATCCTCTGTCAGGTGAATATTTCTAGTGGTAGCATTCGGATTCCTACCCATAGTTCCTCAGCAGAGGAGTCTGCCTTTTAGGCCCCGTTATCTGGCGATTTTGGATTGCGAGCAGAATCGCTGAGATTCTGCCCGTGAGTCCAAATCGCAATGCAATAGTAGCAAAACACAGCACGCATGACAATTATTTTTAATAGCACCCCAAGCATGGTGCTGTTTTGTTGCGAAGGTTGCGTGACAAATTGTGCAGCATCGTGCAAAGCTTGTCGCCCCAAAAGAAGCGCCTCCTGTTTGGGGCATCAAGCTTTGCGTGATTCGGTTTGCCATCCGATTTATCACCTGACAATCATGGAAAAACTGCACCGCGTTTGACGTGCCGTTAAAAATGAATAACACCTAAAGATGGCCACACTCAAGATGGCCGTGGCTAAAAGTTTCTAGGGGGGTGTTTCTCAACAATGGATGGGTGAGTTTGCTGCAAATGGTAGGGAATGAATAAATAGTGTTTTTGAGTTAGTGGCACTCGGGTACAGTTTAGTTCCACTTTAATTTCACTTTAACTTTAGTTCCACTTTAATTTGTCAAGCTTTATGTTTGGGTATAATTTGTCACACATAACAGTTTGCCCAATCTTAATTCTAAAACTAAGGCGAGAGAATCTCCTTTGTGAACATCCTACAGTTGTAGAGCGATGTACCAACATAGGAAATCCTCCCTGCGTTAAAATCTTATGGGGTGAGCTATGTATTTGAAATAAATTAACCTTTTTTTTCATTGGGTTAATGAGATCTTTTGTTTTACTTTTCTAACATGCCACAACTTTCCTATTTAAACTTACATTGCACAGAATGCCAGGCCAGGAACAAAAGGTTAATCTGTAAAAATGCTCCCTGGTTTGTGCTTTCTGGTTTAAGCACCATGAAAGTTACACCCCACCATCTATAAAAATGGCTCTACTTGACAGCCCAGGGAATGTCTTGTAACTTGGCTGGTTCAGGTTCAGCAGCCAAGGTGAGCTTGCACATGATCCGAATGGGATTCAGAAACTCAATTTTGTCTTCAAATGTCTTTGTCAGTGCAGCATTATTAACTTGTGACAGGTTGATATAAAGCATTTACATTACGCTAGCGTTTAATTTCATGCTGGGTGGTCTAGAGCATAAGTGACAGCACTCTGAGGCTGGATTCCTTTGCGCTTCTTGATGTTTGAGAACAACCATGCAGATCATTCAAATTTGTTTCTTCTTTATAACCGGAAGCTTAAGAATACATGCATATTTAAAAAAACAAACCAACATTATTTGGGCAAGTTATGTACTGTATTTACTAACAAAAAGTACCGTATATGTAAACACAATCGCTAAAATCTCATATAAGTTTAAACATGTAATGTAATTTGTTCTTCAGTCTTTGTAAAGAAGCAGCTCTTTATATATTTTTTAGCGGATACCCTAGAGAATAAAATGGCGGTCGTTGTAATATTTTATGTCACACTGTATTTGTGCAGCGGTCATTCAAACGCAATTTATTTGGAAAAAATACACTTTTATGAATTAAAAAAACAAAGCAGTAAAGTTAGCCCATTTTTTGTATAATGTGAAAGATAATATTACGCTGAGTAAACAGATACCTAACATGTTATGCTTTAAAATTTGTGGAATGGCAACAAACTATGTTACTTAAAAATCTCCATAGGCGATGCTCTAAAACATTTTTTACAGTTACCTCTTTAGAGTTAGAGAATGTATAGTGCTAGAATCATTGTTTTTGCTCTAACAATTGAGACGCCACCTCACGTGTGTTTTGAACACTGTTTACATTTGTGGGTGCGACTTACATATGCGTTTGCTTCTGCGCATGAGCATGGAGGGATGGGGCGTGTCCCTTTATTTTTATATATATATATATATATATATATATATATATATTTTATCCTTTTTATTGCTGTCACAAGGATGTAAACAGGCAGTGACAGGTACTCTTTATGGAGGGATCTGGGGTCTATACCCCAAATCCCTCCTTCGTACTTAAAAGCATTCAGAACGCCAAGTTTGGCTGTTTTGAATACTGTCTCTTTTTTAAAAAAAAATCTGGCGCCTTTAAGGCTCCAGTTAACCCGAAGTGATGTCATGACATCGCTTCCGGATTACAAGATCCGAGACCCGATCAAAGCCGATTCTGGTGGGATGGGAGAGCCCGGGAGAGCCACCGAAGGCGGGGGAGCAAAGGAAAAGAGGTTTGGGACTTTGAGTGAAGCAGTGCCCATAGGGGGTCACCGCCTCCATCCCTGTCAATTTATATACAAACAAAGGGCGGGACTTTAAATGAAGTGTGTGCTCGCAACGTACGTAATTAAAATATTTTGTTATGCATGTAGTTAACATATAGGTATACAACTAAATTGATAATCATATTTGTACGGCATGTAAACCGTAACGATGCATGTTAAACATAGTAGAAGAGTACATAGATCACCACATGCATAGAAAAGTGAAAAGATGGATATTTTGGCCAGATGATGGTAGTCCCTGTCAGCATGAAGCTGCAAGAGTGACATATTTAGATGTATTAACAACCAAAAATACGCATAAAGACTAGTAAATCCAAATATGGTGAGTATACATTGCATCTATATCTCGACGCGTTTCGCGAGCTCTGCTCGCTTCCTCAGGAGTGGATGCAGGGTATCTAGAAAACAAATTGCAAAGATGAGTACACCAAAAATTAGGATTATGATAGGGTAGAAGCTGGGGGCCTGGAAGGACCACATACTTACAGTTGAGTCACCTGGCTCCATAGACCGAACCCCAGCGGGGAGGCACGGGAAGCACTCTCTCCGGGAGCTGAGGGGGCTAGACAAGTGACACCCACCAAGAGACCAGACGGAGGACCGGCATGATGAAAAGGAAATAGGGATTGGAGTGTCCCTGAATGGCCCCCAAATTGAATGCATGACTGTAAGAGAGTATGTCAATAATAAATGCAGCATGATTATGGTGAGTGATGTATAAACAGAAATGAAATTAACTAAAATAAATGGGATAGCTATGTTGCATTGCTGGAATGATGGAATCAGGAACACACCGAGAGGAATCGAATAGGGAACAGGGATAGGTATGGGAGTTAGGAGGATGGGAAAGGGAAAAGAAAAAAGGGAAAAGAACAAAAAAGGGGGAAGTGAAAAGGGAGAAGAAAGAAGAGAAAGAGGAACAGGAGATAGTGTGCAAGGAAAGATAGGAAGGGATAAGAGGATGGGTGGGAACAGTGTGTAGGGTGTAAGGATGTGAACGGAAAGACAAGTGAAGCTGCAATAAGTGTGTATGTGCCCACATAGGGATCTAGAGCTGTAGACAAGGTGAGGGTGACGTTGGAGTCTAGTAGTGAAGTGGGACTAAGTGCTTACCAGCATGGGTATTGTTGCTCTCAAGCAGCCAGTGAAGCAAAGGTCAGCAAGGGAGCTCCATGATGTGTCCTGCCTCGTGTGTAATCAAAGAGGAAATAGGGAATCATCATGCTGATCGTCCGGAAATTGTATCTCCGGGCGGGCCGGCGCCACAAGCCACGCCCCCAACGCCATGCGTCAAGTGGCTGATGACACGGGCGCGCATCAGCTCGCTCCCAGTGAGGGAGAAGAATGGACGCACGCCCCTCCAGCCAGACGGAAAGAAAGCCACACTATACACACCAGGGGGTTCCCCAGGTGGGAGCAGAACATGGCGTCGATGTGCTAGTGTCCCCACCCATCCTCCCAAAGGGGAGGGGAGGGAGGGGAAAGAACACAATGGAAAACCCATGCTGCACATCGCAGCTCCCGGAAAAAGAACCAACCGCCACAGCCAGCAGGGCACAACACAAGGAGCCAGGCCACTCCCCCAACCACAATCCAAATGGCATACCCATGTCTGCTGGATATGGATTGAAAATATTGATAGTTAAACTGGAATACCACTAAAGGGCCAAGCTTGGCCTATGTACTAACTAGCAGGAAAAAGGGAATGCTAGGCACCGCAACACACTTCCATCCCTATTCAATGGAGCAAAGGAAAAGAGGTTTGGGACTTTGAGTGAAGCAGTGCCCATAGGGGGTCACCGCCTCCATCCCTGTCAATTTATATACAAACAAAGGGCGGGACTTTAAATGAAGTGTGTGCTCGCAACGTACGTAATTAAAATATTTTATTATGCATGTAGTTAACATATAGGTATACAACTAAATTGATAATCATATTTGTACGGCATGTAAATCGTAACGATACATGTTAAACATAGTAGAAGAGTACATAGTAGATCACCACATGCATAGAAAAGTAAAAAGATGGATATTTTGGCCAGATGATGGTAGTCCCTGTCAGGCGGGGGAGGGGTGGTTGCCCCTTCCCACTGCTTGTAATAACAGCTGAGCAGCTGCAGGCATCATTTCGGTACAACCCCTTGAAGCTGAAGGCTGCATATGTCAAGGGGTTAAAAGAATACTTGTCCTATCATGAAGGTCCTTGTTAACACACTTTCTGTTTATAGTCTTCCAATTATGTCATCTTTCATCGTCATCCTGTCATATGAGACCCTTGTTGGAGTTGGAGGTTGGATGTCGCTGTGCCACACACATTGTGCAGCCATGTTTCAGGGTTTCTACTATCAGGAGGCTGGTCCAGAACAATGATGTGCAGCCAGCAATGGGAGGAAGCCATGTAAGCAAAGTGACTTGAAGAGACTGGAGCAATTTATCAGTATTGAGATACGAAAAAAATAGAAGGTGAAAACACTATTTTTGGGGGAAAAAAACATGGCAGTTTGATGCAAGGTGTTTTGGCAGGTTAAATGCTGCCCAGCCAGGGTTAAGGTATTCTTTAAGGCTGCATTCACATATCAGCGTATTGAAACACAGGCAGATTTGCTACAAAGATTCGCTATGCGCTGGGCCTTTGCCGGGACATCACGGCGCATACGCTTGGAGGGGAGCTGCTTGTTCCTTAAAGTGGTTGTCTACCCTTTGGAGGGATTTTTACCTACAGGTAAGCCTATAATGAGGCTTACCTGTTGGTAAAATGAATATTTTAGGAGATATTCATTTTACCAACAGGTAAGCCTTATAGGCTTACCTGTAGGTAAAAATCCCTCTAAAGGGTAGACAACCACTTTAAGGAACACCCACCAACCAGTGTCCCTCAGTGTGCTCAAGTGGTCCTTACCAAAATGAAATGACCACCTCTTACAGTATGGTTATACAGCACTCAAAGGGTTAAGAGATCCTCATCTCCACCAAATTAGCATGTACTGTATGCATCCCTGCCGGTACTCTTATATCCTTCAGCAGTAATGACTTCTAAAAAGGACTTTCATAGCATGGTACAGTAAAAACCTCCAAATGTATTAAAAACCTTGAGGAATGCGCACTCACAAATAAAGCAAGCCAACAAGGCAATCTTGCATAGTAAGCATCCGATCAGCAAAAGTATTGGCATGCACGATGACGTCACATCCAATGCCCTGTCTTGCATGTTTTATCATAGTAGACATCAGTGGGAGTGCCCCCCCCCCCCGATAGGAGGGATGTTAATCAGGCCCTTCTATACCTCACACTGAAGAGACTCTTGAGAGCAGAGTGCAAAGTGATCATTCATGTTGCTTTTTCAATGTGCAGTCACCATATGGAACAGGTCCTAAATCAGGTACATAGCTCACATGTAGTGTAGTGTGTAAAGAAGTCTCAGGGAGTGCAGGAGTGCTTGGATCATGAGGCTGGCTGCACAGACTTACACATTTTTCAGCTATTTGTTTTGAAAAGTTGTGGCATAGATTTAGAATATTTGCTGATTTTTGCCACAAACCGGAAGTACTAAAGTGTTACTAAACCCAGGAGCCTGCATTCACTATATCTGGTCTCCCACAGAACATGGAAATGCGATAATTTTAATAAAGATAAACCGCTAAATACCTTTTCTCATCAGCAGTATATTGCAGTCTTGTCACTTCTATCGGTGTCTGGCAGAGCACTGGTTAAAGCTTGTAGGAGGATTTTCATTCTTCTCTGACTGTCCTAGTACCCCCAAGGCTCTGTACTATCAGGAGATGGATTGGGGACAGTTAAAGGAGAGGATCAGAGAAGACAGGATCAGACAGCCTTTTTACACAGTGCTGAAAATTAACCCCTTAGGTCCCACAGTGAGTATAATAAGAATGCTTTACTGATTTTACAGTCATGGGTTGAGAAACACTTTACGAGGTGAACAGAAAGGGGAGAAGATTGGCAGTAGAGGAAAATGTCTACTAGAGAAGGAGACCACAGCACAAAGGACTCATGCCATTAATATCAAAGAGGAACTTCCCCCTGGAAAAAAATACTGTACAAATACTGTAGATGCTGACTTCTAATAAACAGGCATTTACCATTCCACTGATCCAGAGTTGTTCTCCCCTCCCAGGCTGGTTCTCTGCAGGATTTCGGGTATCCCAGCACCTCTATCTTAAGTTTTCATGCACACAGGACGTTAAAAAAAATCCTAACAACGTCAGTAGCTTATCAGTGATTTTTTTTTTGGCTTTTACCAGCGTTATTTTACCGGCGTTTTTGTGTGTTTTTAAAGGGCCAGCGTTTTATTTTCCCTCAATTGATCTAAAACGTCCAAAAACGCTGGGGATCAATGTTTTTGCACGTTTTTGGCCGTTTGAACGTTTTTACAGCTGAAAAACGTCTCTCAGAACCCTCTGGTCTTGGGTTTTTTTTATAGCTCAAAAATGTCACTGCTAAAAACAGTTGAATACAGCCTATGTGTACATGAACACATAGGATAACATGATGAGGAGTTTGACTGTAGAAAAAAACGTCTGCAGCTAAAAACAGCAGCTGTACAACAGTCAAAAAAAGTCCTGTGTGCATGAGGCCTAAATGTTGGAAGCTGGCTGTGACTTCATTTTGCTCCACACTCAGCTTCCCACTGCACATGCACAATTTTTTTGCGTAAATCTTGGTTTTAAAGCGGTCGTCTACTCTACAAAAAAAAAACAAACACCTGCAAGGCAGAAGCATAATGAGTTAGTATGCACTGCAATGAAATACTTCAGAACGAAGCTCCCGCAGGTCTGCCCAGTTCCTGAGGAGGGAGCTGCCACCTTCCCTCCGTAGATCCTTCTGGGTACGCGGCTCCGGCGATGTGAGTGGCCGAATCTGCGAGGCGTCACTCCCGAGCATGAGCAGGAGCCCAACTTTACAGCGGACTTTTCGGCAGGGTCCGGCGCTATGCACTGGGCCTTCGTCGGGACATCACTGCGCATGCACCTGCTGACCTCAGCGGCGCTTGCAGTGAGAATACGGTCGAGGAGATATTTTTTTACCTACAGGTAAGCCTTATTATAGGTTTACCTGTAGGTAAAAATGTAATTTATGGGGATACAACCGCTTTAATAATCATTAGGCTATGTACACCACAAAAACGATAATTTTTAGAGAAAGAATGCTGATTTGGGCTGCCTGGGGATTTCATTAAACAGAGAATGAGCTACATGTAGAATATTTGTATCCGGTTCTCTGTTCCCAAGACCACAAGGCAGTAAAGATGTAATCTTTGTGTTCTGGTTGATGCAGGTGTTCTAGTTCCCAGAGTACAATGGGTCATTGCCCCTCTTGGGATAAATACAATGGGGCGTTTTGTCTTGAAGACTTAAGCTGCCCTTGTAATTTTTCCTATAGGTTTTTCATCAGTTTCAAGATTTGGAATTTCTGCAGAATGCCACTAGAGGGTACTAGTTGTCTGCTGTAATGTAAAGGGGAGTCGTTTTTTTATTTAGAGATGGCATGTTAGAGCAAGGGCATAGCTACATTCTGCATAGAAAGGTTATCTTGACCCAGTAAATATGTATTATTTAGATTATATTATATATTCACAAGTATGACATAGTGTACACTGCATTTCAGACTACAAACATTTAATGTGAATCTTACTGTAGTGATTAAACTTTACCTGCCATGAGTAATACAAAGGCTCCCTCCCTCTGAAAATCCTCATTGACCCTGTTATGCTTTCTTTCTGTCTTTAAAAAGAAAAAAAATAGCGCAAATCTCACTCCTGACAGGCATGCTGGGAAGTGATCTGTGTGTGCAGATGTAACATTCAGGAAAGAAAAGGCCGGTAAATGGGAGAGGAGGGAAGTTGGAAGTGCTGGGGGGGGACAGGGGTGGTGGAAATTAAAGGGGTGGGGGGAGAGGGCGCTGGGTGCAGACAATGTAGATCAGCCTTTCTCTACCTTTTTACTCCCAAGGAACCCTTGAAATTTTCAGATTCTCAGGGAACCCCACCTAAAGAATGTAATATCTACAGCTCAGGGTACATTAGCATGATCAATCACTTGAAGAAAGTTTCAAATAAAAGAATAACTACTGTGGTGTACCTAGTGTATTTGACACCCAAGGCAGATACATTTTTTTTTCCAACCTCCTACAAAATTATTTTCGGTAATCTTGAAATAACTGCAGAACAGAAATGCAGACAGTAAAACCTATGGTGTCCACTTACATTAGTTGTCCGTGTGGAAGTGAGCTCTTACATTGGTAGCTAGAGGAAAATTGCCTCTTGCTCATTGCTCAAGGAACCCCTGGCAACCTCAGGAGAAACCCTAGTCGAGAAACATTGCTCTCCCCTGGTTGAGTAAAATTGCTTCATTGCATTGGTGGTTAGTGTAGGTAGGAGATCAACCCATCTTTGCTCATTGCTCAAGGAATCCATAGCAATCTCAGGATGAACCCTAGTCAAGAAACACTGCTCTCAAGCTTTGCTCATTGCTCAAGGAACCTCTGGCGACCCCAGGATGATCCATTGGTTCCAAGTGACGTTAGTTGAGAAACACTGCTCTCCCCTGGTTGAGGAAAATGACATTAGTGGCCAGTGTAGGTGGCAGATTACCTGCCTTTGCTCAATGCTCAAGAAACCCCTGGCATCTCAGGAGGAACCCTAGTTGAGAAACACTGATGTAGATTCTCCTATAGAGCAGCCAGCAGGAGAGAAGAAGAGGGAAGCCGGCAGCGCTGTGGGGGGGTAATGGGTCCAGATTTCAGGCGGTCTGAATTCAAAACCTTACTGGTGGCATGGATACTGAGAAGTAAACTGTGTGTTGGGGTGCAGATCTCTCTGTGACATGGATACGTGGATGTGAGCTGTGTGTGCTGGAGGGAAATATTTTTTGATACTTGAAAGTGAACTGCTTATGCTGCAGTGCAGAGTCAGCTGTTGACATTAATATTGGGAAGTGAGCTGTGTGTGTTGGAGTGCAGATGTCACTGGTGACTTGGATACTTGGAAGTGAGTTGTGTGTACTGAAAATATATTTTTTTCTGATGACATACAATGGATATAAAAATTCTACACACACCTGTTAAAATGTCAGGTTTCTGTGATGTAAAAAAAAAAAACGACAAAGATAAAGAGTTTCAGCACTTTTTCCACCTTTTTAATGTGACCTATAAACTGTACAACACAATTGAAAAGCTGAAATTTTTTTTTTGGGGGGGGAGGGGAGTAAAAATAAAAAGCTAAAATAATGTTGTTGCATAAGTGTGCACACCCCCTTATAACTGGGGTGTTCAGAATTAAGCAATTACATTCAAACACATGTTAAATAGGAGTCAGTACGTACCTGCCATCATTTAAAGTTCCTCTGATTAACCCCAAATGAAGTTCAGCTGTTCTAATAGGTCTTTCCTGACATTTTCTTAGTTGCATCCTACAGCAAAAGCCATGGTCCGCAGAGAGCATCTAAAGCATCAGAGGGATCTCATTGTTAAAAGGTATCAGTCAGAAGGGTACAAAAGGCATTAGATATACCATGGAACACAGTGAAGACAGTCTTCATCAAGTGGAGAAAATATGGCACAACAGTGATATTACCAAGAATTTGATATCCCTCCAAAATTGATGAAAAGATGAGAAGAAAACTGGTCAGGGTGGCTGCCAAGAGGCCTACAGCAGCATTAGAGGAGCTGCAGGAATATCTGGCAAGTACTGGCTGTGTGGTACAGGTGACAACAATCTCCTGTATTCTTCATATGTCTGGGCTGTGGGGTAGAGTGGCAAGACGGAATCCTTTTCTTATGAAGAAAAACATCCAAGCTCTGCTCAATTTTGCAAAAGCACATCTGAAGTTCCCCAAAAGCATGTGGGAAAATATGTTCTGGTCTGATGAAACCAAGGTTGAACTTTTTGGCCATAATTATAAAAAAGATATGTTTGGCACAAAAACAACGCTGCACATCACCAAAAGAACACCATACCCACAGTGAAGCATGGTGGTGGCAGCATCATGCTGTGGGGCTGTTTTTCTTCAGCTGGAACTGGGGCCTTAATCAAGGTAGAGGGAATTATGAACAGTTTCAAATACCAGTCAATATTGGCACAAAACCTTCAGGCTTCTGCTAGAAAGCTGAACATGGAGAGGAACTTCATCTTTCAGCATGACAACGACCCAAAGCATGCATCCAAATCAACAAAGGAATGGCTTCACCAGAAGAAGATTAAAGTTTTGGAATGGACCAGCCAGAGCCCAGACCTGAATCCCATTGAAAATTTGTGGGGTAATCAGAAGAGGACTGTGCACAGGAGATGCCCTCGCAATCTGACAGATCTGGAGTGTTTTTGCAGAGAAGAGTGGGCAAATATTACCAAGTCAAATTGTGCCATGCTGATAAACTCCTACCCAAAAAGTGCTGTAATAAGATCAAAAGGTGCTTCAGCAAAGTATTAGTTTAACCACTTCAGCCCTGGAAGGATTTTCCCACTGTAGGACCAGAGCACTTATTGCGATTTGGCACTGCGTCACTTTAACTGACAAGTGCACGGTCGTGCGACATTATATCCAAACAAAATTGATGCCCTTTTTTCTCCACAAATAGAGCTTTCTTTTGGTGGTATTTGATCCCCTCTTTTGGCCGATTTATATTCTTTCTCAAATTTAAAAAAAATCACGATCGGCGTTTGTTTGGTTTGCGCAAAAGTTGCCGCATTTACAAACCATGAGAATTCATTTATGGCGTTTTTTACTATTTTTTTTTTTTTTTTTACTAGTAATGGCGGCGATCTGCAATTTTTTACTGGGACTGTGATATTGCAGCGGACATATCGGACATTTTTTACACTTTTTTGGGACCAATGACCTTTATACAGCGATCAGAAATTTAAATAGCCGCTGATTACTGTATTAATGTCATTGGCAGTGAAGGGGTTAACCTGCATGGGGGGGGGTGATCTAGGGGTTAACTGTGTTCCCTAGGTGTGTTCTAACTGTGAGGGGTCTGGGCTGCCAGGGGCATAAGAGATCGAATTGATCCCAGTGACAGGTATCAGTAGATCTCTGTCATGCTGCCTGACAGAGCGGGGAACCGCCGTGTTTACATTGGCGGTTCCCTGTTTTTCTTCTGTGCCAGGCGATCGTGGCTCGCCAGCGGACATAGAGTCCGCCTGACCTGTGGCTATACTGCTGGAGCGTGCGAGCCACCATTTATAGACGGCGATTTGGGGTATCCAGCCACTCTGCAGCAGTAAATGTACGTGAGCCGGTCAGTAACCTGTTAAGGGTATGCACACTCATGCAACCATATTGTTTTCATTTTTTATTTTTACATCCCTCCACCTAAAATATTTCAGTTTATTGTACAACTGAGTTGTACAGTTTATAGGTCACATTTAGGCCTCATGCACACAGGACGTTTTTTGACTGCTTTACAGCAGCTGTTTTTAGCTGCAGACGTTTTTTTTCTACAGTCAATAAACCCTCCATGTTATCCTATGTGTTCATGCACACATAGGCTGTTATCAACTGTTTTTAGCAGTAATGTTTTTGAGCTGTAAAAAAACCCCAAGAGCTGAGGGTTTTATTTTGGATGTTTTTCAGCTGTAAAAATGTTCAAACGTTTAAAAGCATCCAAAAATGCTCAAAAATGTCAATCCCCAACGTTTTTGGACATTTTAGACATATTGGAAAAAAAAAAAAATGCTGGCCCTTTAACCTCTTGCTTACTGGGCACTTAAACCCTCCTCCTGCCCAGACCAATTTTAGGCTTTCAACGCTGTCGCATTTTGAATGACAATTTCGCGGTCGTGCGGCGTTGTACCTAAACAAAATTTTTATCATATTTTTCCCACAAATAGAGCTTTCTTTTGGTGGTATTTGATCACCTCTGTGGTTTTTATGTTTTGCGCTATAAACAAACAAAGAGCAATGATTTTGAAAAAAAACAATATTTTTTTTTACTATAATAAATATCCAAAAAAAAATATATAAAAAAGAAAATTATTCATCAGTTTTGGCCAAGATATATTCTTCTACATATTTTTGGTAAAAAAAAAATCGCAATTGCCATATATTGATTGGTTTGCGCAAACGTTATTGCGTCTACAAACTGTGGGAATTGATTTATGGCGTTTTTACTATTTTTTCTTTACTAGTAATGGTGGTGATCTGCAATTTTTATCGGGACTGCGATATTGCAGCAGACATATCGGACATTTTTGACACTTTTTTTGGGACCAATGACATTTTATATAGCGATCAGAAATTTAAATGTCCATTCTTTACTGTATAAATGTCCTTGGCAGTGAAGGGGTTAACCTGCAGGTGGCAGTGAAGGGGTTAACTATGTTCCTAGTATGTGTTCTAACTGTGGGGGGACGGGACTGGTCAGGACATAACAGATCTAACTGATCCCAGTGACGGGGATCAGTAGATCTGCTATGTCCCCCTTAACAGAATGGAGAACGGCGGTTTCCTGTTCTGCAGCTGTTACAGGTGATCGGCGGGTCTGGGGCGGACATTGAGAGCACCGCAGGCTGCGAGTGCGTGCGGGGAGCGTGCACAAGGGCGGACGTCCATGGACGTCCGCCGGGCAATTCAGATCTGCGCTGTAGCCATCTTTCGGCTATAGCGCGGATCTGAACATGGTAAAATAATGCTGGTAAAAGCTGAAAACATCCCTGATAAGCTACTGATGTTTTTGGACATTTTTTTTTAAAGTCCTGTGTGCATGAAGCCTAAAGGTGGAAAAAGTTGTGAAATTATTTATCTTTGTCTCATTGCTTTACATCACAGACACCTGACATTTTATATCCGCTGTACATTGGAGTTAGTTGCATTAGCAGAGGTGGAGATTGAAATAATAGGTTGGTTTACTGAGACTGCCATGCTTTGGAAGTTGAGTGTTATGGATGTGCCCTGTTTGTTACAGATTTGATGTAAAATTTTATACCATAATTAGCTTGTGATCTTAAAAAATAATAATAATCCAGGGTCATCATGTATACCCAGAACACAATCCTATAAACCCCAGCAGGGTCAGTACTTTAGACATTCTGTTCTTGGTTATGTGTAAACGTCTCATAGGAACAATACACTGCACACAATTCATACCAGGAAGATGAAGACTAAAGAATATATTTCTACTGCCTGTAGCAGACTATAATACTCCAATTCTCCCAGAATACTCTTCTCAGGCAAACCTTGAGAGACTCAAGAGACTTTTTCTAAGAATAAAAGGGCAAAAAACTGAAACTATTGCAGTACATTGCCACACGTCATACATTTATTCATGCAGTACAGTTTCCTAGTTTGATTTAAATTTGCATTAGTCATTCTCTTGCTTTTAGTAGAATGATAGAAGTTTGTAAGATTGCAAGCTGTCACTTAAGCTGTCTAAAGGTGTGATAAGTTGTGCCTTCTTTATAGGTCTTCTAGCATGTGCAGTGTGATGCTGATGGGAAATTAGCTCTATATAATGTTTCGTATTTCAGAATATGTATGTGAGATCCCTTTTATTTGGAAAGCCCCTGCTTTGCAGAACCCAGCTGTGTCTGCACATTTTTGCATAGCTTATTTTAAGCTTATCATTTTTTCCCCTTAGAACATGCAGCTGGGTATAAAGGTGCAGCTTGTCTTAGCAGACTTTAGCAGAAAATGTACTTGCGTATAAACATTCAATACCTGTTTTTTTCTTCTTTGCTTCCATCTTTGCTGCAGCATGGATGAACATGTTTGTATGATGAGCCTCATACCTCCAAAGTGCTATATCTACAATGAAAAGCAGTCTAGCTATATGTGTGTTTACCACTGCAATTTCTAAATCTTATTTTTTCACCCCCAGGTGTCCACTGTACGCATGGCTTTAACCGGACGGGTTTCTTAATCTGTGCCTATTTAGTTGAGAAGATGGATTGGAGGTAACGTTCGATATAAAGTATCAGCCCTTTGCTTCCTTACAAGCACTGATTGTCTAAACATTAAACATTTTTACATGTTTGAGTTTATTTTAGAAAGCTTCCTTAGGAATCCTCTTGGATTTTAGAATCAAATTAAATCCAATTTCTCTTTTGTTCATTGACAGACACAGCGCTCCATTATTCATAACCATAGGGTTATACCGCCCCCTACAGGAGTAGGACACTAGGCTGAAAAAAGACTTGGCTATGCCTGTGGGCAGTCCTAGGTGGTATAAACCCCCCTTTCTTCTATAGGCCTTCAGTTTTTTTTTCTGCCTAATCAGGAGTAAAGACCTAGTTCCCTGCTGGGATCTCTAGTCCTGGCAATTTTTTGTTTTGTTTTTCTTTTTTCCTGAATTTTTTTTACGGTGAGATCTACAATCAACTGCTGGGCTGGGCAACAGGCTTGTCAATAAGTATCCAGGGGTCTGGCCAGTGAGCACGTGCAGACTGTAGATATGCTTTAGATCAGCCGCGACATAGCCCCACTGGACGGGGGCTGGCCTTGCGAGTTCAACGTCTCGCGAGGTCACGTAGGACTGGGTCTCGACCCGAGTTGCAGCGTTCCTCATGGCCGACAGCCCCCCCACTTCGGTGGCAAGGAGGATCTGTCTGGGAGCGTTACCCGCACACTTCGCTGGATTGGTAAGTAGGGGCCCCCGCCTTGTCTTCCCTGGATGTGGTGTAGGGTGCGGGTACTCCCTCCGGGCCCCCCCAGTCCCTCCCTGGTTCCTGGTTCCTGTATCAGAACGGTTTCAGGGGTTTTATTCAAACCTGTTCATGGTCCATAAAGATGGCAGGCATGGTACATCCAATTCTGGACCTCAAGGCCCTGACCTGCTTTGTGTGAGTACAGAAGTTCAGGATGAGGTCCATCCGCACGGTGGTGGCCGTTCCTTCATCATTGGGACTTTTATGGCTTTATCGCCATCACGAATGCTTACTTACACATTTCACTATGTGCTCGACCCCAGCACTTCCTTCATTTTGCTTTGGGAGGAGAGCATTATCAGCTTATGGTGTTGCCCTTTGGTCTCGCCACCACTCCTCAGATTTTCCCAAGGTGTTGGCCCCAGATCGGACAAGGTTACATCAGCGGGGGAATTGCGGGCCTGGGCTGCCTGGACAACCTTCTTCTGTGAGCAGAGTCCTCAACTACCCCGAGGGGCGACGTAGCTTCTATACAGACCTTGACAGATTTCAGTTGGCTTCTATATTTCCTGAAGTCTGTTCTGGCTCCTTCCAGAACATTGGATCATCTGGGCCTGACCCTGGTTTCAGCTCTGGCCAGAGTGTTTCTTCCTCTGGACAAACTCCAGAAGTTGTATGCTGCGTTTTCATCTACTGTTGTCCGGCTGTTGGGCCTCCCTGTGGACCTGCATGCGGGTGTTGGGTATGATGGTATCTGTCTTCGAGGTGGTTCCATTTACACCGTTCCATATGAGCTCCCTTCAAAGTGAGATCTTGGCATAATGGGACAAGTGCCGAGGTCTCTGGACAACCCGATTAGGCTGAGGCAGAAAACCAGGGGATCCATGGTCTGGTGGCTTCTCTCTCCGTTTTTATGGCAGGGCAAATCCTTTCTCCCCTTGTATTGGACAGTGGTCCCCACCAATGCCAGTCTGTCCGGGTGGGGAGGTGTCCTGGGACTGAGCTCCCCACTGCAGACTACCGTCAATCAATATCCTGGAACTTCAAGTGATCAGACTACGTCTGGATCATGGAAGGATCGACTTCGGGGACTCCGGATATGGGTCCAGTTAAACAATGCAACGGCGGTGGCCTATGTCAATCGCCAGGGCGGAACAAATAGTGTGTTGGCAGCCCTGGCAGTAGCCAGAATCCTCCAGTGGGCAGAACATCTTGTTCTGGGCCTCTCTGACGTACGCATTCCAAGGGTGGAATACTGGTAGGCGCATTGCCTCAGTCGGCACGTGTTGGACTACGGGATGGGCCCTTCACAAGGCTGTGTTTCATTGGATATGTCTCCAATGGGGTACTCCCGTGGCAGATCTGTTTGCGCCCCGGCTCAACAGAACGGCACCGGGGTTTTTGGAAAGGTCAGGTGCATCTGGTGGACACCTCAAACACCCTGGTGGCCCCCTGTGGGCTGTTATCATTTTTTCTATGGCTTTCCTCCTAGCCTGCTTCTATTGTGGCTTTTGAGCAGGATCAAGGCAGAAGGGATTCCGGCCATTATATTGCCCCGGATTGGCCCTGTCGATCTTGGTAGGTCGACCTGGTGTGCCTGGTCGCCGACGTTCCTTGGCGACTGTCTCTCAGGGAGGATCTACTGTCCCATAGATCGATCTCCCGTCCTGCTTTACAGTCAAAGGTTTCAGTGGTCTGGCTGTGATGAGCCAGGTGCTGAAGTTCTGACTCTGCTGAAGGCTAGGTAGTCTACCTCTAGGAAGAGCTACCACTGGACGTGGAAAGCGTATATATCCTGGTGTGAGTCGCTGGGCATTCACCCTGGTTCTTTCTCGGTGGTCTTCATGGGGGGTTGAACAAAAATGGGCCTTGAGTACCATCAAGGGCCAGCTGTCAGCCTTGGCGGTCGTCTTCTTCAGCGTCCCCTGGTCTCGTACTACCTGGTGCGCACCTTTATTCAAGGGGTTTGACGTCTGTCTCCACCGTTGCAGTCTCTTCTACCGCTGTGGGATCTGAACTTGGTGCTTTCGGTTCTACAGAAGCCTGCCTTTAAAAATAAACAGGAGATTCCCCTGCTTACCCTTTTTCAGAAGGTGGCCTTTTTGGTGGCTAACACCTTTGCTTGCAGGGTGTTGAAACTGGTGGCGTTATCTTGTCGTACATCTTACCCAGTGTTCTACAAGGGTAAGGTGGTTCTTCACCCTTGTCCATCGTTCTTTCCTCTGATTTTCTTTTTAATAGGACATTGTGCTATTGTGTTGCCTTCCTTGTGCCCTGATCAACATATCCAAAGGCATTTGCCTTACATGCCCTGGATGTGGTTCGGGTGTACTCGGTAGCCACTGAGTCTTTTCAGAGGTCAGACTCACTGTTTGTGATCTTGGATGGGCCAAGAAAGGGGCTGTCTGCTTCTTCTGCAACCATTTCTAGATGGATCAGACTGATGATGATGACTCTGGCTTATTCTGTCAGGGGTTGGGTTCCTCCTTTCCCTGTTAAGGCGCATTCTACTCGGGCGCTTAGTGTGTCTTGAGCCTTCCATCTGCAGGTGTCTGTTGCGCGAGTTTGCAGGGCGGCCACTTGGTTGTCGGTGTACACTTTCACAACATTCTATGATGTGGATGTGCTGGCATCTGCGGATGCTTCTTTTGGCCGCAAGCTTTTGCAGGCTGCTGTTTAGAGGGTCCATGCTCTCTTGAAGGTGTATTTGTTCGGGTTTGGCTCCAGTTGTTCTGTGTTGAGCTCCTGTTACCTGGTTGGCTCTTGTGTTAGCCTTGGGATTTTTCCTTTTCCCACCCCTCATGTTGGCACTGCTTTGGGATGTCCCTATGGTTATGAATAATGGAGCGCTCTGTCAATAAACTATATAGCTGCACAATTAATCTTTAAAAGATCATGATCTCGATTCAACCCCCTCTCTCAATGTCACCCCTACATTTCCTCGATTCTATGTGACAACTGCAGAGCTGCTCAGAGCTGTGGAAAAAAACCGGGCAGTCTGAAAAGTTTCAAAACATTACAGGCAGTCTGCCAAGTTTCAAAACATTCCTCAGTGGTGAGCGAAGTATAGATCAAAGGAATTAACTTCGGTCTGTAAATTAAGTCAGTTTAGCCACTTAAAAGACCAAACCTTTTTCTGGCACTTATTGATTTCAAGTTAAAATCAGTATATTTTTGCTAGAAAACTACTTTAGAAGTTAAAACCCCAAATATATATATATATTTTTAGTAGAGACCCTAAAGAATAAAATGGTGATTATTGCAATATTTTATGTCACACGATATTTGCGCAGCGGTCCTTGAAACGCAATTTCTTGGGAAAAAAAAATGACACTTTCATGAATTAAAAAAAAAAAACTGAACAATGAAATTAGCCCAATTTTTTCGTATAATATGAAAGAGGATGTTATGCCACGAGAGTCGTGAGAGAATCGTGATCTTTATTGTAAGCAAAAAAATTGTGATTCTTATTTTGGCCAGAACCATGCAGCTCTACAATGAACAAAAGAGAAAATGGGATTTTTGACTTAAAATCCATTTCTCTGAGTTCATTGACAGTCACAGCACACACCCCTCTAAGGAGTTTTAATACTTCTGACACTGCTTGTTACTAAAATGAAGGCCTATAGCAGAGAGGGGGGTGTATACCACCTAGGACTGCCCATAGGCATAGCCAAGTCTTTTTTCTGCCTAGTGTCCTCCTGTAGGGGGTGGTATAACATTATAGTTATGAATAATGGAGCGCAGTGTCTTTCAATGAATGAAAGAGAAATGGATTTTACGATAAGTTAAAAACCTCATTATTTCAGTTCTGAATAGTTAAGCCTAGTACACACTGGCCGAATGTTGGGCGGCATCGGCTGATTCAATGAAAACCGTCCGATATTCGGTCTGTATATACTGCAGCCAGTCTGACAGAAGCCAGCTTCTGTCTATTGGGCATAGCTGAAAAAGGTCTGCCGATCTGCTCCCGATCAACGCTCTCAGCCAATGGCTTAAAGCACTGACCGTTGTGTTCTGGTGGGTGGGGGGGGGGGGGCTGTTCCCCTGTCAGAACACAGCAGGGGAGATCACTGTACTAACATCAGATAGTTAATTCAGCGACTCCTCCTGAGCTGTCAGTTTTTTGGTTAGTTTAGCCCTGCTGGGCTGAATGAAAAAAAACCTACTAGTGTGTACTAGGCTTAAGCGGTAAATGCTATTGCTCACTTGTTTCTTTTATCATCTTGTAATCCTAGCAGCTTAGGTGTACGTAGCCTATTGCATTAGGGTGTGCACCCTAAAGTCCAAACACGCATTCCTTTCTCTGCAGCCTCAGCTGCACTGGACAATTAATAAATGAGAAGTGCTTAGCGGCGTCCGGTTAGTTCACAAACTGAAGCATAGTAAGCACACTGTACTATGCTTCATTTATGATTGACCACAGTGAGTGTGTTCATTTAGAAAATAAAGGGGCCAGTAAATGATCTATTGGTTAGCCCCCGCTCTCCATCCTGAAACATCCCTTGCAGTAGCCAAGAGGAGAGGAGAGGAAGGAACTGCTGTGGGGGTGATGGCTCAATGGGGGGAAGCCTGGGCAGTAGGAGGAATCAGCACCACACAGAGTGATTAGGGTGTGCCCAGGCATACCCCCTGCCCACACCTATGCCTAGCAGTAATATGTCCCATTGTAGTCCCACTCCTTTTACTAGCTTGTAAGCAATGAAACTAATTCAGAATTCAGGTACGAGAGTGATCCTCATTCTTAACCTTTTTAATACCGTCTCCCTGTGGCCCTTTAAGTGGGCTTTAATGATTGGGAGGCAGTGCAGCTTCTGTACCATGTGACTGCTATGATTTGCTCTCACAGCAGTCACATGATTGGAAGACCATCCTACTGGCTGTTGGTCAGAAGCCATGACAGAGCCAGTTCACACCACATGCAGTCCAGCGCATATTTTTTCCTGCATCAAAAACGCATGGAAAGTAGGTTTATATGGTTTCCAATGGCATAGTTCACACCAGTGTGGTCAGTTCCAGGGCTTTTCAGTTCCAGAAAAAAAGTAGAACGTGTTGCATTTTACCTACACTGGACTGTACTAGAATGCAGTAAAGTGCATCAAAACGCACTGTAACGCATTAAAAATGCACTGGACCCTAGTATAGTGAAAAAATATGGAAAAAAAGCACCTGGAATGCACTGAAACGCGTTAAAAAGGTGCATGCAGAAATGTATTCGAAATGGATCTGGAGTGCGTTTTTATGGTGTGAACCTGTCCTGAGAGCTGCCAGTGACAGCTCACTCAGTGTGCTGGAAGCACACAGCTAGTACGCACTCAGCCTCAGTCCACCATGGCTCACTTTTCTTGCCATCACGTATATGCGTTCTGCAGTCGGCAAGAGGTTAAAGAGACACTGTCACCTTGCCCATATAGAGCAAGGTGTCAGTGTGTCTACAAAAGGCCTGAAGGGGCTTCCTAGCAGCTCCTTGCTCCACAAGCATCAGCAAGATCAGTTGTATCAATAACCTGGGCAGTAGTGATGGCACTACCACGGTCACATGACAGTGTTTGGGCTTAGTGATGGGCTGCAAGGCCTGTGCGCAGTCACAGGAAAGCAGGTCACATGGCTCCCCATATTTGTATGTGTCGGGCATTGTCACCAGGCATGGATGAGCTGTGAGGAAACGCAGGTGAGATGAGTATGGGGCCGAGGGGTCAGGGTTTGCCCTTTCCAGAGATGTTGTCACCTTGCCCTGCATGTGCAAGTTGACAATGTCTCTTTAATGACCATTCCATGTTGGGTGCATTTGCATAAGAGATCTTATTTTTAAAGTTTGTTCTTCTTTAACCTTGGTGTTAACCCTTAGTAGACAAAACAGTTATTGCCGAATCAGCAGGCCCATTGCTAAATTATAAAAATTGCTGTGGTCCATTAGGGTCATAAATGGCCATACTTAGAGTTTTGTCCAACAAACCATGGCAATTGCTGCCAAGGTATCCTTTATTTTTAAATAAAGATACAGTTACTAGCAAAATAAATATGCAGTTAGAGAAGCCTGTTAAAATGCCAGAACAAGTTTTGTTTTAGGCTTTCAATGGTTTATCTTGGGAACTAAACTCTGAAAGATCTTTGTGCTTCGTTCAGGGTGTTTCTGACTTGAGCTAAACATGCCCCTTTGACCCTATTGCCACAGGATTCAAATAAATACTGTCTGAAATCTCCTTGTGCCTTGCTAGTTGTTTTCTAACCTGCCCAATCTATTCACGCCTTCCTCAGGCAATGGCAGGGCCAAGGGGCACCCCGTAGATACCTGATCAGGTTATAAACTATCATCTCATGTGTAGCTGAGATGATTATGATAGTCTGGGTTAAAGGTCACACTGGTATGGTTCTGAAGGAAAAATAAATAAATATATATATATATATATATATATATATATATATTTATTTATATTAGTGTTGTACACAGAGAGACACCCGCATTCAGTGCCAAATTAGGAAATGTCAGGCTGTGACAAAAAAGTTTCATTTTAGGGATTCCAACTTTTTACACCAGTAGTTTATCGGTTGTTTTAGCCTTTGGAGACGCACCTTTTCTGTGCTATATTTCCTATTATTAGCCTGATTTGCTGCGGCTTTAGTAGCACTCTCATATTTCTATACCTCAGGCTCTCCAGCTCGTTTCACCTTTTGTATATCTGTGTCGTTATCTGGAAGAAGTCTTGCTTTCCATCTAACATCAGCCTTCTGTTGAGTTTTTTGTGAGTGGGAAAAGCTAATTTTTATGCAATAATTATTCCCTTAGGTGAGCTGTGTGGTTGCTGCGGCCTTTTTCAAGCTTCTGTCTTTTTTTTTTTTTTTTTAGTGAGTAAGTATACCCTGTTGGGGTTTACTTCCTCTATATTCCCCTGCAAAGTAGAAACATCTATGCATCGCATAGTAGCCCATTATGTGTCACTTACCTGCAAACGAAGCCTGCGACGTCCATCGATGTTCTCAGTGCTGGCAGTGTCCATCTTCAGCCCCTCTTCCTTCCGGGGGGCCACGACTCTAGCTCTGTGACTGACCGGAGTTGCGTGACGTCACTCCTGCGCATGTGTGCGGGAGCTGCCAGTTACCGCACAGTCTCAATGAAGGAACGGCACGGAGGCCGTTTCTTCACTGCGCATGTGTCAAAATGGCATCGGCACATCTAGTACACTGTATATCACCTGAACCCTGCAGGTTTGGGAGATATGCAGTGCACCTACAGGTAATTATAGGTTTACCTGTAGATTAAAGTGGTTGTCTCAGGTTGACAACCACTTTAAGTACACGTGACTTTTCACTGTGTGAATTTATGTGCTTAATTTTTACCTCAGTCGTAAAGTTGTAAAAAAGTAACCTGAAGATTTTATTTTTTTTTCCCTTTAAAGCCTTGACTGGTTTGTAAGCATTAGACAATTTGTAAATTTGTGTGAGTGATATAAAAAAAATAAAATAAATACATACATATATACAGTATCTGACAAAAGTGAGTACACCCCTCGCATTTTTGTAAATATTTTATTCTATCTTTTCATGTGACAACACTGAAGAAATGACACTGTGCTACAATGTAAATTTGTGATTATACAGCTTGTATAACAGTGTAAATGTGCTGTCCCCTCAAAATAACTCAACACATAACCATTAATGTCTAAACTGCTGGCAACAAAAGTAAGTACACCCCTAAGTGAAAATGTCCAATTTGGGCCCAAAGTGTCAATATTTTGTGTGGCCACTATTGTTTTCCAGCACTGCCTTAACCCTTGTTCCCATGGAGTTGACCAGAGCGTCACAGGTTGCCACTGGAGTCCTATTCCACTCCTCCATGAACGCATCACGGACCTGGTGGATGTTAGAGACCTTGTGCTCCTCCACCTTCCATTTGAGGATGCCCCACAGATGCTCAATAGGGTTTAGTTCTGGAGACATGCTTGGCCAGTCCATTACATTTTACCCTCAGCTTCTTTAGCAAGGCAGTGGTCATATTGGAGGTGTGTTTGGGGTCGTTATGTTGGAATACTGCCCTGTAGCCCAGTCTCCTATGGGAGGGGATCATGCTCTGCTTCAGTATGCCACAGTACATGTTGGCATTCATGGTTCCCTTAATGAACTGTAGCTCCCCAGTGCCGGCAGCACTCGTGTAGCGCCAGACCATGACACTCCCATTACCATGCTTGACTGTAGGCAAGACACACTTGTCTTTGTACTCCTCACCTGGTTGCTGCCACACACAAATGACACCATCTGAACCGAATAAGTTTATCTTGGTCTCATCAGACCACAGGACATGATTCCAGTAATTCATGTATTTAGTCTGCTTGTCTTCAGCAAACTGTTTGTGGGCTTTCTTGTGCATCATCTTTAAAAGAGGCTTCCTCCTGGGATGATAGCCATGCAAACCAATGTGATGTAGTGTGCAGCGTATGGTCTGAGCACTTACAGGCTGACCCCCCACCCCTTCAACCTTTGTAGCAATGCTGGCTGCACTCGATTTCCCAAAGACAACCTCTGGATATGACGCTGAGCATGTGCACTCTTCTTTGGTCGACCACGGTGAGGCCTGTTCTGAGTGGAATCTGTCCTGTTGAACCTCTGTATGGTCTTGGCCACCGTACTGCAGCTCAGTTTCAGGGTCTTGGCAATTTTCTTATAGCCTAGGCCATCTTTATGTAGAGCAGAAATTCTTTTTTTCAGATCCTCAGAGAGTTCTTTGCCACGAGGTGCCATGTTGAACTTCCAGTTATCAATATGAGAGAGTAAAAGCGATAACCCCAAATTTTACACACCTGCTCCCCATTGACACCTGAGACCTTGTAACACTGAGTCGCATGACATCAGGGAGGGAAAATGGCTAATTGGGCCCAATTTTGGACATTTTCACGTAGGGGTGTATTAACTATTGTTGCCAGTAGTTTGGACATTAATGGCTGTGTGTTGGGTTATTTTGAGGGGAATAGCAAATTTACACTGTTATACAAGCTGTACACTCACTACTTCGCATTGTAGCAAAGTCATGTCTTCAGTGTTGTCACATAAAAAGATAGCATAAAATATTTACAAAAATGTGAGGGGTGTCCTCATTTTGTGAGATACCGTATGTCCACTGACATCCGCCACTTCATAGGGATGACTGGAGGGTCCGATCAGGTCCGCCTGAAAAACTGACAGGCGGACCTGATCGGACAGTCCGTGTGAAAGGGCCCTCATTATTTAAAGCGGACATCAAGGCTGTATTAAAAAAAAAAAATTAGCAAAGTGTAATTTCTTCAATGTTGTTACATGAAAAGATATGATAAAATATTTACAAAAATGTGAGGGGTGTACTAACTTTTGTGAGATTCTGTATGTATGATTATATATATATATATATATATATATATATATATATATATATATTTATATCTCAACATCAACCAGATGGCGAGCTGCACATTACTATAATCCAATTCCACTCAACCATTCAGGTAGGCTCCAGCCACTGATACAAAATGGGACATTGAGTGAAATACAGTATTCAAATTGTATTTAATACATTGATCAGGAAAATCCTTCATATGACACAGTGAACAATACTGTATATTGTAACAACAGTTTAAGGTGTTCCCCGCCCTTCCTCAAGTTCATATATATTAAACCATGAACGAAAAATAAAAAAAATAAATGAATTGCTCCAGCCACACGAACAAGGTCCTTCTGGGACATTCTATTGTATTCTGACAGTGGGACTGTTTGCTTTGGAGATTTGCTACAGTCGCTGATTAACAAAAGTTTTTCAACATTCCCACTTGACAGTAGTTTATCTATCGATTGACTTCCATCAGACAGGGATAGCCACACATGGATCAAAATTCGGCCAGTCTTTGCTGAACCGGCTTCATTGTGATCCATGTGTTAAAGTTGTTGTAAAGGCAGTTTCTCCTATCGTTCACTGACAGACGCAGCTCTCCATTACGTGTGGGGTTTTATGCTGGTCTCACTAGGAGTTAACTAGGCAGGGAAAAGAAACCGCTGGCCCCTCCCATGGGGGCTGTCCTCTCTTCCCACATAAAACCCCCTCCTAGCATAGCTCTTCAGTCTAAATGCCTAGTTTGCAAGGAGTTGACTTGGCTTCCCTTCAGGGGAATTGCTTTGGACGTAGTGAGGGCCTTATGAGGGTACTTGGCTGCTACAGCTTTTTTTTCGAAAAGCTGATGCTTTGTTTGTGCTGCCAGAGGGTCCGCGCAAAGGGTTGGCGGCCTCGTCGGCTACGATTTCTCGTTGGATTAGAAAAACCGTGACCCATGCGTATTCTGTTCAGGGTGAGGTCCCCCCTTTTCCGGTCACGGCTCATTCTACCCGGGCTGTTAGCACTTCCTGGGCTTTCAGACACCAGGCCTCGGTGTCACAGGTGTGCAAGGCGGCCACTTGGGCCTCGGTTCACACTTTCACTAAGTTTTATAAAGTTGATGTGTTTGCATCTTCGAGTGCTGCTTTGGGCCGCAAAGTTTTGCAGGCGGCAGTATAGGCATGTCTGGCGCCTCCTTAGAGGTTCAGTTGGGTACTGTTGTTAGTGTTTACCCACCCCTCTTTTTGACACAGCTTGGAGACATCCCCACACGTAATGGAGAGCTGCGTCTGTCAGTGAACGATAGGAGAAAAAGGGATTTTATTAAAACTTACCGTAAAATCCTTTTCTCCGAGTTCACTGACAGACGCAGCTCCCACCCCTCTGTGCCCTGTTCTGGTACGGCTTGTGTACGAACTGAAGAGCTATGCTATGAGGGGGTTTTATGTGGGAAGAGAGGACGGCCCCCATGGGAGGGGCCAGCAGTTTCTTTTGCCTGCCTAGTTAACTCCTAGTGAGACCAGCATAAAACACCACATGTAATGGAGAGCTGCGTCTGTCAGTGAACTCGGAGAAAAGGATTTTACGGTAAGTTTTAATAAAATCCCTTTTTTTTTACCTGCATGCATTCTATTACACTTTTGAAGGCCCTGGAGCACCAGGACAATGGAATTACCCACAAAATGACCCCATTTTGGAAAGCAAACACCCCAACGTATAATCTATGAGGCATTATGAGTCTTTTGAATGGTTCATTTTTTCCACAAGTCTTCAAAAACATGGAAAGAAAATGAAAATGCTTTTATTTTTACACAAAGTGGTCAATTTATAAGATATTTCTAACACATAGCATGTACATAGCAAAAATTAACCCCAAAATATATTCTGCTACTCATCCCGAGTATGGCAATACCACATGTGTGAGACTTTTTCACACCCTGGCCACATACAGAAGCAAACATGCAGGGAGCACCGTCAGGCGTTCTAGGAGCATAAATTACACATAAAATTTCATTCATACCGATCACACTTTTGAAGGCCCTGGAGCACAAGGACAGTGGAATTACCCCCAAAATTACCCCATTTTGGAAAGCAAACACCCGAGGTATATTCTATGAGGCATGGGCTGCAGATAGGTACTCAGGTATTCTGATGGGCTGCAGATAGGTACTCGGGAATTTTGATGGGCTGGAGACAGGTACTCGGGTAATCTAATGGACTGGTAAAACGTACTTGGGTACTCTGATGGGCTGCAGATAGGTACTCGGTTACTCAGATGGATTGGTGACAGGTACGCGGGTAATCTAAAGGGCTGGTGACAGGTACTCAGGTACTCTGATGGGCTGGTGACAAGTACTTGGGTACTCAGATGGCCAGGCGACAGGTACTCGGGTACTCAGATGAGCAGGTGACAGGTACTCGAGTATGCTGATTTACTGGTGACAGGTACTTGGGTACTCAGATGGGCAGGTGACAGCTACTCGAGTATGCTGATTTACTGCTGACAGGTACTTGGGTACTCAGATGGGCAGGTGACAGCTACTCGGGTACTCAGATGGGCTGGTGACAGGTACTCGGGGTACTCCGATGGGCTGGTGACAGGTACTCGGGTACTCCGATGGGCTGGTGACAGGTACTTGGGTACTCCGATGAGCTGGTGACAGGTACTCGGGTACTCAGATGGATTGGTGACAGGTACTCGGGTACTCAGATGGGATGGTGACAGGTACTCGGATACTCAGATGGGCAGGTGACAGGTACTCTGGTATGCTGATGGTCTGGTGACAGGTACTCGGGTACTCTGATGGGCAGGTGGCAGGTACTTGGGTACTCTGATGGGCTGGTGACAGGTACTCGGGTACTTTGATGGGTTGGTGACGGGTACTTGGGTACTCTGATGGGCTGGTGACAGTTACTTGGTTACTCTGATGGGCAGGTGACAGGTACTGGGGTACTCTGATGGGTTGGTGACAGGTACTTGGGTACTCTGATGGGTTGGTGACAGGTACTTTGGTACTCTGATGGGCAGGTGACAGGTACTGGGGTACTCTGATGGGCAGGTGGCAGGTACTCGGGTACTCTGATGGGCTGGTGAGGGGGGGATACCCGATTTTAAGGGGCACTTCCGCTCCGGTCGCCTTAGGCGATCGGAAGTGGAAGATCTTCTTCCCCCTCCCTCCAGAAGTCTCCTGGGACACAGGACAGGTCCTAGGAGACTTCGGGACAAAGCAAAAAGCGCAGGGCCGCGCCGCTCTAGCATGCACAGTGCGCGGGCGGCTGTGAAGCCACTTCCTGTCACGGTCTGGTGCCCACAGTAGGAATGACGGCGCTGCGGAGGGGAGAGATCCGAGGCTCGTGCCGGCCGCATCGCTGGACCGGGAGACAGGTAAGTGTCTGTTTATTAAAAGTCAGCAGCTACACTTTTTATAGCTGCTGACTTTTAATAAACTTAAAACACTGTGGAACTCCGCTTTAAATTGTAGTCAGAATCAGTAATTGCACTCATAACTTTTTTGGGCTAGCATATGATGCTTGGAGAAACGAGAGGACATTATATGCGCCATTCCCTGTCAAAGCCTCCATTTATCCTGTCTCTTTTAAATTGTTCTGTTTACTTAACTTCATTTAATCAGTTCAGACTCTGGGTTTATTTTAGAACTTTTAAGCACCATGAATGTTCTCATCCAATATTCTTTCCCCAGCTTTTTAATTTGATTACATATAATCTGGCAGTTAAACTGAAGCCACAAATCAAAAGGAGACATTAGCTGTATTTAAGGCAGTTAAGCTGAAGAAAAAATGTATTTAAATGATAGATGGAAAATGAGTTTTCCTGGATGTGCTGTGAATGATAATGATGTTTTCCTGTTTCTCAGACCAGTATCCGTTTTTCCCCATTTACCTAAAATGCTCCAGATCTATGTTTTGCAGTGCATAGTTACTGTTACACAGACACACTGGATAATCATCTTTATGTGGATTCATACCATGCAGCACCCCCAAGCAGTTATTCTTTATATTATGGAACAGTTATGTTGGATTTTCCTGACTGATTGTTGCTTTCTCTGAGAATGTGGATGCAATTGCATTAACATGCATGCTTGGTCGCAATGCATCTATCTAAAGAAAAAAAAATAAAGGAAATGGTTTTCAGTGTCATGGTCTTGCATACATATCTAGTCATTATCATTTGTCCATGGCCAGCTCTATATGAATGAAAAAGTGGTATAGATGTTGTATGTTTGAGATTGTCTGTCAGAGAAATATAATTTAAGCTATTGGTTTATTTCACTCAAAAACTCTTAAATTATTTGTATTTATTTTTTTTGGAAGAGGGCGATACAAGGATTTAGTATTTTACACAAAACTGAAACATTTTTAAACAGACGTTTTACCCACAGAATAGTCTTAAAAAAACCTATAAAGCCCTGCCACCCCTATTTAATAAAGTTTACTGATTGGCAAAACAGTTCAGGCAGAAAAGTAATCTTGTACTATACCAGGGTAGGACAATAAAGCATGACCTTTAGGCCCCTTTCACACTTGTGCGATGCGATTTTACCATGATTTTTTTGCCGTGATTTTACCGCGATTTCAGATCAGTACGACTTTGGTCTGACTTTGTTGCAACTTTGACACAATGAAAACATATTACAAAGTCGTACAGAAATAGTACAGAAAACGCATCTATATTGTTCAGGCGTGATTTGCATGCAACTTTGAGGGTATAACATTGAAGTCTATGGACCTCAAGTTGCTTCAAAGTTGGGCCCAAGAAATGCAGGGACTACTTTGAAGTTGGCGCACCTTCAAAGTCGTACAGATATGAATAGTACTCATTGGAAACAATGGGGAACGACTTGTCATGGGACTTTGCAGTCCCAAATCGCAGGACAACTCGCACACGTGTGAAAGGGGTCTTAGTGAAGCTCTTGTTGTACCTGCTTTCTGCGTGAAAGCAGTGGTCTCTATGCTGAGATCTCCAATCAGCAGGGAGCTTGAGCTTTTTTGATGACAAACCTATAGGTCTGGCTTGGCAGGAGGCATGTCATATGTCTGCAGAGAGATCACTGCTTCAACACAAAGCATAAGGGTCCGTGCAACAAGCAAATGTGGCTGTTTCCATGTATAATAAAAAATAGACAGAGAAATAATGTTTTGTTTTTTGTTCGTTTTAAACACCAACTTATAACATTATTAAGCCAATTTCTTTTACAAGTCTATCCAAGATTATTAGTGAAAATATGTGCTTGCTGTAATATGACTATTGCACATGGCTACCAATATATGTATATTTTTAAGTCTAGATTCTTCTCTTGTCACCATGGAGATGTTTTTAAACCTGAATTTTTCTTTAGGCAGTCTCTGTCCTAATGTAGACTATGCTTATGCCGTTTAGGGTCACAGACAGTAGAAAAGTCTACCATAGTGTTTGTCATGTGTGCAGTACCTCATTATTGCACTGGTGTGTGTGACAGGCAGGAGGAACAATCTTCTATATTTCTGAATGGGGAGAAAGCAGGTAATGAAGAAGGGTCTGTGAATAACTTGGCGGGGTGGGTTTAAGTATGTAGGTATGTATAGGGGTGTATGTGTTTGAGTATAGGCACACAGCTTGAGGGGCTCTGGAGTGCTGCGTCCGAGCGGAGAAGACTAGATTTTCATTTTTTTCCAGGTTTTGTAATCTCAGATCATGGTCTGGAGCTTTGAGGCTTTGAAGAGATTTGGGTGGGAATCCTTTTAGGAGAGGTGCTCTACTCAGGAGACAGCACTCCATGTTTTAGGAGAGATTCCTTAACCACAGGACTCAGCGATTTGGAATATCTAAGCAAGTCTGGAGGACTGGGGGAGATGAGGCGACTAGGCACAAGTCCAGGAGACTTAGGGAGTCTGTAATCCTTGGAGTGAGAGAGCCCGGGATGCCAGGAGATCCTAGTAAGAGCCCAGGGTGTGAGCCCGTACAGCAGGGTGCTGTAACTACAGACTGAGTAAGAAAGGAGAGCTGGATCAGATGGTTTGAGGGACCAGTGAAACAAGTAGTGGTGCTGCTGAAGAGGGAGCAAGGTGGCTTGGCATTTTTTACCTGTTTTTATGTGAAACTGAAGAAAACCCTGTGTGGGGAAATCCTGATGTGAAATACTTTGCTTTTCCGTAAATGTGTTCAATAAAAGTGGGCTGGCAAGTATATGTATATGTGTGTGTATATATATATATATATATATATATATATATATATATATATATATATATATATAAAGAGCGAGTGTGTGCAAGGCCCTGCCACAATTTAAATGGATATAAGAATGATAACAGGTTTGAACTAATGCAGAGTGTGGGGCTCCAGCGTTTTTGTCGGTGGAGAAAACCATATTTACGGCTTTCTCTGGGTCTTGTAATCCTGGATCAGAGCCTGGAGCATGAAGGTTTCAAAGTATCTTGGGTGGGACGGAGCCTTAAACCTGGTGTCTGGGTCTTGCTGGAGACCTGCTCAAGGCTCCCAATAAGAGACTGAGCCCTGTCAGGGCATGCTGCATGCTCTAGCAGGAGGGATGTGTGTTCCTGGCAAGAATTTCACCCCATGTTTGGGGGGCAGGGGGGGATTCCTTGCCACAGGACTGGGAGAGTTGGGACAACTGTGTGCGGCTGAGGTGACTAGCAAGTCCAGAGGACTGGAGGAAGGTCCATAAGTCTCTGGAGAGTGAGAGAGCTTGGGATGTCAGGAGACCACCTACTGGGAAGCCAGGAGTGGCCCGGAGGGTGGAAAAACAATTGGGCTGTATGTATACTGTATGTCCAGGAAAATTGTGACACGCATTACACACAAAAGAAACAAAACATGCATTACACTCCAAAAATGGAGCAGGCAGCGCACAGTACAGGATACTCTATATACAATTGTAACTGTAATAATTAAAGGAGTTGTAAAGGCAGAAGGTTTTTTTTTTTATTTTAAGGCATTCTATGCATTAAGACAAAAAACCTTCTGTGTGTAGCAGCCACCCCAGCACCCCCCTAATTACTTACCTAAGCCCCATCTCTCTCCAGCGATGTCCAGGAATGTATAAGCCATCCGGAACACTCCTTCTGATTGGCTGAGAGACAGCAGCAGCGCCATTGGCTCCCACGGCTGTCAATCAAGTTCAGTCAGCCATTCAGGGGAGAAAAGGGGCAGGTAGGACTCTGTGTCTAAATGGATACACAGAGCTCTGACTTGGCTCGGGTGCCCCCCATAGAAAGCTGCTGGCTGAGGGGGCACTTGATAGGAGGAGGGGCCAGGAGCAGCAAAGAGGCACCCGAGAAGAGGAGGATCTGGGCTGCTCTGTGCAAAGCCAACTGCACAGAGGAGGCAAGTAGAACATGGTTGTCATTTAAAGAGACTTTACAATCACTTTAAGTGTAGAGCTTCAGTAAAATGTGCATAAATTAATACATGATTGATGAACATCAATCCAAACAAACCTAAACAAATTATGTGAAGGTCCATTATACCAACAGCATAATCCTTCAGTGAATCAAAAGCTACTAATGCCCATTGGGACTACATACACAGTAATAATGCCATGTGTCCTCCACCACAAATCCCTCCGAGGCCTGTGACCCTCATAAGAGAAGTCAGACACAGCGCTAGTTGAATAGGATATTCCTCAGCTCAGCAGCCCATGGGATGATCTCTCCTTTCAGAGCATTTCCTCCTTATCATACTCTCCAACTCCAGGCATTTATTATATAAAAAAAAATAACTCTCCCATGGTGTAAGTCTGGTTAAGCAATTTATTAAAATCAGTTAAGGCACTTGGAATCGACATAACCCAGAATTCTCTGATGCGCGCATGCGTAGTGACATCATTGCTTCTGGCTCTGGCCGACATACTGTAGGTGTCTGTGTGGACAAAGTAAAGTAGATTTCAGAGTAAATTAGTTAGACTTCCAGAAGCCAACAAGAAATACATGGATGCCTTCAAATTTGTGTATCTGATAACTGCTGTAAGAACAAATTTGAGAACTCAGCATAGCCTGATTGTCAGGCTAGTGCTGATAATGGACTGCAAACACTGTTTGCTTTGGTGCTGCTATTTATGTTCATTTTTTCTTGCCCTTCCAGGCCCCGAACTGGGAACAAAATCATGTTTTACTGGTAGTGTATATATAATCACAAAATGAAATGGTTAGAAAAGTTAAAGCGCAACTATATCCATTGATTTAATGGTTTCCCAAAGCCGTTAAATTCAAGGCATGCTATGAATAACGGTCACAGTTGCTTGTGCTCTCAACCCATCTGTCAAGCCATCAATAACTGATCACACGTTCTCATGTTACCTCATGGTTCATCTTTTAGGGCCAGTTAACACCACATGCAGTCCAGTGCGTAATTTTTTCTGCATCAAAAACACATGGATAGTAGGTTATATGGCTTTCAATGGCATAGTTCACACCAGTGCGGTCAGTTCCAGTTCCACAAAGAAAAGTAGAACAAGCTGCATTTTTATTCTGCACTGAACTGTACTGTAATGTGGTAAAACGCATCAAAAACCCACCGGAATGCACTGTAACACACATCTTTATTTAAGGTGAAGAAAAAGAGGGTGGAAAATGCACCAAAGCGCATCAAAAACGCAAGGAATGCATCAAAAACATGTCGAAAACGTGGATGCAAAAAAGCATCTGGAACGCATCTGGACTGCGTTATCCATTGTGTGAGCTGGCCCTTACTGAATGTAACCTTTTTTTTTTCTCTTTTAACCAATTTCTTTCATTTGTTTGCAATAGTGTTGGCACTTTAAGAGGAAGTAAACTCTGATGGGTTTTACTTCCTCTTTATTACCCTGCAATGTGAAAGCATAATGGGCTAGTATCCATCGCATATTAGCCCATTACGTGGCACCCGTCATGTCCCGCGCTGTCCCTGCTCCAGGCCGCGTCTATCTTCCGCCCTTCTTCCTTCCAGGGCCGTGATCTCCGGCTCTGACTGGCTGAAGTCGCATGCCGTCACCAATCGCGGCCCCATCTCAGTGAAGGAATGACATGGTGGCCGTTTCTTCATTGCTCTTGCCCCCGATGACGTGGGCACATCACCGTACACTGTATATCTCCTTGGTTTAGGAGATATGTAGGGAACCTACAGGTAAGCCTTATTATAGGCTTTCCTGTAGGTTAAAGTGGTTGTCAAGGGCTGAAAACCACTCTAAAGAGAAGCTCCAGTCGTTTTTGTGTTTATTAAAAGTCAGCAGCTACAAAAGGTGTAGCTGCTGACTTTTAATAAACACACACTCACCTGTTCCAAGATCCAGCGATGTGGTCGTCTGAACCCTCGTTTCTTTCCCCCTCCTCTCCACGACGCCAGCATTTCAACTGTGGGCAACCAGCTGTGACAGCTTGTGGCCAGCTTGTGACAACATGCGCAAATTGCACTTAAAGTGGAACTTCCCCTTTTGGGTGGAGCTCCACTTTAAGTGGTAACCTCTTTCATTTAATTTCCTTTTATACAGGTTTTTGCTGTGTAAATGCAGTGCATTAAAATTGGCTTTTGGCTATGATAAAATGGCAAAATTAATAGTAGCACTAGGTAGATGACATCACTTATTTGTTCTCTAGTACTTCTAGGTCTAGTGCTGTCCAAGGCCTCCCGAACAAGCTTTGCAAATTAAGACTTTCTTAAAATTACTAGATTCATAACCATAGACATGACACTTTCTTGGCACCCTCCATGGCAATGACCAGGCTAGCTAATAATAGGAATAATACATTGTTTGATGAGGTTTGGTAGAGGCATGCCTAACCGGAGAAATGGAGAAGCGTGGGTGGTTCTAGGCTGTATTTTCTTTTTATAATTTTATTGACTGATTTTAGAGGCATTTTCTTTTTCAAAATAGCCTATTAATATGAGTGTGTATGTATTGCAGCGGTTTGCTTCAGTTATGACTTGTGTTTTTCTTTCCAGCATTGAAGCAGCAGTAGCCACTTTTGCACAGGCCAGGCCTCCAGGAATTTACAAACCAGACTATCTCAAAGAACTATTCCAGCGTTATGGGGATGTTGAAGATACTCCTCCTCCTCCTGAACTCCCTGACTGGTGTTTTGAAGAAGAAGATGATGTGGATGATGAGGGTAATGGCATACTTCAGGAAGCAGAGCCAGGATCTTCAGGAGCAGCAACCATGATCAAAAGGAAAAAGGAGCGATTAAGACTGGTAAAGCTTGTTTACAATGTGGATGGAACTGATCATGCCTGTAAAACAATGATTTGCCATTTTAAAATGGTTAACACTAAAAACAGAGTTGGTATACATACACTATATTGTCAAAAGTATTGGGACGCCTGCCTTTACTCGCACATGAACTTTACTGACATCTCAGTCTTAGTCCGTAGGGTTCACTATTGAGTTGGCCCACCCTTCACAGCTATAACAGCTCAACTCTTCTGGAAAGGCTGTCCACAAGGTTTAGGAGTGTGTCTATGGGAATGTTTGACCATTCTTCCAGAAGCGCATTTGTGAGGTGAGACACTGATGTTGGATAAGAAGGCCTGGCTCGCAGTCTCCGCTCCAGTTTATCCCAAAGGTGTTCTATTGGGCTGAGGTCAGGACTCTGTGCAAGTCAGTCAAGTTCCTCCACCCCAAAATCACTCATCCATGTCTTTATGGACCTTGCTTTGTGCACTGGTCAAAATCATTTGGTGGAGGGGGGATTATGGTGTGGGGTTGTTTTTCAGGGGTTGGGCTTGGCCCCTTAGTTCCAGTGAAAGGAACTCTTAAGGCATCAGCATACCAAGACACGTTGGACAATTTCATGCTCCCAACTTTGTGGGAACCGTTTGGGGATGGCCCTTCCTGTTCCAACATGACTGCGCACCAGTGCACAAAGCAAAGTCCATAAAGAAATGGATGATCGCGTTTGGGGTGAAGGAACTTGACTGGCTTGCACAGAGTCCTGACCTCAACCTGATAGAACACCTTTGGGCACTTTTGACAACATATTGTATTTGCAGAAGGAGCTCCCACACCAATTATTAGTTGATAGATGTTTTTGGCATTTTCCACTCATCTAAAAATATTTTGAATCCTGCCTGTGTCCCTATTGGAACAATTTCTTTTGTTTCTTGTTCTAGTGACAACAAAAATAGCATAAAAACCTGACAAAGCTTCTCACCCTTCCTCTCTTCTATCAAAAACTAAGAAACAAAAAAGTTTTGCCTGGATTTCCCTTTAAAATTATATTAAAGGTTCCCTTTTTAAAAAAAATAATATAATAAACATGTTATACTAAGGCTTGGTTCACATCTAGGCGACTTTCCATAAGACTTGTGTCGCTCCAAGTCGCTTGACATCCAAAATCCCATTGGAATGAATGGGAGCTGTCTTAATATACACTACTGAAGTTGGTCCAACTTCAAGGCGACTTCAGAAAAGGTTCCTGTACTAATTCAAGGCGACCTCTATCCGACTTGTGCCCATTCAATTCTCCAATTCGGATCCCCCATCTATATTGAAGCGACTTTACAGTTTAAAAGAAAATAATTTTTGAAGGCAACCCTCTCCCTCCCTTCTCTGATTGGCCACAGGCAAAGTCGTCTGGCATGGAGTCGCGTTGTAAGTCGCCCGAATTCGCACTGAATTCATCTTCAAATCGCCTAGCAAAGTCGTCCCCCGAAGTCGGATCACTTAGGTGTGAAACAGAGCCTTACCTGCTTTATGCAGTGGTTTTGCACAAAGCAGCCTTGATCCTCTTGTTCTGGGGTCCCCAGTCGGCTCTCCTGACTCCTCCTCCTCCTCTTTGGCTAATGCCTCCATAGGAAGTTGCTTCCTATGAAGGCACTCATGTGGGCTTGCTCTCCGAGCCACCCCATCTGCTTTTATTGTCACAGACCGGGCATCTCGGCCCTGGCCCTGCTCCTTGTCACAACATTTGTTTGACAGCAGCAGGAGCAAATGGCTCCTGCTGCTATCAATCTGCACATAGAGGAGGGACAGAGCCGGGAGAGCCTTGGATTGCTTTGGATCGTGACTGGGCTCCAGTAAGTATAAGGGGGGATTCTGTTATACAGAAGGTTTTTTTTTTTTTTTTTTTTTTTTACCGTGCATTAGGGTAAAAACAACTTTAGGACTTATAGCCACTTTAAATTAGGATAAGAATTTTTTGAAAAGTACATAATGCACCGGACTGGAGTCTACATATGTAGCAGAGCAGATCTGTTGCCAACTGTCACTTGAACAAAGCACATAAACTCTGTTTGATAGTGTTAGCTTTTTTCTATAAAAAATAAGTATATAGTGTTCCAGAATAGTGTAGATTTGGGAATTTGATAGCTGCCCGAGTTCACATCACAGCAGGTGTTTCAGCCTGGGCATAGGAGAGTACTGGAACACAGCTCTTTTTTTTTTTGTTTGTTCTCGTTCCCTGTCTGAACTTCCCAGTGGACGACACTACACTTGAGCC
>BLSH010372758.1:560886-573998 GCA_018402905.1 Glandirana rugosa | reverse complement strand
CCCCCCCCCTCTTCTACTTACCACAGTCCTGTATCTATAGTACTTTGGAGATGTACAAAGTACTTATCTAATGGCGAAGTAGGCCTCCCTATAGATTCTACCAATCCTTATATGTTAATCACCAGTATCTGTATGTCATGTCCCACCCGGTAAATATACCTATGTGGAATTATGTTACCCTTACCAACCACTATAATTGAAGGACAAACACCGTGTAATCGTATACACTCCCCCCTTTGAAAAGTTCTACCCACCACTGGTACCACCGGTAAAACTTAGGTTGAAAACAAAAAAGTTATCCTTCAATAAGTTTGATGTGTCACATGACCCTCTTCCTATTGAAAAAACAAAAGTTGGATTCAAAATGGCCACCATGGTCACCACCCATCTTGAAAAGTTTCCCCCCTCACATATGCTAATGTGCCACAAACAGGAAGTTAATATCACCAACCATTCCCATTGTATTAAGGTGTATCCATATAAATGGCCCACCCTGTACTGTATGTCTATGACCACTAATTGTATATTCCTAACCATCTTAGATATCCCTCCGGATGAAGCGGTAATCTATTCATGAAACATGTAGAGGTTTCATGATATCTATGTCCTGACACCATTCATCTTCTCCCCCCCCCTCCCCTCCACGGTGCACAATGCAGAGTGGTGTATTTAGTGTTTTTTTTATCTATGTCTGATTGAATGTTTTTTCTTTTATTTGAATGTATCAATAATAAATTTTCTATATACTTTTTAATTCTGATGTATTTTGTATATATACCTGGTGTCGTGATAGTCCAATTTCTGTAATTGGCCCTTGGGGCACTGGCCAGGGACATTTCACCCCGACTTACATTTATTGTTCAATATGGACGAGACACCTTAACCCTGATTACCCTTAATTGGTTTGTCGAGGTACTGCACCTATAATTTGTAAGTTATCATGGTTTAAAGCAACCGGAAGTGATGTGGGTTTGGTATTCTGTGGAGTTTGGCATTAGGACAGTACACCGGTCAACTTGGTAAATATAGAAGGCCTCAAGTCACGAGCCATGCAATGGCTTACTGTTCGTACGTTTGCTGGCACATTTTATCTCAACACATAAAGGAACAAAAAATCCATTTGTGTAAAACATTATTGTAACATTAAAATGAGATCAAGTTGAGTTTTGTAAACAGAATTATCCTGATGGTGACATTCTCAATCTCGTTAAGATTTTAAATGACATTGCAACTGCTTGCACAGATGTTTTTGCAGTAAAGACAGACATTTCATAGATTATCCAATGTATTTTTTTGGAACTAGGGGATTAATAGGAAGGATATTTTTTCTGATTTCATGAATTTAAAGGAAAAGTTCACCTTTGTGAGCATGTTGCACCCATGATTAGGGTGTAACATGTTCAGCATCTGCCTCTCTGTTTAAAATGCCCCCTTTCTGTCACAGCACCCCACCTAGTCATCAATCACGTTTATGTCACAGCCCCCTCTTGTAGAAGCTGTCCTCTGTCACTATCAATTACATCAACTCCATCTACCAATCAGTTACAGGTACCCTGGCTGAGTCATTGTTCCTTACAGTAAGTATCAGCTTACTGCAGTGGTTCCCAACCTCGGCCCTCAAGTACCCCATAACAGGCCATGTTTTGGGAATTTCTCTTTGATAAAATAGCTGTCCAAAATTCCAAGCAATTGACTCTGATTTAAAGCACCTGTGCAAGATATAGGAAAACCTGCAAGCATGGCCTGTTGGGGGGTACTTGAGGATAGGGTTGAGTACAGATGGCTGACTGTTCTGATGATGGATAAGAAAACTGTACAAGAATTTAAAGTTAAATCTGCTCGTATTCCTTGGACCTTTCTGTATCCCCTCATCACCATGCTAATGCAGTGTGTAAATTAAACCTTTCTGTTATCATTGCATACTTATTTTAGCTACAGTGATGTCATAACTGGGTCTTTGTTCTTCCATGCAATGCAGGCAGATCACAACTGATGGGAGGGACCAGCAGGTAGCTGTACATAGCATCCTGGAAATATCACAGCACCCTTTCAGGAGAAAATAACCCTAATGCAAGCAGTGGGTTGGCTATTGAAAGGAGTTATGCAAATATCAAAAAGCTTTGATGAGTGGTTATCAGTCTAGAGAAGTGGGCACTCCTATCCGGGTGGCTCCAAATAACACCCATATGAAGCTGAGCCTCCATGAATAAAAGAACTGAAACCCAATGAGTGAAATTGCTTGGCCAGGGACTGTCGGGCTGAAGAATAAAGCACTAAATGATACTGGAGAACGTCCAGGACTTGGTGTAGCTTCTAATGCAAACTCTGAGAAGCTTAGAGACTGCAGTGAAAATAGAGTAAGCAACATTAGCATAATATAGCGCAGTTTGCGGTTTAAATGCACCACAACAAAAGACATTCCTGATGGAACCACAGTGAATGACACCATAGGGCACTGTACATAGAGCAGGTACAGTTTGACGTGTTGTGGCAACAACTATTGCATACGTTTTACCATTCGTTGTCACAAGGCGCAAATTTGCATGGGCATTTGAATGAGATTTTGATGACAGCCAAGACAGAGCTTAATTAGTATATCCATAGAGCTGAGTGCTACACATGCCACCAACCAAGGTTTGATAAGCATGAGTAGTCCATTTTAATCCCAATGTGAAAAAGAATGACAGGAGCGATAGAAAACTATGAGTTATGATTTTTTTTATAATTAAAGCTATTGCTGTTCTATTTTACCCAGAAATATACCTGGGTTTCGTGCAGTGCTCCGTAGATGAGTAATATATTTCTTCTGTGTTATAATCATCAGATTTAGCCAGTGACATCTAGCTTGACTGGTGGAGGGAAAGTAAAAGAGAAAAAATAACGCATCCATAAAATGTGATTCACGTCAGTGCATCAGTAGAACGTTTAAATAAGAAAAAAAATAGAGTAGCAGCTCTGAAAAATTGCTCACCGTATATACCGTATTTTTCGCACCATAAGACGTACCTGACCATAAGACCCACCTAGGTTTTAGAGGAAGAAAACACGAAAAAAAATATTCTGAACCAAACGGTGTACTAAAATATTTACCAGTGCAGCCATATACCAGAGTCCATGAAAAACAGCATATACCAGTCCCATGAATTACAGCATATACCAGTCCCATGAAGTGCAGCACGTACCAGTCCATGAAGTGCAGCACATACCAGTCCATGAAGTGCAGCACATACCAGTCCATGAAGTGCAGCACATACCAGTCCATGAAGTGCAGCACATACCAGTCCATGAAGTGCAGCACATACCAGTCCCATGAAGTGCAGCACATACCAGTCCCATGAAGTGCAGCACATACCAGTCCCATGAAATACAGCCATATACCAGTCCCATGAAATACAGCACACACCAGTCCCATGAAATACAGCACATACCAGTGTCCATGAAGTGCAGCACATAGCAGAGTCTATAAAATACAGCCATACCTGTGTCCATGAAATGCAGTCTGACAGAACTGAGAGGGAGATTCATATCTCCCGACACCGCTGAGCTGTGATGATGTCATCACACTGCGCCTAGTGGAGCTCCACTCTGCAGCCAGATCGCATTCAGATAGAAGACAGAGCAGCTCCAGCCGCCACAGTACTTCATTTGGCCACTGGGGCTGCTCTGTCTTCTCACTGTGTGAGATCAGAGCAATGCTTTATGGTGTCCAGTGTAATGCAGGCTCCCGGCGGCGACCGGGGGGGGGGTTTCAGGTATTCGCACCATAAGACGCAGGGAGGCTTTCCCCCACTTTTTTGGGGGAAAAAAAGTGCGTCTTATGGTGCGAAAAATACGGTACTCGAGTATAAGCTGAGTTTTTCAGCATATTTTTTGTGCTGAAAAGGCCCTCCTCGGCTTATACTTGAGTCAGTGTCTGTGGGTGGTCTGAAGAGATGAGTAGATTCACATTGCACAGAGCGCACTGCTTCTAAGAGCCACTCTGTGCATGGAACTGACATAATTACATTGGAATGCAGAGAATGCAGTCAGATTTTCAACTTGATGTCGGGAGGTGGACGGGACGCACTGGTGCTAGCTGTTCAGTCCCGCCCACCTCCAATCTTAGTGAAGATCTGACAGCTCTCTCTCTGCATTCCAATGTAATTAGCTCATAGTTTCATGCACAGAGCGGCTCTTAGAAGCAGCACGCTCTGTGCATTGTGAATCTACCTTATTCCTCTCTAATGCCAGTGCCAGCCAGTACCATCCAGTGCCACCTGCCAGTACCATCCAGGGCAGGCTGTGGGCAGGTGGTAATGGCTACAATCCCTGTGTTCTGGCTACAATACCTCTGTTCTGGCTACAATACCTGTGTAATGGCTCCCTGTCCCTGTTTTCTGGCTGCTGCATTTCCCACCCTAGGCTTTTAATCGGGTCAATAACTTTTCACAGTTTTCCTTCTCGGACGTCACGGGACACAGAGCACACTATATATTCAATACATCTGGGTTATACGCCACTTATAGGTGAATGGACACTGGTGTTTTATAAAAACAGGAAACAGGAAGTACCCTCTCCTATATAACCCCTCCCATATTGGGGGCACATCAGTTTTTTTCGCCAGTGTCTTGGAAGGTGGGTCATATATGTAGGGTATTCCTTACTAGACCCAGTTCAGTCTCTGGAATATCTAGGTCTATAGCTAGATACAGTCCAGGCAAGGATACTCTCACCGCTGAGAGGATCAGCAACCTCAAGGCTCTGGTAGCCAGGTGAGGACGATGAGACACTCTACCGTTCTCCTCTGTGTGAGGATGGTAGCCTCTTTCGAGGCAGTTCCTTATGCACAGTGTCACTCCAGGGCGCTTCAGCGCAACATCCTGGCAGAGTGGTACAGACAATTGCAGACTTTAGATTCCTGCATATCCTTATCTCCCAGGGCTCGATGGAGTCTCGTCTGGTGGTTGGTAAACCACAATCTTTCTCAGGGCAGATCTTTTCTTCCAGTATCTTGTAAGATTATGACCACAGATTCCAGTTTTATAGGCTGGGGCGTGGTCATGGGGGACTCCACAGTCCAGGGGAGATGGTTCTTGGTGGAGCAGAGATTGCCCATAAACCTCCTAGAGCTACGAGCTATTTGGCTAGTTCTGAGGGATTGGACATCCAGGTTGCAGCGCTACCTGATAATGGTACAGGCCGACAAGACCACGGCAGTGGCAACTTTGCAAGACTCTCTGCAGTTCACATCCCAGGCGTGGCATAATTGGAAGCCGGACTTCTCAGCCACCAACAGATACACCCGGGAGAGTGGTCATTACAGCCCGAAGTGTTTCGGGAAATTTGCCTGCGCTGGGGGACGCCAGAGGTTGATCTACTGGCATCACGATTCAACAACAAAGTCCAGCTGTTTGTGTCCCGAGTAGGGGATTCTTGTGCTATAGGAGTAGGGGCTCTGGTAATCCCATGAGCCCAGTTCTCCTTGATTTATGCATTTCCCCCAATCACTCTGCTACAGCATCCCTTGCGCAAAGTTCGGGAGGAGGCGGCGACAGTCATTCTGGTGGCGCCAAATTGGGCCAGGAGTCCTTGCTACCCAAAGATATTGAGGTTAATGGCGGACGGGCATTGCCAGCTTCCAGTCCGATCTACTCTCTCAGGGTGCTATATTCCACCCGAATTTATGTGCGCTAAGCTGATGGCATGGCGATTGAAGCCACGGTATGGAGAGATCCTGTTTTTTTTTGGGCCCTGTGTTATCTACAATAGTAAATGCTAAAAATCTAGTCACCGGGAAGATTATCACAGGGTCTGGAAGGCTCACATTGTGTGGTGTGATGCCAGGAAATGGCAACCCCGCAAGTATGTGATTGGTAAAATGCTAGCCTTTCTTCAAACAGGAGTGGACTTGAAGCTGGTTTTGACTACAATCAAAGGACAGGCTTCTGCCTTATACATATGTTTTTGGAAACCTTTGACTTCTGGCTCCTTGATCAGGACCTTTCTTCAAGGGGTAACTCATCTGTTACCACCTGTTAGATTTCCTCCCTGTCAATGGGATTGAATCTGGTTTTATCAAAGGACAAGTCCTCTGCCTTGTCCATATATCTCCAGAGGCCTTGGCTTCTCACTCCTTGATCAGGACTTGTCTACAAGGGGTAACTCGACTGTTACCTCCGGTTAGATTGCCTCCCTGTCCAGGGGATTTCAATTTGGTCTTTTGACTAGGAAACTATTCTCTCTTTGCCATCACTCCGGCCAGAGGGGTCTCGGGGTTGGCAGCTCTTGTAAAGAGCCAGACTTAAGAATGCACCAGGATAAGGTGGTGTTACGGCCTTTTCCACCCTTCCTACCGAAGGTAGTGTCGGCCTTTCTTCTCAATGAAGATAATAGGTTACCTTTTTTTTATTCTGTCCTCCTCTCCGGAGGAGAGACCATTGCACTCTCTACAGGTGGTGCATGCTGTTAAGATCTACCTGAAGGGATCTCTAGACATCAGTAGGACTGGTGCCTTTTTTTGTTGCCTGAAGGCCCTAGGTAGGGTTGGGCGGCATCCAAGGCAGCTGTTTTCACTGTGGATTAGCCAGCTGATTACTCAAAATTTTGATTAAAGGGGGAGAGCTCCCACATTTAGGGTGGAGCTCTTTCCACCAGGAGATGGGGACCTCCTGGGCTTCTGCCACCAGACATCGGTGGCACAGATTGAGGCCGCTATATGGTCCTCAGTACATACATTCACAAGATTCTATCAGGTGGATGTTAGAACAGCAGAGAATTTTGTTTTTTTGGCCACAGCATATTAAGAGCTATGGTTTAATTGGAGTTGTCTCCTCCCCTCAGGTATTGCTCTGGGACGTCCCAGATGTATTAAATATATAGCCTACTCTGTGTCCCGTGATGTCCGAGAAAAAAAATTGGATTTTTTTATACATACTTACCTGTAAAATCCATTTCTTTCAAAGGACATCACGGGACACAGAGGTCCCTCCCCTCTCTGTCTTGTGGAGTTCATTGCTTACTACAAAACTGATGTGCTCCCAATATGGGAGGGGTTATATAGGAGAGGGTACTTCCTGTTTTTATAAAACACCAGTGTCCATTCACCTATAGGTGGCGTATAACCCAGATGTATTGAATATATAGCCTGCTCTGTGTCCCGTGATGTCCTTCAAAAGAAATGGATTTTACAGGTAAGTATGTATAAAAAATCCAAATTTTTGTGGTAAAATTAGGTGCCTCGGCAAAAAGTACATAATAACATCAGTAATGCTAAAATAAAACCACTGTTCTGCGTTTTATAAGATCAGGGACACTAAGAAACTGCTTAACTCAAATAAATCATAAAATTAGTCCTAAAGTCCTAAAAAGTCTAAAACATACAATTTCTCAAAAGCGGCCAGGGCCCTACAACAGTGACTTCAGACAAAGTGCTTGGTGCAAATATAGTGCAATTAAGAGTCGATCATTCCAAACAGGAATAAACTGTGTCACCGTTATCCCAAATGGTGGCACTCCTCCTCTCCCCTCAAGTGAATTCACTCACCAGTACTGACTCCTTAAAGTGGAGTTCCAGTCATTTGTTTATGCTAACTTTTAATAAACAGCCACTCACCTGTCCCACGATCGGCGATGTACTCACCCGCGCTGTGTTCTCCCTCTGCCCTCCTGCGGCGGTGCTGGCATCTCTACTATAAGCACCTGGCTGTGACAGCTTTTGGCTTCACAGCCGGGTGCCTACTGCGCATGCGTGAGTGGTGCCGCAGTCTGTGACTGGCCCCAAAGTCTTCTAGGACCTGTCACGTGTGCCAGAAGACTTTGGGAGGGAGAGCTTCTGCTTTTGGTCACCTAGGTGACCGAAACGGAAGTGGAAGCAGGTACCTGTCAAATTTAGCTACCTGCTCTCCCCCCTCCTCCCCAAAAGCTACGTTTCACAAACAGGAGCCGGGGAGGAGGCCTTAAAGTGGACATTCCACTTTTGGGTATAACTCCGCTTTAACTTAGAGGTTGTAAACCTCGGACATGAAATATGAGCAAAGCATATTAAGAGCACTAAGTGTCATTTTTGTCTGCTGCTTCATTCCTCTGCTGTCAGCATGAGTCACTTCTGAAAAGTTTTCCTGACACTGTGAGGAAAAAGTGATGAGAGGAGAGAAAACTGCAGATAAACGGGTACAACTTATGTAGGAGGATTTGTTTCATCTCTATGTATCATTTGAGGTCAGTCACTTCACTGGGTATATGTTAAGGTTTACAACTACTTTAACCACATACTGCTCAGCCGTCATTTTGCTATAGGTGGCGGACTTTCCCGTTCTGAATGGACGTCAGGACTTTCTTCAGAACATGCCGCTCGTGTAGCGGCGATTGGCTGAGAACACTGATCAGGAGCCTACCGGGAGATCCTTTTCGGTCATGCCCCTTTGACAGAAGCTGGCCGAACCCCCTGCTTCTGTCGGACCATCTCCAGTACACACTTAACAAATGTGGGCCAGTTTCTATTAAACCGGCAGATGCCGTCTGACATTTGGCCCATGTGTACTAGGCTTTATGGTTCAATGTTTTTATTGGGGTTTGTCAAGAAAAAACGAGGAAAACAATATCTGTGATACGTCAATACATAGTAAAGGTACATAGTCAATTGATTGTAGATGGCAGAATGGAAATAGCAATCATATTTGAACTTTATAAGTACATCGAATAGCTTAATAGAAGGCGAAGGGCATTATCTTCCACCCCAGACACCCCATCTGGGAACACACTGTGTCTTGGGGGGGGGGGGGGGTGGAGACAACACAAGCTGCCCTTATGCTTCATTGTTCTTCATTGAAGTTTTACAGACATAGGGGGTTACTAAGATAAGAAAAGGGTAAACATGGGCCAATTCGGCCCAGTGGGAAGAATTGATAGAGTACAGCATTAACTAATAACACATATAATCAGGTGCATGCATTGTGCATTATATTAATTCAAACCATATACTATTTGGAACAGTCGGTCAGGTGTAATAGTAGAATGGTATAATTGTTATAACTTGGGTAATAAGCTTCCATGAGGGACGGGGAAATTAGTTTTCATGCCTTAGAGTGTGGGTGTGCTAGCCAGGAGTCCCATGTTTAATTAAACTTGGTCAGGGAGTCATTTTTCATAGCAAACATCCGTTCAAGAGAACAGCATCTATTTACCTCTCTCATGACATCTGATATGTTTGTAGTGTTTAGGGAGCCCCCGTTTCTCACTATTTTGAGCTTAGCAGACAAAAGGATGGGAACTACAATGGCCCTGCTTTTGTGGGGGATATTATTAATGTTGAGATGCAGGAGGGCTTGCTCAACCCAAGGAGGCATAGGGTGCGAGGTAAATTCAGAGACTATTTTAAAGGTCTGATTCCAGTATGATTTAATCGTTTTTAAGTACCATACTATTTGTATGAGTGAGCCTGTGATATTCGCAATTTCTCCAGAATTTACTGGAATTGCTGGGTGATATTTTTGATAATTTATATGGGGTGTAATACCACCTATGTACTATTTTCTGGAAAAGTTCCCTGTGATCTACGCATAGCGTAGATTGATATGTCCAGAGCAAAGCTGATCTCCATGAAGTTGCTGAGTATTGTTGGCCTAGTTCTTGTTCCCACTTTAACATTGTAGATGTTTTGGTAATGTTTATGTGAAGCACACGTTTTGTTCTAAAAGAAAGCGATCCCTTTAAGCGTAGCATTGTCTGGGTTGTAAAAAATGACAGTTTTTCCTCTACTTTAATCATTATAGGGATCTTACCTTTCTAAAACAGTTGTGATAGTTGAATAAATCGATAGTGCTCAGAATTCGGTAGATGGTATTTTGTTTGCAGATCCGCAAAAGATAGAAGCTTTCCTTCCACTACTAATTGTTCAGTAGTACTAGGCTTTCGATTGGTGATCACAAACTGTTTCCACTATATTTGGGACTTTTAAGAACCATGCACTTTGTTTGATGTCACTATTGTAGGACTCTGTCACCTTTTGAGAATATTATGTTTTACACTTTTTAGCACTTTGACTTTAAATTGGTTTATTTGGGTGAAAGTGGAGTTCCACTCGTTTTTCAGTTTATTAAATGTCAGCAGCTACAAAAAGTGTAGCTGCTGACTTTTAATAAACAGACACTCACCTGTCCCACCATCCAGCGATGCGGCAGCCCGAAGTCTCACCTCTCTCCCTCTCCTCTCCGCAGCGCCGGGAACCTGGCTGTAACAGCTTGTGGCTTTGCAGCCGGGTGCACGATTCGCGTTACTCTGCCCTGAATGGCCGAGCAATCTTCTGGGACCTGTGACGTGTCCCAGAAGATTGCCAGGAGGGAGGGGGAGAGGAAGAGTCACCTAGGCGGCTGAGCGGCAGTGGGAGCTGGGGGTGCCTGTCAAAACTAGGTACCCCCCCAAAAATAAAAAAGCCATCACCATTCACTGCTCCGCTGATCCTGTCCACTTCCCTACTGACCTCTTCCTCTGCCTTACTGACCCCATCCACTGCCCTTTTGAAGGTCACCACCCTTGATCTCACTAGAGCAGGGGTTGGCAACTCGAAGATGACAGATCACGTCCCTTCCTTGCCAACTCCCGGATTGCTACTCACACTAAAGCAGAGTGGCGCAGGGAAGGCACAACCAAATATGGCATGTCAGGGGGTTAGGACTCCTTTAAAGTAAAAGTTCCACTTTTGGGTAGAACTCCACTTTAAGCAATTTATTAATGCCACTTATCTTATAAGAGTTAATTTATAGAGCATCACTGATGTTATTATGCATTTGTAGATATAAGTCATTTTTGCAGTGCTGCCATTCATTTATTTATTCACGTTGTTGTGTCAGTAATACTTTTGGAGAAGCAGATGGGCATCATTGCACTACCCAAGCGCAAGCTTATCACTATTCTATACAGTATATGGTCTACTCTTACCTATAGATGATTTATAAATGACATTTACGTTAGAAACTATTGGCATATGCAGCAGAAAGTTGCTTTTTAAATTCTGCTTTTTTTTCGTGTCCATCAATATTAATGGTGGCTATGCAGTGGAAATATTCTGGGGATTGAAAGCTAGGATTTGCATAGCAGAAGACATCCTTCCTTTTTCGAGAGATGAAAAGCTAAGAGACAAATGTACGGTATGTGTTATATTTCTACAGAAGTTAGCAGAAAATAGAAGGGATCACTTGTGTGGAAGGATTAGAGCAGAAAAATACATTACATTTTTCAATAACTGTTTAATGGAAAAAGACTGCATAACATCAGTAAGTGGCAGGCCTCTGCTGAACCTCTGCAAATGCTGGTATGTGCACATAATGAACAATGTTCTCTTTACTTGTATCCTTAAATATAATCTCTTTCTTGATTAACCTTTTTCTTGTTTCTTATTGTGCAGATAAGCACTGACACAGGAAGCCTGTAGATAAGTTCTAGTTGGATTAAGAGATGCAAGCTGAGTATTAGTGGTTGCCGTTTCTGCCATTGTACCCTAGGTTCCTAGCCAAGCTTGTACAAATATGTGCAAATAGGGTTATTGATGAGGTCTGAGACTGCATTCACATCTGCGCTTTCTGGGAACGCACACGGAAGTGTACATTTCTGCAGTGCGAGAAAAATATGACTCATGTTTGCAGTGCTTTTCGTTTCATAATGGCGCCCAAAATGTGGCCAGCAGATGTGCATATTTGCGCATGCCAAACCGTGCGAATTGCTGTGCCCAAAAATGCACAGGAGGTTCTTCGGTGCATTTTGACACACCTAGGGCAGCATAAAAAAGGCTAAAACACGTGTTTCCGCCATGCTAGGTGTTAGTGGGGCCTAAATATCTCTCACTTTTTTAACCCTTTTATGTCTAGGGGTAATGTAAAACGTATGCCCGGTACATACGATAAGATTGATCTTCTGAGTGATCGTTGTCTTTTTTTTGTTTTTTTGCAAGCTAATCTCAGATCGAAGAGTTTACTAAAGGCACGAAAATTCTCATACGTCAGAATAAAAAATCGGAAGTGATGTGATGTAAATGTGATGGCTGCTTTAGTAAGGTTTTTAGGCTTTTTCTATTATTTTCACCTGGTGATCCTGCCAGTAATTTTGTTTTTCAACAGAATAAACTATCCTGCAGATGTAGTAGTTGGAGGATTGAGAATAATCATATAACACTGAACGAGGTGCTTACAATTGCAAGCTTTTATTCATTTATGTAACACATTTATCCAAAAAGGGAAAACCGTTTCTGTAACTGCTTAAAAAGTTATCGGTTGCCAGTTGTCTGGCTTTTGGCTTCAATTTGTTAGTTTATTTATATCTGCTAGTCCATCTAACACTACCCTACCCCCAGACTGACAAGGCTTCTGTCCAAAGTTGTCTCTGTTGCTCCTTCTTCCATAGTGGGGGCAATTTAATACAGGAGATGTGTTACTGGCCAGATCACCAGGTGAAAACAGAGGAAAGAAAGCCTCGAAAAATGAATGCAGTCACTACATCTAATGATTGGTAAGCAGTAATTACATTTTTGGGCATGGGTTTAATACTGCTTTAAAGTGGTATGAAACCCAAAAGCAAGCATTAATTATAATGCAGCTTAGGAATTCTTAGAGACGATGACAATGTTTGTTTTCTTTTTTAGGCTTTCTTTCCTTTATTTTCACCTGCTGATTCAGCCAGTAAGTTTGTTGTTTTTCAACAGAACAAGCTCTCCTGCAAATGTATCAGATAAGAGTGTTGCGACAAACCATTTACCACTGACGGGAGCTCACAAAAGTAATCTTTTATTCATGTAAAACCTTAATCCCAAAAGGAAAACAAACTGTTCCCTGTAACTGCTAGTATAAGAGCAGTGTGGGCTGGAATTGGGCTTTCATTTGTTAGTGTATCTAAATCTATTAGTACATTTTTCTTTTGTTTGTAACAGTAGCAGAGATTCTTAAGGATTCGACGTAATATTAATTACGAACGAAAACCCAAAGTATGGTGAAATTTCGTCATAATTTGGGTACGGGTTTTTACATTAATGACGAATGGTTAGTAATCTACATCACTGACGTAAGTAAAAAGCTCCGAAAGAAAGGAGACAAAAGTGGACCACTAGACCGGTCATTGTGTAGAGGACATAATTTAACGGGGGTGAT
>BLSH010372758.1:544976-555106 GCA_018402905.1 Glandirana rugosa | reverse complement strand
TCTGGGGAAATTGACGTGACTTTTAGAGCCATGTTGTTTATGCCAAATTCTGACCCTACCATCTGAATGTCGCAGCTGAAATCGAGACTCATCAGACCGGGCACATTTTTTTGAATATTCTATTGTCCAATTTTGGTTACTATGTGCAAATTGTAGCCTCAGTCACCTATTCTTAGCTGACAGGAGTGGCACCTGGTGTGGTCTTCTGCTACTGTAGCCCATCTTCTTCAAGGTTCTATTTGTTGTGTGTTCAGAGATGGTATTCTGCATACCTTGGTTGTAATGAGTGGTTATTTGAGTTACTATTGCCTTTCTATCATCTCAAACTGTCTGCCCATTCTCCTCTGACATCAACAAGGCATTTTCAATCACATAACTGCCGCTAGAGCTGCACAATTAATCATATTAAAATCGCGATCTCGATCTACCCCCCCCTGCGATCTCCATCGGGCATTACCGAGATTTTCAGTGCAGTTAAAGGGGTCTGACTTGGGGGGCGAATCAGCGCGATTTGACAGTAATAAAAGTGCCTGAAGTCTTTTGAAGTCAGAGCGGCTTGAATCTCAGGGGAGGCAGCCAAGTCTGGGCAGACAGCCAACTTCTGAGTCATCATTGATAAGAGTTACAAAGTAATTTTACTTTAAAGACATTGAACTCTGAGTGAACCCCCCTTCTATAGTTGTTTGGTTTAACCATTTGAAGACTAAATCTTTCCTCACACTTGCTGTTTACAAATAAAAATCCATTATTTTGTGCTAGAAAATGAATTAGAACCCCCAAACATTATATATTTTTTTTTTAGCAGAGACCCTAGAGAATAAGATGGCGGTTGTTGCAATATTTTATGTCACATGCTGTTTGCGCAGCAGACTTTTAAACGCAATTTTTTTGGAAAAATGACCCCTTTCAAAAACCTAAACAGTGCTGTTAGCCCATTTTTTTTTGTATATTTAATATATTACGCCGCGAGAATCATGAGAGAATCGTGATCTTTATTCTAAGCAAAAAAATTGTGATTCTCATTTTGGCCAGAATCGTGCAGCTCTAACTGCCGCTAACTGGATATTTTCTCTTTTTCGGACCACTCTCTGTAAACCCTAAAGATGGTTGTGCATGAAAATCCCAGTAGATCAGCAGTTTCTGAAATTTTCAGACCAGCCCGTCTGGCACCAACAACCACAGAGTGTGTCTTGACTCTGCCCCCAGTCTCTCCTCATTGGCTCACTGACTGTGATTGACAACAGCAGGAGCTGATGGCTCCTGCTGCTGTGTGAGCCAGTGAGGAGAGAGACCCGGAAGTGCCACTGCTCTCATGCACATGCTGGAACGCTATGGGGCTCAGGTACATTAAAGGAGGGTTAAGAAGGCTCTGCACCCATGTTTTTCACCTTAATGTAGAGAATGGGTTAAGGTAAATACCTTCTGCCTTTAGAACCGCTTTAAGACCCCATTCACACCTGAGCGGTTTGTACCTTGAAGCCTGAAGCTACAAAACGCTGGAGGGTAAAAAAATCAATGATTCTCTATGGAGATGGTTCACATCTCCGCTCAAAAACGCCTGAAGCCAAACAAGTTCTGGAGGTATTTTTGTTGTTCGAATTGGGCATGTTTGGGTGTTTCTGGAACATTTGTATTGCCATAGATATCAATGGAAAAGTCAGTCGTGCTTCTTTGGGCGTTTGCAAATGCGCAAATTTGCGTGACAAAAAGCTTAAAAAACGCTACGCTCAGGTGTGAATGCAGCCTAAGGGTGTAAACAAGGTTCAGGATGTCAGCATTTTCAATTTGACATTAAGATCAAGAACACAAGTACGTGACCTCAAAATAGCAGAATGAAAGTTCACAACTAACTGTACAAAGTAATTTTTACTTAATGAATAGTTGGTGCTTAGAATAGCCTTTCAGCAGGCAAAGTGAGCCAGTCATCAGTAAGTGAATTTATGTATGCTTGGGACAAACCTAGATACACAAAATTAATAAAGGGCAGACTCTATGGAACACTTGGTCTTTTTTTTGCCATCACTCTTCTAAGGTGCAAGTTCATTCTCCTACCTTACGATGCTTAGTATGCAGCATTGATTTTAGTTTAGTAGACGTTTGTACAGTACGGGTATACTTTAAAGAGCCTTTGAGCTTGTAAAGTTCATAACTTGATATATTCTCCTAATAAGTTTGAAGAACTATTGACATCTCAACTTGCTTTCTTGAAAGAAGAATTTCTCTCGAATCAATCTGGTTAGAACATTAGATATGTTTCAGATAAGTGCAATTGATTTTTTTTTTTGAAAGAGAAACGTGTGATACTATACTGATAAACACCCTATTTAAGCAGCGGTAGCTTGAGCCTGCAGAAGGGCAGTGATTATAATTGATTATTATTAAATGCTACCACTGTGAGGATGCTCTAGAATAACTGCCAAATTATCTTTCTTGATTGGTTTCAAATGCCATCTTTTGTGATACTTGTGTGTTTAAATAAAAATCTGCATCAGGTTTGTCATTTTGGGAACTGCGGAAAAGGTATTTTTAAAATATGAATACATTTGTGTGTAAATTTTACTTTTTTTTTTTTTTAGAACTGCCCTTGTAAAAGGAATGCACCTGTGCTTTACCTTGATAATGAGCATGCCAGTACATCTTGTATAAACCTTGAAAAGGTTATAATGAAGCTTCCTGGTAAAATTAATAATGCATGTTTATTAAATGTGACTGTCCCAAAAGCTGTTGATGGAAGCTGGCCTTTCCTTGATTCACAGGTTACATACCAGCTCTTTGTTGAGTTAAATATTTTATTTAGCTAACAATTTTTTCACGCCCAATTACAGCCAAAACATTTTGTCTTAGTCGTACAGTACAGGCAGAATATTCATATACCATGGGCTATAGGTGTGCACCTTCAGGTTATTACACTGGCAAAGCTTTAGATGACACGCCACTTGGCCCCCCCCCCCTTTAACCCTACCCCACTATGTGAGTCCTCGGTTTTGTGCTAGTGTCTGAAACTATGGACTTTTCTCCTTCCTTCATGGAGAAAATCACCCTTAGCTTAACTAGTTTACTTTTTAATATTTTTTATTCCTGATTTTTTTAGTCAAGCCTCATTGTCTTCTAATGCTGGCATAGAAACAGGACGACCTGTAATATTGCTTCGGTTCAAAGGAGTTTATGCAAACCTGCTGATGCTTATCTACATGTTCCCATTTACGCACCTTATCAGTGCTTCTTGCACTTTGCGTTGGCAGACAACCACTTCTAGTTTTTTGCTCTACCCTTTGGCCTATCCAGTGCTCCCAGGACTCAGCATCCAAGTTACAGGCCATCTAGAAGCCTTTTTCTGAAGGACTTCTCTCAGCTATGAGAAAATGTCCACAAGACAATTTGATGCTTCAGGCCTTCGACTGGGTGATCAGTTACAACAAATCTAATCTCCAGCCTTCCTTTTGACTGGAATACTTAAAGTGATAATAAAGTCTTGTTTTTTTTTTTTTTTTTTTGTTCAAAATCAAACATGTTATACTTAAGTGCATATTTTTTTTGCACAGAGGAGCCCAGATCCTCTTCTTCTCGGCGCTCCTGGCACCTCCCTCCTGTTGAGTGCCCCCACAGCAAGCAGCTTGCTGTGGGGGCACCCGAGCCTTACCGTAGTTCCCTGTGCCCATTCAGACCACAGAGCTATGGCCCTGCCCCGCCCCCTCTCTCCTCATTGGCTCACTGACTTTGATTGACAGCAGCAGGAGCCAATGCCGCTAAACTGCTTTCTCAGCCAATGAGGAGGGAGACTCCTGGACAGCCGAGTCTCCTGCAACATTGCTGGATCGAGATGGGACTCAGATAAGTATTAGGGGAGCTGAAGGGGGCTGCTGCACACAGAAGGTTTTTTATCTTAATACATAGAATGCATTAAGATAAAAAAAAACTTCTGCCTTTACAACCACTTTAAATCTAGTCCTAGACACACAACAAACAGAGAGAACAAAGCTGCACAATTAGGGAGAGATGAGTTAATCAGTCTACTGCTACTCCTTTCTGTGTCCATTCACAAGCTGTGGGAGGGACCATACTTGTAAGTGTTACTTAACCACTTAATCCCCCTCCTGCCCAGACCAATTTTCAGTTTTCAGCGCTGTCGCTCTTTAGCTGACAATTGCGCGGTCGTGTGACGTTGTACCCAAACAAAATTGACGTCCTTTTTTTCCCACAAATAGAGCTTTCTTTTGGTGGTATTTAATCACCTTTGCGGTTTTTATTTTTTGCGCTATAAACAAAAAAAGAGCGTCAGTTTTGAAAAAATAACTTTTTTTTAATTACTTTTGGCTATATACTATATCCAAAAATAAAAAATAAAAAAACACATTTATTCCTCAGTTTAGGCCGACATATATTCTTCTACATCTTTTTGGTAAAATAATCGTAATAAGCGTATTTTAATTGGGTTGCGCAAAAGTCATAGTGCCTACAAACTATTGACATTGGTTTATGTTGTCTTTATTATTATTATTTTTTTTTCCCTGGTAATGGCGGCGATCTGCTATTTTTATCGGGACTGCAATATTGTGGTGGACAGGTCTGACATTTTTGACGCTTTTTTGGGACCAATGACATTTATACAGCGATCAGATCTAAAAATAGACATTTATAGACTGTATAAATGTCATTGGTAGGGAAGGGTTGATACTAAAGGAGCAGTGAAGGGGTTAAATGTGTTCCCTGTATGTGTTCTAACTGTGTGGGGGGCGGGGCTGACAGGGACATAACAGATCTCACTGATCCCGATCACAGGGATCAGTAGATCGGTAATGCCCCCCCTCACAGAGCGGGGAACCGCCGTGTTTACATCGGCGGTTCCCCGTTCTGGCTCTCTGTGAAGAGATCGCGGGTCTCCGGTGGACATCGAGTCTGCCCAACCAGTGGGCATGCTCACACGGTGTGCGGCGGCGGCGCACTGCCAGCGGCTGCGAGAGCAAGCCTCGGAGCGCGCAAAGGGAAGGACTTCTATTGATGGCCTCCCGGCAATTCAGATCCACGCTGTAGCCGTCAATCGGCTGTAGCGCAGGTCTGAAGTGGTTAAAGTGGTTGAAAACCTCACTCATGGAATCTGAGCAAAGCACATATATCTATAGTGTTTACTTATGTCTCTCCAAAGCTCTACGTGCCGTTTCTCTCTGCTGCTTCATTCCTATTATCGGCATGAGCCACTTCTGAAAAGTTTTCCCGACACATGAGATAAATTTGTGTCGGGAGGGGGGCGGGGATCTCTGCTTGTCTATTCAGAACACAGTTCTTCTGCTCTGTGGAAGGGGTGTGTGCCTTTTCTCCAATCAGCTCTCACACACGGTTACTGCAGTCTCTCCACTCCCTCCTCTGTGCTCCTGAAAGATGAAGAAAGATTTTAACACTTTTCTGTCCTTTTGTAGGGGTGTAGAGAAGACTGCAGATAAACAAGTAAAAGCTATTTAGGAGGATCGGTTTGATCCCTGTGTATCATCTGAGGCTGTCACGTCACTGGATATATGTGAGGGTTTACAACCACTTTACCTGTAGTAGAGAAAATCAGGCTACTTCCAAACAGGACTGTGTTTTTCGGCAGAGCTGTGTAAATCTTAAGGCTTGTAGATAAAAATACAAATTCTTTTCCAAGTAAAACAACTCCCATTTTATCGGTAGATATTGCTCTTTGCCTGGAATTTTTGCTTTGCCTGGAGTTTTTTTTGCCATGTGTTGATTACAACACTTTTCATTTTGAGCACTTAATTTATTTTATACATCCCTGACGAAGCTCTTTTTCAGAGTGAAGCATGTAGGGTAGTTTTTTTTAGTGGGTTTGGGTGCACTATCACATTTAGATATGGTATTGTGGTTGGTGGGGAGGGGATTTTGTTCTCATATCTCCTAGTTATATGTGGCCAGGAGTCAGTATTTTATTGCAGTCAGGGTGTTTTTTTTAAGTCCAGGAAGAATGGAAGTAATAGATTGAATTTAAGAGCATAGAGTAAGGTGAATTCTTTCCGTTGATTAAAACCCCTATGCTTCCTTTTTGTACTTCCTTTAGTCATGTACTGCAGTATAGACAGAGCCACTAAGACTAGATAGAGTTTAGGCCCCTTTTCACACATATGGACCGTTTTGTCCGTTTTTCATCCATCTGTTGACGGATGAAAAACGGACATCAATGCAACTCTATGGAAAAAGGGATGACAACGGATGATCATTCATTTGCATCCGTTTTCATCCGCTACCGTCAACATCCGTTTTTTTGAGCGGATGAAAGTCCTATTCTTCATCCGTCAAAAAAACAGATCGGATGAAAAACGGATGTAAACAGACAAAAGGTTAGTTTTTCATCCGTTTTTGCATTGGTAGTGGATGTAAAAAAAACTGATGACCACAGATGAAAAACGGACGAAAAAAATGGATGAATAGTTCATCTGTTTTGATGTGACGGAATTGAGGAACGGATGAATGGTCCGTATGTGTGAAAGGACCATTAATGGTAAATTGAGAGAGTTGGCTGCCTCGAGTTTAGCTTCAAGCCTTCATGCAGTTCATCTCCCAAGGATGCTACAAGTAAGATGAGGGGTTGGTTACTTGATTAGTGACCTGATCAGTGACTGCTCATTGAATATTTAAAATAAGCAATATCCTTTGTAGCACTACTTGAATAATTTTAACATATAAATGTTTTTTTTATACAGACATGAATGTTGTGATGGTTAGAAAGAATTATAAAAGACAGCAATTATTGTCTTCTGTTTGTGAATGGACATAACTTCTAGCTCATTTAATGTAGTCACCAATGAGTAGATAGGGGCATTGAATGGCCAAACATTGAATTTTTGCTGAAAAATATAAAAAGTGATCCTATGGAATAACTATTTTGACCATGACATTGCTTCAGTGATCACATTGAAGGCTTCAGCTGTGATCTTCTCTGCTAAATTGTAGACAAACTGTAAGAGTTAGGACAGATTTGCTGGCATTTGCTTGTATCTATTTCTGAAGGCGGTGGAAACAGATAACAAAAAACTTGGCATAGAAAATTATAGGATGCTGTGAAAATGCTCAATGGATGGTTTAATTATAGACATTAAGTAGAGAATTTGAACTTGTTAATCATTATCAAAGGAAAAGGATTTTAAGCTATGTCAAGTCAATATAATAAGGACCCGAAAATCTTTCCAACCTGATCCTTTTTTTCTCCCTATTATGCAGGAGCATTTCAGAAAGTCTCTAATGGGTGATTCTGTGCTCCAGCTGTTTTGTTTTAATAATCTTTCTTTTTGGTTACAAGAGGTGTTTGTTCTGCTTCATTTCCTAGAATTAAATGTGAAGGATCTGTTCCACTAGATCGCAGTACCTCTGGTTTGTTTTCACTCTTACAGTTTCTAGGCTGCTTTAATGCCTTAATAAAGTGTCTCCCCGTATCAAGAACAAAGGGTCACTATGCCGGGCTGTTAAATTGGAAATCATTAACGCAGATATGTTTCAGACAGGCTTTTTTTTTTGTGGAAAATTGGTTTAATACAAAAATAAAAACTATACTCAATTTCATCATATGCTTGCTTCATTTTTTTTTTAAAGAAAGAAGTCACAGATTGTCATGGTATAAGGTTTCCATATCCATGAGATGATTTTCTTCAGTTAAAGTTACTGTCTTGGAATGCCAGCATCCTATACCAGATATCATCAATACTGGTTGAAGGAGAAGCTGACGTTGGACCTGTATCCCACCCTTACTGGCATATGCAGCCATTTTGAAAATAGCTTTCACTCTACTGGAAATGCTCCTGAGATTTGAGAAAATGTTATAACAAGCATACATTTAAATATACGGTTATCCAAAAACAAGACAAATGTGTTAAGAAGACACATTCAAAAGCACCAGGCATAAATTCTTTTCAGCCCAACCTGGGACCCTTTGTCACTTACTGTTTATCCCTCTGGGACCCTACAGACAGTATTTTGTTCTAGTGCTTACTCAAGCCCGTAAAGGAAAACTTTTTTTTGAAGCAGTCTGTAACAGCCCCTATAACATGATCGTCCATTGTAGCATGCCAGTAGGCTTTCACCACCTTCTGTTCCATGTCTGCGGTCACTGACAGCTTTTTAAAGCATTACATATATTGAACATTATATACAGCCCTTTGATGTCATGAGCCACACTTTAGGCCCCCTATAACAAGCAAGTTGTTGACCATTGGGAGTCTCATGGAGCTATCTGCAACACCTGCACAGACCTCCCATGCAGGATTGCTTTCTATGTATGTAGCCATGATTATCCATAGTGAAAAATATATTAACCACTTGACCACTGGGCACTTAAACCCCCTTCCTAACCAGACCAATTTTCAGCTTTCAGTGCTCTCACATTTTGAATGACAATTACTCAGTCATGCAACACTTCACCCATATGAAATTTGCATCCTTTTTTTCACACAAATAGAGCTTTCTTTTGGTGGTATTTAATCACCGTTGGGTTTTTTATTTTTTGCGCTATAATTAAAAAAAGACCGAAAATTTTGTAAAAAAAAAAATTTTTCTTTGTTTTTGTTATAAAATTTTGCAAATTAGTAATTTTTCTTCATAAATGTTGGCCAACATTTATACTGCTATATATCTTTGGTAAAAAAAAAACAAATTCGTGTATATTATTTGGTCTTTGTGAAAGTTATAGAGTCTACAAGCTATGGTGCCAATCACTGAATATTGATCACAACTGATGTACTGACCACCTATCTCATTTCTTGAGACCCTAACAAGCCAGGAAAGTACAAATACCCCCCAAATTACCCCTTTTTGGAAAGTAGACATTCCAATGTATTTATTAAGAGGCATGGTGAATTTTTTTAAGTTATCATTTTTTCCCACAATTCTTTGCAAAATAGTTTTTTTTTTCACAAAATTGTCATATGTTAACGGGTTATTTCTCACACCCAGCACATGTATACCACAAATTGCACCCCAAAACATATTCTACTACTCCTCCTGAGTATGGCGATACCACATGTGTGACACTTTTACACAGCCTGGCCACATACAGAAGCCAAACATGTAGGGAGCTCCATCAGGCGTTCTAGGAGCATAAATTACACACATGACTACTTCTTGCACTTTTGAAGGTCCTGGAGCACCAGGACAATGGAAACGCCCAAAAAATTACCCCATTTTGGAAAGTAAACACCCCAATGTATATTCTAGGAGACATAATGAGTCTTTTGAACATGTCATTTTTTCCACAAGTTTTTGGAAAATGTGGAAAGAAAATGAAAACGCATTTTTATTTTTACACAAAGTTGTCCATTTATACAATATTTCTAACACACCACATGTACCTAGCAAAAATAACACCCCAAAATATATTCTGCTACTTCTCCCGAGTATGGCAATACCACATGTGTGACACTTTTACACAGCCTGACCACATACAGAGGCCCAACATGCAGGGAGCACCGTCAGGTTTTCTAGGGGCATACATTTCAAATCTAATTTGACTACCTTTTACACTATTGTGAGGCACTGTGGTGGCACAGATGGACAGTGTAGTGGCACAGATGAGCAGTGTAGTGGCACGGGTGGGCAGTGTAGTGGCACGAGTGGGCAGTGTAGTGGCACGGGTGGGCACTGTAGTGGCAAGTTTGGGCACTGTAGTGGCATGAATGGGCACTGTAGTGGCATGAATGGGCACTGTAGTGGCACAGATGGGCACTGTAGTGGCACGGATGTGTCACGGATGAGAACTGATGTGGTATGGATGAGCATAAATGAAGCACAAATGAGCCATGGATGGGGAATGGATGAGCCACGGATGGGGATGGATGAGCCACGGATGGGGATGGATGAGCCACGGATGGGGATGATGAGCCACGGATGGGGATGATGAGCCACGGATGGGGATGACTGAGCACGGATGGGGATGACTGAGCACGGATGGATGGGTGAGCACGGCTGGGTGGGTGAGCATGGATGGATGGGTGAGCACGGCTGGGTGGGTGAGCACGGATGGATGGGTGAGCACGGCTGGGTGGGTGAGCATGGATGGATGCTGGATGGGTGAGCACGGATGGGTGGGTGAGGAGTAAACACGAAGTAAATACGAGTAGGTATGGTGTAGTCAAGAGTAGGCACTGTGTAGG
>BLSH010372758.1:514738-533581 GCA_018402905.1 Glandirana rugosa | reverse complement strand
TCATATACGTAAATTAATAAAAAAATAAATAGCAGTTCGTATGTCAATTTATTACCCATATGTCAAAAATCACGTCGTCATAATGTCACAATATACCGCAGCTTCCTTTAGTCTTTATGAAAATAATCCTAGATGACTGAAACCAAGGGTTTTAGTCAAACCGATCTAAGCTGCCCATGGATTAATCTGTATCCTGACTCAGTCTAAAATTTGTAGAAGGGGTTCCGATCCCTACCCCTCCTAAGGAGTATCACGGTGAAATTGGTGGAGGCCTGGTGGTCGGCAGTAATATGTCACCAGGAAACTTCACCTAATGGCAACAATACCATCGTCTATCGATGGTATTGGGGTCACGATAAATAAAAAAATAATTAAATGCATATACTATATATCAACTGTGTATTTAGCTCTTTGCCTGAATTTCCATTTTTAGGCTTGGTTTACACATATCCGGCTGTGGTTTGCTTGCATTTTTTAAGTCCGGTGCAGTTTTGTTCACCGGTTCAAGTGTGGTTCAAGTGCGAATTTTTACTTGAAATTGTACCTGAACCAGACTGAAAAACACACGGGACTCTTTTTGAAAATGAACTGCGGACCCACAGATATGTGAACCAGCTCCATAGAGAAGGCTGCCGGTTCATGTCATGTGAATTGGATGCGGTTCAAAACACATCCAATTTGCATATATGTGAACCAAGCCTTAAAGGGAGGGCAGGTATGGTTTATTTTCTGTGAGCAGAAGAATTTAATTTTACAGCATCTTTCCTAAGATAGATCCACATAAAGAAATGGAGCCATGTTGCATTGAATGCAAAGGTGTTGGTTAACCACTTGCCCACTGGGCACTTAAATCTCCTTCCTAACCAGGCCAATTTTCAGCTTTCAGAGCTCACACTTTGAATGACAATTACTCAGTCATGCAACACTGTACCCATTTGGATTTTGTGTCCTTTTTTCATGCAAATAGAACTGGTATTTAATCACCACTTTGTTTTGTTTTTTTCACTGTAAATAAAAAGACTGACAATTTTGTAAAATAACTAACTGCATTTTTCTTTGTTTCTGTTATAAAATTTTGCAAATTAGTAGTTTTTCTTCATAAATTTTTGCCAAAATTTATACTGCTACATATCTTTGGTAAAAAATAACCTAAATCAGTATACATTATTTGGTCTTTGTGAAAATTATAGAGTCTACAAGCTATGGTGTCAATAATTGAAAATTGATTACAACTGATGTACTGATGACCCATCTCATTTCTTGAGACCTTAAGGCTTGGTTCACACTACAGTGACTTGGGATCCGACTTGTGTCGCCGCAAGTCACTTGACATAAGAAATCCCATTGAAGTGAATGAGAGCTGTCTTAATGTACACTACAGAAGTCTCTCCGACTTCAAAAAAGGTTCCTGTACTACTTCAAGGCGACTTTTATCCAACTTGTGCCCATAGAATTCAATGGAAGTCGTCTCTAACTCAGATCCCCATCTATATTGAAGCGTCTTTACAGAAAAAAGAAAATCATTTACCCAGTTACTCCCCACAAATTACCCAGGCAACCCCCTCCCTCCCTTCTCCGATTGGCCACAGGCAAAGTCGCCTTTCATGGAGGTCGCTTTAAGTCGGGCTGAAGTCGTGAGGCTTTTACACAGCCTGACCACATACAGAGGCCCAACATGCGAGTAGCACCTCCAGTGACAATGGAAATGCCAACAAAATGACCCTATTTTGGAAAGCAAACACCCCAACATAGATTCTATTAGGCATTATGAGTCTTTTGAACATGTCATTTTTTTCCCACTAGTTTTTGGAAAATGTGGAAAGAAAATTAAAGCACATTTTTTTTTTTTTTTTTTTTACACAAAGTTGTCCATTTATAATATATTTCTAACACATAGTCTGTGCATACCATAAATTACACCCCAAAATACATTTTGCTACTCCTTTTACAAAATTAGAAAAATATAAAAAAGTTATTTCTCACACACAGCATGTCTGCTACTCCTGAGTATGGCGATACCACATATGTGAGACTTTTTTTTAAACAGCCTGGCCACATACAGAGGCCATACATTCAGGGAGCATTGTCAGGTGCTCTAGGGACATAATATTACAAATCAAATTTCCTGACTACCTATTACAGCAGTGTTTCTCAATTCCAGTCCTCAAGGCGCACCAACAGGTCATGTTTTCAGGATTCCCCTCAGATGAAACGGCTGTGGTAATTACAGTGAAAAGCAGTGAAACTGATCAAATCACCTGTGCAAAAAAATGGAGAGCCTGATAACATGACCCGTTGGTGCATCTTGAGAACTGGAATTGAGAAACACTGTATTACACTTTTGTGAGGCACTGTAGTGACACTGATGTGGCATGGATGAGTACTGATGGGGCATATATGTGGCATGAATAACCATGGATGAGGCACGGATGGGGCATGGATGAGGCACGGATGGGGCACGGACTGGGCACGGACGGGGCACGGACGGGGCACGAATGAGGCAAAGATGGGGCATAAATGAGGCGCTTATGGGCAAGAATGTGGCATGAATGAGGCACATATGTGCACAGATCAGGCATGGTTGAGGCACGGGTGAGTGCTGCTGCTCTCCCTCCTCACACGCTGTACTGATTGGTGTGTACAGCATTCGAGGAGAGGGGAGAGCTGAATTGGACATGCACCTGTTTGTTGACAAGTGATCACTCATTGGACGGAGTGATCGCGTGGTAAAGGTCCGCTGCCCTTTGCCCTGATTTGTCATGCTCCGGGTCTGGAGGACATAATTGTATGCCCTCCCTGAATAAGCCAACCGTGCTGTAGCCATCATTTGGCTATGGCCCAGTCAGCAAGTGGTTACGTTTACACCCCTCCCCCAACATGCCTTCACTTCCTTAACTGTTTGGATAGCCATGGAGTTCTCTGGCAGTAATTAGTGTATATTGTTACATTGTAGGTTTGCCTGCTCTCTATGACAATACGAAAGTGAGAAACGTAAAAAAAATGATCTTACCATTGTACTGAAAAGATCTACTTCTGTAATTATCTATGTACATAGGGACAGCCATATTTGAAAAAGGGGACAAAAAAAACAATAGACTTTCTGCATTCACAGAAACGTAACCTAGGCTGTTTTATTTTTTTTTCTGATGTGCCCTCTTAAATTAATAATGCAATATGTTAATGCTTATGTGGTAATTAACTTCATGGGGTATACTGATTATCCCTAGATGGAACATATATATTTATATTTTAAATACAATAATCCCACATCATAGAATAATGTGAAAGGCTCATTAAATATATAATTCAGGCGAGGGTTACATTAAAGTGTTGCTAAACCTAAAAATGTTTTTACCTTAATGCATTGTTTGCATTAAAGTGGTTGTCAACCCGTGACAACCACTTTAACCTACAGGTAAGCCTATAATAAGGCTTACCTGTAGGCGCCTTGCATATCTCCCAGATTTGCACGGTTTAGGAGATATACAGTGTACTCGCATTGCCGACGTCATTCGACGCATGCGCAATGAAGAAACGGCCTCCATGCTGTTCCTTCACTGTGATTGTGCCGTGACTGGCGGCTCCTGCACGCATGCGTGGGAGGGACGTCACGCCACTCCGGCCAGTCACAGAGCCGGAGTCGCGGCCCTGGAAGGCAGTGGATGTAGCCTGCACAGGGGACATCGCTGGTCGCTTTGTTTGCAGGTAAGTGACACATAACCGGCTACTATACAATGCATAGTAGCCCATTATGCTTCTACTTTGCAGGTGAATATTGAGGCAGTAAATCCCATCAGGGTTTACATCCTCTTTAAGGTAAAAAACATTTTCAATTTCCTTGTGCCCCCCTCCCCCTGTATGAAGAGTGAGTGAGGGGAGAAGAGATCAGCGCTGTGCATGATGCAAAATTCTTACGGGAATTTTCGCACGATGATCGATCGCCTGAAATTCTTACCGTTAGCATGGTCCTTTCGAAAGCCGATTTTGAATTTTCGGAAGACAAAAGCTGGATGTGCAGACAATAACATTTTTTTCGTACGTCAAGGCAACGTCTGATTTTGGTATCATTAGTATGGTTTTCATATGAAAAAAATTGTATGATCAAGACTATGCATGCTCAAAAAGGAAAAAATACATACAAAGCTATTCAACACATTACGTCACTTCTGACATTGAATTTTTGTCGTGTGAAAATTTTCGCATGGTTCGTGTAACCTCTTCACTTTTGACCTGAAACAAGCGTCCCAACAAAAAACGGATGTTCAGTCGTCCGCAAATCGAAGCGCGTGTACGAGGCTTAAGTCTATGGAGCACGGCTCCATAGGCACACAGGTCGGGAGCACGGGGACTACACTCTCCCCATAGCAAGTGGCTGGCTATGATGGACATAAAAAGGAAGAGGAGTCAAGATTGCCACCGAGGACCGCAGAAGAGGAGGATCGGGGCCACTGGGGGCAATACCACTGCACAGAACAGGTAAGTATAACATATTTGTTATTTGATTGAAAAAAATCTGACTTTAGTAACACTTTAATAGCTCAAAAGGTTTACTTGAGTTACAAATCCACTGTGGTTTACCTTTAATGTCCTCTCTTGGTTTAATGCCTTAAAGTTCAAACTAATTTAACTTCATTTAGTATCCAGGTCTAATCTCAATGTGAAAGAGAGGCAATTTGTATGTAGTTTGATGGCTAAGATTTACAGGACATGACACAAACCCCACTCTGTTCATTTAGATTGCAAGGCCTGTGCAGTTGTAATGATTTAGTGGCACTTGCCATGTTTGTAGTTTATTTCTTTTAATGTGAGTTAAATAATCGAGGAGAGAAAATTAGAGTGGACTGTCCCCAAGGAGGGTCTGAGATTGGTTAAGTGAAAAGCGTAGAGAATTCTAATCAATACCAGCTTCTAAAGTGCTATATAACATTATGTGCCAGACATAGAATTGGTTCATGGTGTTCAAAATGCATGACTTTTTAGGAAAAGTATAAAAGAAATACAATAACCAACCATGGTTTTTTCATTCACTCTTGTAAAAAGCTGTTTATTAATGGTGTATGTTAGACAGAGAGTTTCATTGTGTACATCTCTCTTACTTTCCAAAAGGAAGAACTTAATCAGATGAGGAACAGGAAATCATTTCAGCCTAACTGATTGCATTTTATAAAAATCTGATTGTTGAATTATTAATGTACTTTATCTGCACCTGTTAAAGGGCATTTAACAATTTATATATTCTTAACAAGCCATAAATTAGCTTTAAAACCAGCCATGTCCTACCCTCTGTAGTACATTTTATAGTAATGTTGTTCATTCTGTAAGATCCTCAGATCACAACAAAGCCTCCAGACTGTGATTTTAGTGGTTTCTAAGGCTCCCTCACAACTCTGCAGGTGCAACGCGGTGTCACATTTAGGGCAGCCCATTCATTTCAGTAGGCTACCCTAGGATCGACGATGTCACAAAACATGTGCAGACACCTTCCTTTTTTCTTTAAGCTACATCTCACTACAGCAAATGGCAATAAGTCACTATGTGTTGCGGTGTGATTTAGTGCACATGGTTTGGTTGGTGTATTTGGGGTGACTTTAAGAATGATTGGCAGTGCACCTCCCGGAACAGAGCATGCTTTCTTGCATCCTGGAATGCATGGACATCGCTCTTGTGCCCACATCGTTTAAGCATGAACAAGGCCTAAGAGCTTGGAAAATCCTGGTGGCTGATTACATTAGAGAACTGGCAGCCTGCCAAGATTCTGTTCTCACACACAAACCCTCTACCTGTTGGCAATAAGAAACAAAAAGACAGTAGGCGCACCTGGGTAAGTAAACCCCACAAAATTAATAAATGTGTGTGTGTATATGTAAAAGTCTAATAGCAAAAAGTCCATCCACTTGGGCAAGCTGATCCAAGAACAGAAGCAAACTCTGTATGCACAATGGGAAAAGAGAAAAGGAAAAGTGTAAGAGTACCAAAACATTTTATTAAACCCAAGTAGGGCCACTCACATGTATAAAATGCAATTGTGAGATTCTACAAATGAGTCTGTTTTGCATTTTATACATGTGAGTTGCCCTACTTGGGTTTAATAAAATAGTTTGGTACTCTTAAGTCCCAATACACACAACAACAGTTGTACAACCAGCTTGTTGTACAATCATCCGACCATTACAAAAGCCGTCGTACAACGGTTGTACAACTGAAGTTGGATGAGCAGACTAGAAAACTTTGGTTGTACAACATTGGTTGCACAACTGTTGTACAATGTGTACAGAGAAGTTGGTCCAACAAAGTTGTACGTGCAAAACAGGCATGCTCAGAAGTCAGGAACGCCCAGAAGTGTCCGTTCTGGGAAACCTACGTTCCTAATTCACAAATCACATGCACCTGAACTTCCTCTTTATACGCTCGTAACGCGTCACTACATTAGGCTTGGTCGTATGATCGCTTAGTGCATGTCAGTACGCGAGACACAACAGCCAACATACGATTTTGGACGTCCAGTTGTACCCGTGTGTGCGGGGCTTTACACTTAGAAGCGCTCTTCCTTTTCTCTGTACCCACTGTCTGTATTGTGAACTTTGAAAAAAAAAAAATCTTCACAATGGTTAAATACACAGCCAATTTGGAAGGGAGCCAGTTTACCTGAGAGGAAACCGGTGTGCCCAGAGAAAGCCAACACAAACACAGGAAGAACTTGCAAGCTTCATGCTGATAATGTTCCGAGCACAAATGCCAACCGCGAAGCCCAGCTAAGCTAACCAAAATATCTAAAATGAAAAAGTTTTGGCTTTAGAAATACTTTACCACTTCAATACCGGGCACTTAGAACACTTCCTGCCCAGGCCAATTTTCACCTTTCAGTGTTGTTGCAATTTGAATGAGAATTGCGCGGTCATGCGACGTTGTACCATAACAAAAGTTTTATAATTTTGTTCCCACAAATAGAGCTTTCTTTTGGTGGTATTTGATCACCCCTGCAGTTTTTATTTTTTGCACTATAAATAAAAAAAGACCGAAATTTTTGAAAAAAACAAAATTTTTCTGTCACAAAACTTTGTTTAAAGTACATTTTCTCCTTCACTGACGGGCACTGATGTGGCTACACTGATGGGCACTGATGAGGCTAGACTGACAGGCACTGAGGAGGCAGTACAGATTGGCACTGATAAGGTTGCACTGATGATGGGGAACATATGCAGCACTGATGGGCGGCACTGATGAGCAACACTGACGTGCGCTGATATGCGGCACTGATGGACACTCATAGGCGGCACTGCTGGGCACTGATAGGTGGCACAGGTGGGCACAGGTGCTCACTGATAGGTGGCACTGGTGCATACAGCACTGTTAGGGATGGCACTGGCAGGCATACATGGGCACAGTGCCATCCCTACACTATATTGCCCTTACCTGGTGGTCTAGTGGGAGCTCCCTGGTGGTCCTGGGTGGCCTCCTTCACGGAAGCCTTTTACCTCGGTAATGCGGTGGGTCAGACTGACCCACGGCACCACCGATCACCACGATTGCGGATTATCCTGAAGACGTCAATAGACATCCAGTCAGGATAATGAACCACTCGCCCAGACGTCATTTGTCAATACGCCGGGCGGGAAGTGGTTAAAGATGACAGTATAACATGACAAACTTTACTGTGATGCCAAAATTAACAGGGTTATTTTTATTTTACATATATACTGTATATGTTGCACATTCACATCAGTCTCTGCCCTCAAGGAGCTTACAATCTAAGGTCTCTAACTCACATTCATATATACACATACTAGGGCCAATTTAGACAGGATCCAATTAACCTACCAGCATGAGTGTGGGAGGAAACCGGAGCACCTGGAAAAACCCACATAGGCACAGGGAGAATATGCAAACGCCATGTAGGTAGTGCCATGGTTGGGATTCAAACAAACGACCCTAGTGCTGCTAGGTAGAAGTGCTAACCACTGCCACTGTGTATTTCCCTTAGAGTTCCACTGTATGTAGAATCCTTAGGTGGGTTGGCCAATGCTTATTAATTCAAAGGCATAGTGCCATAACTTTAGATTCTAGATATTAACTAGAAAATATAGTTTCCAGTAATTAAATATGTTAAATAGCGGGCTTGCCTATTCTGACTAAAACAGAGGTTTTCCCTCTAAAAATCTTGACTGGACAATGCTTTATTTTTAACTGCGCGATCATTTTGGTCTCTTAGAACACTTGCTCTAGTCTGTTTTTCACTGTTTCAGAGACAGAGGGCTGTCGTCTGAGCTAGTAATCTAAAGTCTACTGGCACCTTAAATGGTATGAAATGGTCTTTGTCTGGTAAGGATGACAAAATGTGTCCAATGGTACCCTGCCAAGGTGTTTTTTTTTTAAATATTTAAAGTGATTGTAAAGGCTGTTTTTTTTAAACATAACATATCATCCTTACCACCTCTGTGCAGTTGGTTTTGCACAGAGCAGTTTGGATCCTCATCTTCCTTGGTCCCTCTTTGCTGCTCCTGGCCCCTCTTTGCTGCTCCTGTCCCCTCCTTTCATAGAGTGGCCCCTTAACAAGCAGCTTGCTACAGGGGGCACCCAAGCTGAGTCAGAGCTCTGTGTGTCCATTCAGACACAGAGCCCCTACCAGGCCCCGCCCCCTCTCTCCCCTGATTGGCTGACTGACTTTGGATGAAACACAGCAGCGGCACCATTGGCTCCCCTGCTGTCAATCAATCAGGAGGATTGGACGGCTAAGACACTCGTGGACATCGCCGGAGAGAGAAGGTGCTCAGGTAAGTAATTAGGGAGTGCTGGGTAGGCTGCTACACACAGAACATTTTTTTATCTTTATTAAGATAAAAAAAACTTCTACCTATACAACTCTTTTAACCACTTCAATACCAGACACTTTCCTCCCTTACTACCCAGACCAATTTTCAGCTTTCAGCGCTATCACATTTTGAATGACAATTGTGCGGTCATGCTACACTGTACCCAAACAAAGTTTTTAGCATTTTTTTTCTTTTGGTTGTATTTGATCACCACTGAGGTTTTTCTTTGTTTCTGTTACAAAATTTTGTAAATAAGTAAGTTTTCTCCTTCACTGATGGGCACTGATGAGGCTGCACTGACGGGCAATGATGGGCACTGATGAGGCAGCACTGATTGGCACTGATAAGGCACTTATATGCAGCACTGATATGCAGCAGTGATGGGCACTGATAGGTGGCCCTGATTGGCACTGATGGGCGGCACCGATGGGTGGCGCTGATAGTTGGCACTGGTGGGCACTGATAGTCGGCTCTGATGGCACTGTGAGGCAGCACTGATCAGGAGGCACTGGCAGGGATCACTGATTGGCACTGAGTGCCATTCCTATTGGGCATACCTGGTGGTCCTGGGTGGCATCCCCGGTTATCCTAGTGGGCATCCCTGGTGGTCCTGGGTGGGCATCCTCGGGGGGGACTGCACTGACAATCAGTGCAGTCCCCCCCTGTGAGGAGAGCAGCCGATCGACTCTTCTCTACTCGCATCTGGCAACGCAAGTACAGGAAAAGCCGATACACGGCTTTTCCTGTTTACAAAGTGATCAGCTGTAATGGAACATAGCTGATCACGAAGTAAAGAGCCTCCATTAGAGGCTCTTTACCACGATCGGAGTTGTGGTGTGTCAGAGTGACACACCACAGCACTGATCGCCACGCTGAAGGGGTTATCCTGAAAGACGTCATATGACGTCCGGTCAGAATAACTGAACCACCGCTCAGCCGTCATTTTGCTATAGGCCGGGGTGGGGGTGGGCCTGGGGGAGAGTGGTTAAGCACTGTCTGGAAAGGCACATGAACAGATAATGTGAGAATTTTTGGTTTGAAGGTAAAGATGCCTAACTGAGTACCGCTATTTGTCCCTTTCCTCTTTGAACCTAAATTCAAACAACGCTTGCTGCTCTATACGATAAAAAATGTACACATTTTAAAATATGCACTTAAAAGATATGTTCACCTTTGGGAACATGTTACATGTTCCGCCCATTTTTAGGGGCAGCAGATACGGGGAGACGTTCCCTGTTCTAGCTGTCAGTTTTTTTAATCAGCGACCATGACTGCTGTGTGGACAGAGGCCTGCACGACCACGTCATTCATTCCCCCAACTCTGTGTGTGAATGAACTACAAGCCCTGACATCCTTTGTTGCTGTCAGCTTGTATTTCTCAATGAACTACCATGTAGTATCTGCTTGCCCGTACGGTATGCATGGGCACACAGATACCACTGACAGGTCTGCAGGAGACCTGCATGGCACCAGCAATCTGCTGATCGCTGGTGAAATGCTTTACAGGCTCAAAAAAAATAAAAAATAAATGCACATTTTTTTTTTACCTGCAAAAAAATGTGCATTTTTTTTTTTTAAAGTGAACTTATCCTTTAAGATTATATAAATTTTTCTCATTTGTCAGATACTTTCCTTATACCTTATTTATGCTTACTGTCTTAGTGTCATTTGTTGAACCTATACGTTGAAAACACATACATTTTATTTGCTGGTTATCGCAAACCTGTCGTGAGATAGAGAGATATATAGAGCTGCCATTGCCCACTTCTCATTCTCTCTTCGTTACTTTAAGGTACTGACTTTCATTACCTGCATACTTGCTCCTGATCAGTGACTCAAAAGTATGTAAGCATGTGTGTAAACCTTACAGCCTGGTAACTTATATTTTAAGATGAAAATGCTCAGTCAACCTCTTATTTCTCTTATGACAAGTTTCCTTTCAGTTATTTAAGCAAAAAATAAAAAAACAAACTAAGAACCCATAATGAAGTAACAATCCTATTTTTGTTTTTGAAGGAAATGATTATTGATAAAGTAAAAGGACAGGTGGTGCCTCGATATTTGATATACGACATTGTCAAGTTCAATGTAAGTATTCATATTTTCTTTGCCTTGTATGGTTTGTAGTGGACAGCAGAAATGTTTTTAGTTACAAGGTGCACTTTTCTTTCATGTGATTTATACACATGCTGTTCAGGGGGAAGCAGGTTCTATTGAATTTATGCTTCGTTGCTTGGATTTTGTCATGTTGAAGCAATGCCAGAATCCTAACTAAGTGCTGTCAGAAAGTCCATACCGTAAGTCATAACAATCCCTTTACAAGTACTGCATGATGAAAGGTTATGTCAGGATGATTCAGGTGCACCCTCTCCTTTTTCCTCATAAAAACAAACAAAAACCACACAGTGGCATTAAAACATTTTTAAGCCATTCAAAATTTTTTAAAGAAACTATGTTGCAACCTTTTCGGTATTTCTTATGCCATCTACAGTATACAATATTAGTGCTTTTGCAAATATTTAAAGGTTAGGTTACTAGCTTTAAATCTTAACTCTGGACTGAAACAAAAATATACCCTTGCAGTGGGTGATAAAATATAGCAGTTGAAATGCTTTCCATATTGGAAGAGGGGGTATGAACATTAACCTGTCAGGGACCGACAATTGTCGTCTTGGAAGAAGTGCCTCACCCTTTATTGTTGATCTCGGAGGGTTGATAGTAAGAACATGTCTTGGAATCCAGTTATAAATTTTGGGTGTGCAATGACCCGATCAAAGCCAGCGTGCTTAAGTGCAGTAAAGTTTAGCTTTTATGTTAAAAGCCATTTATTCTGACTTATGCTGTTGGGGAGGAGTATATGGCACCCAGCCATTTGAGGAAATTCTCTCCAGTGATCGTGGCGTGAAGCATATCTGTCGGGATAGGATCTCCCTTGTGAACAGCCGTCTATAAATTGTTGCGTAAGTAGTTATGCAAATGTTCTATATTCTATAAGGGAGAAGCCATCTAGGCCAGGGGCCTTGTTCGGTTTTGTTTCTTTAAGTGCCTGATACCAGTCTTCCTTAGTTTTGGTTTCCCAGAGAGCCTCAGTAAGCCTTATAGCCCTGGTGTTTCTCTCTGGTAAATTGGGTGTAGAGGTGAGAGGAGGAATTGTTGATCTCCCTATAGAAATATATGAATCTTTACGCAATGGCATTCATGGTGTGTAAGAGACCCTCTCTGCCAGAGTCTATGCATGGGACAAAAGAACGGACTTTGGTATCTTGTAGGGCATTCACCTGATTTATTCATCCATATGTAAAATGGGTGTCACATTTTAGTGGCATTTACTTTAATTTTGTGTAGAAGCAATTCGTTAAGTTGATCGTGGTATATGTGAAGGTTAGCTAGAACCATAGGGGCTAAGGATTTTTTTGTGCACGGTTTCCAGTTGGTGAATGCTGGTGAGAAGTTTGTCGGTTTCGAACATACTTTTTTTAAGCCTGGTACCTTGGCACATTAATATCCCCCTAATTACGCATTTGTATGCTTTACATAGTCCCGTCAGTGGGGAGGTCGGTGTGATTCCTGGGGAAGGCCCAGAACTTCAAGTCCACTAGGGACTTGGTTTCTGTGTCCTAGAGCTAGGACTCATTCACCAGCCACTGCCAAACTTTGGGAGTTTCTGCTCGGATTATGATATTGATGGTTATCAGGGCCTGGTCCAAGAGTCTTTTTAGTAATCAATGTTTTCCATACTTTGGGGAGGTCTGCATGTCTGAGAAGGAAATAATCTAAGCAAGCGTAGGTTCCATGTGTGACAGAGTAATTTGTATAGTCCCTCTCCATACTGCTCAATCGCCAAACATATATCAATTGTTCAGTATGCATCTGTTTGAAGCACCTTAAAAAGGGATATGAGAGATGTTGTGTGAGACATCTAGGAGAAGATCTGGAGCTACATTAAATTCACCCACTCTTGTGCATGTTGGCAAGACAGACTTTTCTATTTTGGCTGTGGCTGATTTTTCTTTTCTAGAACCCGAAATGTATTTAGCTAAATTTGAGCATTTAATGAGTTTATTGGAGACCATAACAATTTAAAATGAATTTCCAAAGTTCAAAAAGTAGACCACAGTAGACTAACAAAAATGTGGGCTTTTCCTTAAAGCATGCATGGTTCAACAGACCTGTACAGCACCCAATCTATGCCACAGCGAAGTGAATTCTGTGCACATATGCATGAGTGACATTACAGCCTGGCCATTCAAGCGGCTCAACAGCCAGGACACAGAAGGAAGACTGGACGAAGATAGAAGTGGGGGTATAAAGGAGGTCTGCTGACCCTCCATTATTGGGTCATGCTCCCAGATCATTTACAGTCCGATATTGGGGTAATCCCTTTAGAAGATAGGAGAATGCATGTGTATAGTGCATTAATAATGAGCAGCGCAGTCCCATTTCATAGACAACATAAAATGCCTTGTTTCCTATGTGGTCAGTTAACATGCAGTACTATTTTTTTTTTTTTTTTTTTTAGAACAAAGGGTTACAACACAAACCACTGCATTGCAATGCCACTGCAGTAAATAGTACTGTTAAATGCCACTTGTGACAGTTCTCCCAGCGGACATCTGCAGCCAGTCCTTCAAAGGGCGTATAGTCATTTTTATGTAACTGTCACATTTTTAAATCCATTTTTTATATGCCTATAACATTTTTGTTATTGTATTTAAAGTAGCAATTTGTAAACGGGTCACTTGAAGGGAGAACGTTTGCATTCACTCTTTCATCTTAAAAGCATTTAAAATAGGATGTCCTCTACATAGGGAGTGCATTGTGCATATCTAAACAAAAATGTACTACACTGCAGCTTAACAGTTCTTAGATGTGGTAACTGCATTGGTTTCCTTTTTTTAGGTCTTTTCCATTATTTTAACCTGATGCTTTTATCAGTAACACACTTGCTATCCTAGGGAGACAACACTCACTGCAGTGGCACAGTGGTGTCACACTAGGCTCCTTTCCTGATTTATACTACAAATATCCCCCTCTGCTCATCGCCATGCTTTATATTTAAAGAATATTGCTGGGAAAAGCTAATTTCATTGTTTGAGTTGTCAGTTCAGTGCAGTGAAAGTTGTAAGGACACAGGGTTTTTGACAGGATCAACCCTTTTTTCTTGTGGAAAATGTACTTAGCCTGAACCAAAGAATAAAACGTGTGCAGCCACCATATATGGAGACTGATAAGCTGTAATATATTAGCTTTCGTTATTGGGTTTAGATATGGGTTTCAACACAAGCCCAAAGCCCATCTACAAAAGCACCCTAATGCCTCGTACACACGCTTAGACTTTCGGATGACTGAACGTCCATTTTTTTGTTGGATGCTAGTCTCATGTCGAAAGTGAAGAGGTTACAAACCATACGAAAACTCTCATACAACCAAATTCAAGGGCAGAAGTGACGTAATGTGTTGAATAGCTTTGTATGTATTTTTTAGTTTCTGAGCATGCGTAGTCTTGCTCTTACGATTTTTTTCGGACGAAAACTGTACTAATTAAATGAATATCTGACAAAAAATTTATAGTCTGCACATCCAGTTTTTGTCATCCGAAAAATCTGAATCGGCTGTTGAAAGCACAATAATAACGGTCCTAAAATCGGCATATCGGATGTTGTATGAAAATTCCCATCCATCTTGTGTACAGGCAATTAAGCAGGTAATTAAAATTTTTTTACAAGTCTATCCTTTTTATTAAAGCTTCAATATACAGGGTGGGCCATTTATATGGATACACCTTAATAAAATGGGAATGGTTGGTGATATTAACTTCCTGTTTGTGGCAAGTTAGTATATGTGAGGGGGGAAACTTTTCAAGATGGGTGGTGACCATGGCGGCCATTTTGAAGTTGGCCATTTTGAATCCAACTTTTGTTTTTTCAATAGGAAGAGGGTCATGTGACACATCAAACTTATTGGGAATTTCACAAGAAAAACAATGGTGTGCTTGGTTTTAACATAACTTTATTCTTTCATGAGTTATTTACAGGTTTCTGGCCACTTATAAAATGTGTTCAATGTTCTGCCCATTGTTTTGGATTGTCAATGCAACCCTCTTCTCCCACTCTTCACACACTGATAGCAACACCACAGGAGAAATGCTAGCACAGGCTTCCAGTATCTGTAGTTTCAGGTGCTGCACATCTCGTATCTTCACAGCATAGACAATTGCCTTCAGATGACCCCAAAGATAAAAGTCTAAGGGGTCAGATCGGGAGACCTTGGGGGCCATTCAACTGGCCCACGACGACCAATCCACTTTCCAGGAAACTGTTCATCTAGGAATGCTCAGACCTGACACCCATAATGTGGTGTTGCACCATCTTGCTGGAAAAACTCAGGTAACGTGCCAGCTTCAGTGCATAAAGAGGGAAACACATCATCATGTAGCAATTTCGCATATCCAGTGGCCTTGAGATTTCCATTGATGAAGAATGGCCCCATTATCTTTGTACCCCATATACCACACCATACCATCAATTTTTTGGTTTCAACAGTCTTGGAGGGATCTATCCAATGTGGGTTAGTGTCAGACCAATAGCGGTGGTTTTGTTTAACTTCACCATTCACATAAAAGTTTGCCTCATCACTGAACAAAATCTTCTGCGTAAACTGAGGGTCCTGTTCCAATTTTTGTTTTGCCCATTCTACAAATTCAGTGTGCCGATCTGGGTCATCCTCGTTGAGATGCTGCAGTAGCTGGAGTTTGTAAGGGTGCCATTTGTGAGTACCTAATATCCGCCAAAGGGATGTTCGACTAATGCCACTCTCCAGTGACATGCGGTGAGTGCTACGCTGTGGGCTCTTGCTGAATGAAGCTACGACAGCCACTGATGTTTCTTCATTAGGGACAGATTTCATGCGTCCACATTTTGGCAAATCCAACACTGAACCAGTTTCACGAAACTTAGCAAGCAGTTTGCTAACTCTAGCATGAGAGATGGGTGGTCTCGTAGGCTGTCTTGCATTGAAATCTGCTGCAATGACCCGGTTACTGCGTTCACCAGACAACACAATTTCTATCCGCTCCGCACGTGTTAACCTCGGCGACATGTCAATGGCTGTAAACAAAGAGAAACTTGTAAATAACTCATGAAAGAATAAAGTTACGTTCAAACCAAGCACACCATTGTTTTTCTTGTAAAATTCCCAATAAGTTTGATGTGTCACATGACCCTCTGCCTATTGAAAAAACAAAAGTTGGATTCAAAATGGTTGACTTCAAAATGGCCGCCATGGTCACCACCCATCTTGAAAAGTTTCCCCCCTCACATATACTAATGTGCCACAAACAGGAAGTTAATATCACCAACCATTCCCGTTTTATTAAGGTGTATCCATATAAATGGCCCACCCTGTAGTTTAAATAGGTAGAAGCTTTTCCTGTCAATGAGATTCTTATTTCTAACTATATACATGCCAGTATTTTCTGAAACCGCATACAGATATGGGGGATGCTAAGCTGTTCTTTATAACCCAAACATCAAATGTTGTATCACTTTAACAAAGGACTGAAGTCCTTAGATTTCAGCTTTTACCTCTGCTCAAATTGGCTCGACTCATATTTTCCTTAGTGTGCGGTAAAAGAGAAGGAGATGCTTTTTCTGTCCTTGCTCTTTTGCTAGAATACTGGAATGCTAATAAATTCATGTTTACAAAACTACAAGGATAGCATTGTAAAAAAATAAAGAAACCTAACAGGTTTAGTAAATGTTCAATGGCCTTGCTTGAAAAACCGCAGTTACAAAAGTTAATACATTGTTTACTGCGTGGCTCAGTGATATGCAAAAGCACGTTATTTGACTTTATTCAGAAGCTCTGATTCTTAATTTTCAGTTTAATCACATTTTCTCCTGATAAGGCAACTGAGTTTTGGGGACACATGTCAATTTCTTTTTTTCCGCTGCAACCAAAAAAATGAGTGCATCAAAATGCTAAACTGGAAACAAACCTTCATTTGTTGTTAGGCCCCAGTTTTGCAGCAGCATTTGAATTCAAAATCTTTTATAGACGTTTTTTTATTTTGCGTTCGGATCCACAGGCAGTCAGGAATCACTTCAGCTTCTCTCTGCCACCTAAGAAAATGCTAAGTTGCCTGGCTATTTCTGATTTTATTGTTTTGTGAGTCGTTACTTGCATTTATATGTGCAAGAATGTAAAGCACACAGATTTTTGGATTCTGAGTTACAGATCTGAATGCAGTGCATGTTTACGCATTTGTGTAAATGGCTTAATTGAATGTAGCTGTGTTCAGATCCGTAATTAAAAACCTTTGTATATGCATTTTTTTTACGGCCATGTGAATGAAGCCTGAAGTTGGCCAAAGACGGTTTGAATCGCCACTAGTGCAGCAGGAACCGGCCGACATCCAAATCCTGTATATGAAGGCTAAATGTACCACGTTGATCGATCAACCAGCTTGGGTACAACCAGCCTGCCATATTTTACATGCGATTATTGCTAGTGGCTGGTATAGCCACTAACAATAATCACGGTCTTCTCCCGGTCGGGGATGGCTTCCATAATGGCTCGACGGGAGGGATTCTTCTGTCAATGCTGTCTTTGTTGATCAGGGAATTGAGAGAATTGCAGGAAAGAAATTTGCTCCATGTATGCCCTGCATAAGGATATTCCTGCTTCTGTTTCTGCCATTCTGTGGACCTGTGCTTCCTCCACTGCTTCTTGATTAATCACCAGTCATCAGAGGGGCAGCTCTGACATAAATAAGCCCTGCTCTCTCTACCAAGATGCACACCAAGGCATTGTAAGTCAGTAATGGGGAAAAGATCATCAGCAGGGAGCCTAAAGGCAATACTGGCGACTAGTCCTTTGCTCGCTGCTTGCTTTCTTGGGGCACAGGTCCCACAGTTCAGGCCCCCTTTAAGGAATGCTGAAATGTATGCAGGAAAGATCTGCTAGTCTGCAAAGGGGAAAAGAAAAGACACATACATGCAGACAGACCAATTACCATGCCCCTATATTTTCTAAGTAGTCGTCTTTTTTTTTTTTTTTTTTTTTTTTTTATCTAAGGGTTGAAATACTTAGATATTTGTCTTAGATATGTTGTCCCTTTTAAGTAAAGCCAGGGTGTTTGATGTCAGATGTAACAAGATAATATGTATTGTCATTGCTGGGTCATGATTGCGATGCATGTCATTTACTTAGGTTTTCCTCTTATCTGATAGTTCAGTGTGCTCCAACGATTTTTTTTATGTATCATGTCATCAAGACTTAGCACATTCTTAAGCCTCATTACCTTACCAACATGATCTGCTGTGCTGCCAGTTCTCGGTCTCTAACAAGGCACATCACATGGCTATAGTGAAGGCGATCTCTAATGAGAAATTGTGGTTTCAACTTCATTTGTTAAAAATGGCTCACTTGAAAATATCTCATTTGATGAAACTCTTAATATTTGATGTTCATGGTATATGAGCTGGAACGTCCACTTACCGGCATAATCAATTCTGCAAACCCTTTTTTTTAAGCTGGGATACTTTTGAAACTAATGATGGCCAGATTCAGGTGCCAGGCAGCAGTATTCTCTCTTCCTAAAGGATGTGCAATATTAATTATGTGGAATGCCTAACCAAGCTTTTTAGGCATTAGAGGCTCTGCAGTGCACATAATCTATACAAATATCTAGAAAAGAGCAAATATTTGAAGACATCTGTGCAGCTGTTTGTGAAATTAGGCCTACATAGCAATGTTACATCTCTGCTGATTGCTGAGATTTTTCTCTGTAGAGAACATTTGTTCTGTAGAATGGGACAGAAATTCTTTAGTATCAAGCTTTTCACTCAAGTAATATCATAAATGTATGTTTTCTTTTGCTGATTTGGTTGTAAAGGCATCTTGTATGGCAAGAGTCTTCCCTTAACAGATGTTTTTACATTTAAAGTGATTGTAAAGATTGATTTTTTTTTTGCTCTGAAATGTTAGTGAAATTTACATTTTTGTAGACAATTCCCTTCTGAGAACGGTATGT
>BLSH010372758.1:498581-512316 GCA_018402905.1 Glandirana rugosa | reverse complement strand
ATGTTAGTGGAGTTCGTACTTCATTTCCCAATTTTGTGTTTTGAAATAATAGACTTAACACTCCAAACGGGGTAGAAGACGTGTAATGTTGATCGTTAACTCCGTTTCCTCCTCTTAACGTTTGCGTCTGTGTTGGGTAATCACAACCATAAAATGGAGAACCGTAACTAACGTCGTCGTTTCCAAACGTCCTACGACATCCATTCACGTCCATTACACCATAAAAAAAAAAAACGGTTGTTGTCACTCTTTAAAGGATGTATTCCCGACTTTCCTTTGCCTCAATTGCTAGTTGTAATGTGCAGAAGATGGGGCAAACCTCACAATTCAGATAATAAAGTTTTGTGTTTTAACCCTTTACTTCATGCTTGAGGTGATTGTAGATATATTAGTGCAATTGTGTCAGAGAAAATTTGAGTACTGTCCATGATACTTTTTTTATTTGCACTAACATACCATTTTTCAGCACAAGTTTTCGGGGTATGTCCCCTTCTTCAAGGTCCAAGCAGTACTGATTCACAAAAGTTTTAGCCGAATGTTAAAAAAAAAAGAAAAAAAGAAAAAAAAGAAAAAAATCTCTGAGGGAAAGAGATTTTTTTTTCTTCTTTTTTTTAAATATTCGGCTAAACCTTTTGTGAATCAGTACTGCTTGGACCTTGAAGAAGAAAACTTGTCCTGAAAAATTGTTTGTTAGTGCACATAAAAAAAGTATCACGGACAGTACTCAATTTTCTCTAACCCTTTACTTCATAATGTATATGTTACATGATATATATTGAATGTATTTGAAGCCACTGTGAAATAAAATGTGATGTTCTAATCTTGTCTGATGCCCAGAACAGTAATGCAGAACAGGCTGTAGGACTTTGAAGAATTCATATTTATACAAAAGCGCATGCTATGTGTGGGCCCTAAGTATTTGCAACAGAAATGCTTATTCCCCTGGCTATTAAGTGAAAATTATGATGACATTACCATTTGGAAATGCAGATGTCAGCTGTGTGCTCTGAATCATTCGTAATAACGTTAGCTGTGCTAATAATAATTCAGCCTTGGCTTGTTCAGTATCATTAAAGTTGCTACAAGACTGTAGTGACATATGTTCTCTTCTGGGTCAGTAAATTAAGCTTTCCAGTTGGTCATGCATATCTTGTAAGGGGTTTTAAAGTATTTGATTGTTTAAGCTCCATTGTGCAGTAGGGGCAGAATTTGTTCTCTTGTTTAAATTATTAAATGTAGTAAAAAATACAAATGTTTACATTCAAAGGGCTTCTATTCACTTTAATTGATTTACCAGTTAGTGAAACTAATGTATGTATTGTCTTTTTCCACATGCATCATTTTTGTTTTGAACATTTGGGACCTATGCATTCTAAACTCAATGTTATCGTTGATCAATACATCATTGATCTATTTTTTGATTTTTTTTTTTCTGTATTTTTAAATGGGTAGATTTGACAAAGACATTATAGGGAACCTGAATTTGATCAATGATATCATGATTGTACAGCTGTTTTAATTTTTGTCCCTTCAGTAAGCTGCTCAGGGTGCTTTATCTCTCATTTTTCCATGCCTTTCTATTTTCAGCAGATATGTTTGAAGTGCATTTTTAAATTTTAGCAGTCTTTTTTGTGAACAGCAGGGGAAATTACATTGAAAATGTACATAGCCCCAACACTTTTCTTTCTAATGATATCCTCTGTAAGGTAGTTAATCAAGGATCACTTATAACAGATGTCCTCCTTATGCAGCAGAAAATGAAACCATTTTATGTTACCTTTGGGCAAGTTCTATAACACAACCCTAGTTTTATGTGTCATTTTTTTGGTCTTTTCAAGGAACAGATCATGTTTAAAGTTATCTGTATTTTGTAGTTTTGACTCATGGGGTTATGTGGGGTCAGACCACCTGAAACTAATATTCCTGTAGATACCAGCAGGTTGACTTGCACACTAGTTTCTTACATCCCTCAGGGACTAGGGATGTAAGAATGATTGCCAGCTTAGCCTTAAGCCGGGTACACTCTACAGGCAGTCCCCGAGTTACGAACGGGTTAAGGACTGTAGGTTCGTTCTTAAATCAAATTTGTTTGTAAGTCGGAACTGTACATTTGTAAGTGTAACTTCAACCTGTGCAGTGTTGTGGGATGTTCCGGGCACTGCTATGTTGCAGTTGTGTTATTTGGGGCTCTTGTGGCTATGCTATACAGCACTGTGGAATGTGTCTGGAGCTGCAAGATGGCTGCTCGGCAGCATCCGGGACCAGTGTGGAGCGCAAGCGACCAGCAGTGAGGTCACACCACCTCATTCGTAACTCGGATGTTCGTAACTTGGGGACTGCCTGTATTACTTTTTTTTCATGCAACCCTGCGGGTTGTATGAAAAATAACTGTCCGCTCCGGTCAGAGCAGCTGTACTAACCATCTGAGGTTAGTTCAGCGACCTGCCCCGCTGATCTGTTGTGTTTTAAAAGGGGGCAGCCTCCTCTCCAGACTACTCCGATCAGTGTTTTCTGCAATTGTCTGAGAGTGCTGATCGGGAGTCGGTCGGCTACTGGTTTTCCAGCATGTATGTCGGACAGAAGCCGGCCGAACTGTCGCACAGACCGACATACACTTTAGGCCCATGTATACGGAGCTTTACCCTCCCGGCCATTGAAAGGCAATCTCTGTCTTCTTGGATGATCCTTTATTAGCCAGAGCAGCTAGCTTGTATGGCATGGGCCACAGCAGGGGAATTTGGTAATCAAATTTCATTACCACAGTCACTGGAAGGTAAAATAAGCTAATGGGTGATTCAGCTTGCCAGTGTCTTTTTCTAACTGTGACTTCTGTAGTTGAATGACTGGCCCATTAACTAATGAGCAGATATGTTTTTTTAATGCAAAATATGTTCCATGCACAAAAGGAAAATATCTGCTGTGGCTACATTTTTATATATTCAGTATATGATCATTTTCTAGCAACAATGATTGAAAACACCACGTAGCCCAGGGGTAGGCAACCTGGGGCCCTCCAGCTGTTGCAGAACTACAAGTCCCATCATGCCTCTGGGAGTAATTGTAACTGCCAGCCTTGCAATGCCTCCTGGGAAATGTAGTTCTACAACAGCTGGAGGGCTACTGGTTGCCTACCACTGACGTAGCCTGTGTTAAGTTATTAAAGCTGAGATACACTACTGTGCAAAAAGTTTTATGCAGGTTTCAATAAATGCTGTACAGTAAGAACGATTTACAAAAATATGTATTTTAATTGTATACTTTGATCAATTTACAAAATGCAAAGTGAGCAAACACAAGAAAAATCTAAATCAAATCAATATTTGTTGTGACTATCCTTTGGCTTCAAACCAGCATTAATTCTTACACTTGAACAAAGTCAGGAATTTTATAGGATTAGAGTCAGGTGTATTATTAACTGATTATACCAAGCAGGTGCCATGATCAGCCATTTCATATGTGGGTTGAAACACAGTTGTTAACTGAATAAGAAAAAGCTCTGTAGGGGGCCCAAGATTGGGTGAAGAACAGCCAAACTCTGCTACTAAGGTGAGGTTGTGAAAGACTGTTTCATGTCACAGGTCATACACCATGGCAGGACTAGTTGTACTGCATCAGCAAGGTCTCTCCCAGGCAAAGATTTCAAAGAAGACTTGGGTTTCAAGATGTACTTTTCAAGTTCTTTTCAAGAAGCACAAAGAAATGGGCAACATAGAATACCATAGATGCAGTGGTTGGCCAAGAAAACTTGGTGCAGCAGATGAAAGACGACATGCTTACTTCCCTTCTACATTGGAAGATGTCCAGCAGTGCCATCAGCACAGAACTGACAGAAACCTTTGGGACCCAGATACATCCATCTACTGTCCAGGGAAGTTTGGCCAGAAGTGGTCTTCATGGAAGAATTATGGCCAAAAAGCCGTACCTACCACAGGAAGGATTAAAATGCTGAGAATTTTTTATTGCTGTCTCATTAGAGTGGCGAATGTGCAATCCCTGGTCTTTTACTACCTTTTTCTTGAGCATAAAGTAGCATCTCCCCATGATCCTTACTATCTACAAGAGACATATTATTCACATCCTGGTTTGTCCTTGCTGTCATCTGCAGCTATTGCTTAAGCAGTTGGTTGTGAGTAAACCAAGTTTTTTTTTTAAACTTTTTTTATTGTCGCACATGAAAAAGTATGCAATGAACATTTATAAGATGGCTTGTACACATATATAATTCATGTATAGCTGAACATATTACCTTCAAGAATAGAAATGGAATCGCTACTTCTCACTCTTAAACATCTCTTGCATTATCTCATTCACATATGACCATAAGCATATAACACTGAGAATAAAAATAGAAACGGAGAATAAAAAAAGAAAAAAAAAAAACTCCCTTTAAGCAAACCCAAGCATGTAACCAGAGTGTGCTCCCTCCTCCTTCGGTAAAGTCAATGCTTATTAATAGTCTTATCATAGGCCAATGCTGAAGAAAATGGGTCCCGGAAACCCCACATGGTATTCCAGTATCTGAGTTGCTTCCAAATGTCTCAGATGTTACAATCCGTTCCCATCCCATTTATGGATTTGTAGCCACTGTATTAGAAGAATCTACCCACCTGTACCATATTTTTCTAAATTTCTTTGGGCATCCTCTATCCTCGTATGTCATCTCATAAAGACCCCTTTCACACTTGTGCGAGTTGTCCTCTGATTTGGGACTGCAAAGTCCCATGACAAGTTGTTCCCCATTATTTCCAATGAGTACCGTTCATATCTGTATGACTTTCAAGTTGTGCCGACTTCAAAGTAGTCCTTGCATTACTTCGGTCCAACTTTGATGCAACTTGAAGTCCATAGACTTCAATGTAAACCCTCAAAGTCACACGCAAATCGCACCTGAATAATATAGATGTGATTTCTGTATTTCTGTACTACTTCTATACGACTTTGTAATATGTTTTCATTGAGCCAAAGTTGCAACAAAGTCGGACCAAAGTCTTACTGATCCCAAATCGCTGTAAAATTGGGTTGCACAAATGTGAAAGGGGCCATAGTATAATATCATTAACCAATTTCTTCCAAGCTATTAATTTGAGAGTATTTATATATTGGATCAACTGCGCCACCCTAAACATATGTGTCACAAGGAGTGCTGGATTATTTTATGACAAAATAAACCAATATTAATGAGTGCTTCAAAATAATCATATCTCATTATATGTGCCCTAAGTGAAATCAACACATCAGTAAGGCTTATACAAATGTAAACTGGCTTGGTATAAATACAAAAAACAATCAGTTAAAGTGCATGTGTATAAACCATAAGCATATTATAGATTGTTAAACAAAAGCCAATCAATCAAAGTGCATGTGTACAAACCATATACATATTAAATAAATTATTAGTTGATATATATTAAATAGTCCATTCATTAAAGTGCTCCGTGCTAATAAACATTAAGTAGTCCATAAAAGTGCTCCGTGCTCAAAAACGTGAAAACGAAATATTAAAATTCAGGGTGCTGTTTCAGTGACGATCCCCTTAGGTGACCCCACTCACCAGAATTAGTGGACCCCCAGCTTTTCAGTCTGGGGGTCAGTAATGCTTAATCCAAATGACAGGCTGTGTATGGATCGTCTTTCCAGCTGCACAGGAACCCCCTCACGAATCCATTATGGACCGGACTCCAGGAAATCAAAAATGTATGTAAAGGAAAGAAACAGCCTCCATAGTGAAGTATCGTTTTAAAAATTGATTGCGCAAAAGCTTTAAAACTACTCACAAAAGTTCAGATGTTTCTCTCATTTAGCCTCAAAACTAGGCTGTGTGCGGCGTTTTGGGTTTGGCGTGCGTTCCACTCGCGGCGGACGTGACGTCAGAGGATGTGGACGGCCAGGAAATGACGTCAACGCGTTTCGCTTAACCAACAAGCGTCATCACGGACAATTTACCTTTCCTCCCACTGATCTTTTATCATCCAGGAAACACAACTCCCCGCCTACCGCACTATAATAAAGAATGTTTTACGGCCTTCCTCATTCAAGACGTGCATACTGCCCTCCAATGGTGGATTACAAGAATTGCACTGCCATTTTAACCCTTTTAACAGCCTGCACTTATTAACATGAGAGAACCTTAGTGCCACTAAACATGTTTTAGAATTATTAATAAAACATTAAATAGCACCTTTAATACCGCTGAATATATTTTTTTAAAACAATATTAAATTATATATAAAAATTAAAAAAACTTATAACATAAAATTGTTAAACAAACAGTAGGGACGTTAATTTTTATGATAAAATATATATGTATAATCTTATGAATCAGATTCCTATCGTGTTTATTGTTCTCTACATTGATTTTATGAAACTGAGTATTTTAATATAAAATTATCAAATTTATGAAAAAAAAAAAATTATTTTACGAGAAAATTATTATTTTAAAATATATATAAAATAAATTCAAATTTAATTTATTAAATTTATTAAATTTTAGTGCTTAACCCTCTCTTTTAACTTACCCAAAGGAGTTTGGGCTACAATATCTATTTACCTTGTTATCATAAATTGTATTTTTGCCTAGACACTAAACCAGGAAATCATAGCTGATAAGATTTGAGGGACCAATGAGAATTATTAATTTCACCAATTTGATAAAAAACAATTTAAATCCAGCTGAATATTAAGTCCCCGTGGTTCCATCGTGCCCAGTCTTTGAATCCACTGGGTCTCATTCTGGGAGATTGCTCTCGTAAGATTGGTCCCTCTCCAGTGTCTTTCGACCCTATCAATCCCACAAAAAGACAATTGGCTGGGATCTCTATTGTGATGCAATCCAATAGTGAGGGGAGAAGTTACAAAATAAAGAAATTTATCACCTGTGACACCAGTCATGTAACCTATCTTCTGGCATGTACATGTGGTCTTCAATATGTGGGCCGAACCACTCGCAAGTTGAGAATAAGATTGAGTGAACATGTTAGTAATATAAAGAAGGGATACAGGTACCATAGCCTCTCCAATCATTTTAGGCTGCATCACAATAGAGATCCCAGCCAATTGTCTTTTTGTGGGATTGATAGGGTCGAAAGACACTGGAGAGGGACCAATCTTACGAGAGCAATCTCCCAGAATGAGACCCAGTGGATTCAAAGACTGGGCACGATGGAACCACGGGGACTTAATATTGAGCTGGATTTAAATTGTTTTTTATCAAATTGGTGAAATTAATAATTCTCATTGGTCCCTCAAATTTTATCAGCTATGATTTCCTGGTTTAGTGTCTAGGCAAAAATACAATTTATGATAACAAGGTAAATAGATATTGTAGCCCAAACTCCTTTGGGTAAGTTAAAAGAGAGGGTTAAGCACTAAAATTTAATAAATTTAATAAATTAAATTTGAATTTATTTTATATATATTTTAAAATAATAATTTTCTCGTAAAATAAATTTTTTTTTTTCATAAATTTGATAATTTTATATTAAAATACTCAGTTTCATAAAATCAATGTAGAGAACAATAAACACGATAGGATTCTGATTCATAAGATTATACATATATATTTTATCATAAAAATTAACGTCCCTACTGTTTGTTTAACAATTTTATGTTATAAGTTTTATACGTTTTTTAATTTTTTTTTATATAATTTAATATTTTTTAAAAAAAATATATTCAGCGGTATTAAAGGTGCTATTTAATGTTTTATTAATAATTCTAAAACATGTTTAGTGGCACTAAGGTTCTCTCATGTTAATAAGTGCAGGCTGTTAAAAGGGTTAAATTGGCAGTGCAATTCTTGTAATCCACCATTGGAGGGCAGTATGCACGTCTTGAATGAGGAAGGCCGTAAAACATTCTTTATTATAGTGCGGTAGGCGGGGAGTTGTGTTTCCTGGACGACAAAAGATCAGTGGGAGGAAAGGTAAATTGTCCGTGATGACGCTTGTTGGTTAAGCGAAACGCGTTGACGTCATTTCCTGGCCGTCCACATCCTCTGACGTCACGTCCGCCGCGAGTGGAACGCACGCCAAACCCAAAACGCCGCACACAGCCTAATTTTGAGGCTAAATGAGAGAAACATCTGAACTTTTGTGAGTAGTTTTAAAGCTTTTGCGCAATCAATTTTTAAAACGATACTTCACTATGGAGGCTGTTTCTTTCCTTTACATACATTTTTGATTTCCTGGAGTCCGGTCCATAATGGATTCGTGAGGGGGTTCCTGTGCAGCTGGAAAGACGATCCATACACAGCCTGTCATTTGGATTAAGCATTACTGACCCCCAGACTGAAAAGCTGGGGGTCCACTAATTCTGGTGAGTGGGGTCACCTAAGGGGATCGTCACTGAAACAGCACCCTGAATTTTAATATTTCGTTTTCACGTTTTTGAGCACGGAGCACTTTTATGGACTACTTAATGTTTATTAGCACGGAGCACTTTAATGAATGGACTATTTAATATATATCAACTAATAATTTATTTAATATGTATATGGTTTGTACACATGCACTTTGATTGATTGGCTTTTGTTTAACAATCTATAATATGCTTATGGTTTATACACATGCACTTTAACTGATTGTTTTTTGTATTTATACCAAGCCAGTTTACATTTGTATAAGCCTTACTGATGTGTTGATTTCACTTAGGGCACATATAATGACATATGATTATTTTGTAGCACTCATTAATATTGGTTAATTTTGTCATAAAATAATCCAGCACTCGTTGTGACACATATGTTTAGGGTGGCGCAGTTGATCCAATATATAAATACCAGTACAGGTACCCCAGCGGCACCTGTTTAAACAGCAGCCCCCAGGATACTTCACTTCTCCTTAAACTATAAAAAGGCGAGGAGAGTGGTGAGTGTCTAAAAAAGGTATAAACCTTAGCGTGGATAAAATAACAATATACATAATTTGAGAGTAGTAGTGCGTAGCCAATTTATCACTATTAATTTTCTGACGAAGTAGAGGAGCCGCAAGAAAAGTTTATTGGCCATATCCATTGTTTCATCTTCCAGAACTCCCAGAATGCACACCAGAGGCCTACATATATTCTGTAAATCAAATGTATCGGATATAAATTCAGTGACTTTTGACCATAAAGGTCTAAATGTGGGACACTCCCATACCATGTATAAACAAACCACTGCTGGTTTGACATTTGACATCTATCTGTATCCATTTTCCCCATTCTGAAGAGGAGTTTGGCATGTAATATGGCATGAGTGGCATGTAATATGTTTGATGTAAATACCTAATTTGTATAATTTTGTCCCTGGAGGGAATCACTGTACCTATATAATTCTCCAGAACCTAGTCCACATTTCCTCCGTCAGATCAGGCACTACCGTCATTCATCTTTCTCGTGCTTTATGACATTGCCTATCCTCAGTAAATGCTATTGCTGAATAATAGGTGGAAACCAACTTAGTATGTTCATCTTGTAACAAAAGCCTTTTTATTTTTAAATTAACAAGGGACACAGTACCTGAACCATATTGGGATAATGTTGCATGTTTAAGCTGCACATACGTAAAGTGCCAGGTATACCCCATTCCACCTGCAATTGAGAGAAGGATTTAATTTCGCCCGCCTCTAATAATTGATGAGTGTAATCTACTCTTTAGTGTGCCCACCAAAATCCATCCTGTATCTTATTGAATTACCCTAAATTAGTATTACACCAGAGTGGTGTGTTCGGAGACAGAGCCAGGGCAGTATCGTTCACCTGCTGTGAGCATATCTTAATAGTTCTTTAGAGCTTGCCAATACCTCCATACACCTTTCTGATGGCACCTCTCCCCTATAAAGGAAATTCAACAGTGCCTCATACGATGTAGCCAATGCAGCCTCAACTGCTGTGGCTGCATTATTTAACTGCGGGAACATTCTCCAATGTGCATATACTAGTTTTTGAAGCCAGGTAATACATACGTAAATCTGGCAGAGCCTGACCTCCTCTAGAAACAGGGTATTGCTGGAAATACTACAGCTCCCAATGAGGCTTTGATCGTCATAAAAAGGAAGTAAGCAATGAGTTGACATATTGAAAGATTTTCTTAGGTATATATATGGTGGCATTGGCTAGGACATAGGATTTGGCAAGTAAATCATCTTGAACAAATTTATTCTCCCCAGTAGAGTTAAAGGAAGATCCCTCCATTGTTGCGCGTTAATAATCGGTCACAGATTATTAGTCATGTATGAATCTACCAGAAGTTGAACCATAATTCCCAGGTACTTCATTTTCTGATACCACTAGAAGGCCTTCATCCATGTGTCTGACTTTGTTGGCCATCTAACAGGAACAGTGTTGATTTCGTCCCAATTGATTCTGAACCCTGAGTAATCACCAAATTCCCTGATGAGCGTAAAAGGCATACACAGTGAAACCTGGGAATCCCTCAGATATCATAGCAGATCATCTGCATATTGGGACACGCATTCCTCCAACTCCCCTATTCGAATGCCTTGTACTCTGTCATCCCCTAAACTTCGCAGCCAGTGGCTCAATAGCTAATGCAAACAAGAGGGGCAACAGAGGACATCCCTGCCTGCTCCCCCTATTCACAATGAATGCCTCGGAGCTAACCCCGTTAATTCTAATGCGAGCCCTAGGTTCACAGTGTAAGAGTCCCAAACCCAAATTTGGCCAGCACTTGGAAAAGATACGCCCATTCCACCGAATCAAAGACTTTTTTGGTATCTAATGACACAATTACCCTACTGTCCTCTGTGTAATGGGTTATTTGCAAGTTAAATAGCCGCCTAAGATTAATATGCACACATCTACCTGGCATAAAGCCAGTCTAATCTGCCCCAACTATTTTAGTAACTACAGTTTGCAATCTCCTAGCTAACACCTTTGCCAAAATTTTAATGTCAGTGTTTAGTAATGACATGGATCTATATGATTCACAATCCAACGGGTCTTTCCCTTGTTTCGGGAGTAAAACTATCAGAGCTTCCCTCATTGATGTTGGTAACACTCCCACCTCTCTAGATGCGTTAAAGACTCCCAAAAGATGAGATACCAACCCCTCTCCATACATCTGATACCACTCTATGGGATACCTGTACAGACCCGGGGATTTATGGGGCTTAAAGGAGGCTATCTCTTTTTCAACCTCTTACCTTGTTATTGCCCTTTCTAACCCCTCGCTCTCTAAATTAGACTGAGTGGGAAGCGTAATAGATGCTAAATATTCCTGGAGAGCATCTTCCATCATCCCTCCCTGAGACTGATACAAAACTGTTGATAGAATCTCTTGTGTATCCTCAACTGTAAGCCACAGAGAATTATGGATTTGTGGTATCGAAATTGGGGTATAAGCTGGTCTTGCTAGAAATGCTAAGAGACGACAATTTTTGTCTCCAAATTTGAATATCTGTCTACGTTGTTGCAGTTGACCTTTACTAGACCATTCTGCCATAAGCAGACGATCGGATTGAACATATTCCTGCCAAGTCCTATAATTCGCCGAGTGAGAATCACTGACATAACAGCGTCACACTGCCTGAATGACCTGTTCCTCTAGTTTCTTTGAATCAAGTTCTAGACTCCTAGAAAAGGTCCTAACCTCCGTCATATACACACACCTAAGTGTCGCCTTAAAAGCATCCTATTTAGTGTGCATATCAGTGGTATTCTTGTTTTCTGCCCAATAATGAATTATCACCTTAGAGCAACCAATCTTCACGTATTCCTCTTGTAGCCAACCTGTGTTCATCCGCCAATAGCAAATTCCACCCATGTCCCCCACCCTCAAGCATTCTTCCATGGGGGAATGATCCAAAATAGCCCTTGACATATACTCTCTGCTTTGTATTAATGGGAGACCCTCTAAAGGAGTGAGCAACATATCAATGTATAATAGTGTATGATGAGTCTGAGTGGCAGGAGCATTCCCTGATCCCCGGGTGTCTCTGCCTCCAAGCATCCACTAGAGCATAGTGCTCCAGCCATGCCTCCAAAACCAGAGGAGACCCAGACGAACAGCCATGCCGATCAAGGTTTGCATTAGAGACCACATTAACCACTTGCTTTTTGGGCAATTAAACCCCCCTCCTGCCCAGGCCAGCTTTCAGCGCTGTCGCACTTTGAATGACAATTGCGCGGTCATGTAGCACTGTACCCAAATTACATTTTTATAATTTTTTCCTCCACAAATAAATCTTTCTTTTGATGGTATTTAATCACTGCTGAGTTTTTATTTTTTACTGCAAAAATGAAAAAATAACTCAAATTTTGAAAAAAAAAAAAAAACATGTTTCATAGTTTGTTATAAAATTTTGAAAATGGGTAATTTTTCTCCTTCATTGATGCGCGCTGTTGAGGAAGCACTGATAGGCTGCACTGGTAGGTACAATAGGCTGCACTGATGGGCACTGATAAGGCGGGACTGATGGGCGGCACGGGTGGCACTGATGGGCAGCACTGATGGGTGACACTGAAGGACACTGATGGGTGGCACTGATAAGCAGCAATGATAGTTGGCACTGATGGGCAGCACTGATAGGTGGCATTGATGAGGCACTCATGGACACTGGCTGGCAGCACTGGGCATTGATTGATGGCACTGATAGGTGGCACTGCGGTGCACTGATAGGTGGTACTGGGAACTGGTAGGCGACACTGTTGGGCACTTATAGGTTGCACACGTGGGCACTGGGAGATGGCACTGGAGGGCACTGCATAGTATACGGGACCGATGTCCCTCTGTCCTCATCCGGTGATCAGCTTTTTTTTCCCCCTCACACTGTCAGGGTAAGGGGGAAAAAAAGCTGAATACCAATCCTTTATTTACAGTATCTCACAAAAGTGAGCACACCCCTCACATTTTTGTAAATATTTTATTCTATCTTTTCATGTGACAACAATGAAGAAATGACACTTTGCTACAATGTAAAGCGGTGAATGCACAGCTTGTAGAACAATGTAAATTTGCTGTCCCCTCAAAATAACTCAACACACAGCCATTAATGTCTAAACCGCTGGCAACAAAAGTGAGTATACCCCTAAGTGAAAATGTCCAAATTGGGCCCAGTTAGCCATTTTACCTCCCCAGTGTAATGTGACTCTTTAGTGTTACAGCCTCTCAGGTGTGAATGGGGAGCAGGTGTGTTAAATTTGGTGTTATCGCTCTCACTCTCTTACTGGTCACTCGAAGTTCAACATGGCACCTCATGGCAAATAACTCTCTGAGGATCTGAAAAAAATAATTTTTGCTCTACATATAGATGGCCTAGGCAATAAAAGATTGCCAAGACCCTGATACTGGGCTGCAGCACGTGGCCAAGACCATACAGCGGTTTAACAGGACAGGTTGCACTCAGAACAGGCCTTGCCATGGTCGACTGAAGAATTGTTGAGGAGAGTTTCTGTCCCCAGCAGGTTGAAACAAATGTGCTCACGTTGGACAGGACAATTTGGCGACATACCAGAACCGGTGCACGACGTCGGGTCATAGTCCCAGAACCGTTAGAAAATAACGGATCCGGTAGATATACATCTCGTTTTTAATAAAAAAAGTCTAGGAGTCTCTCAATAAACGGTACTCCACGGTACAACTTGAAGCTCACTGGTCATTCTCTCACTCTCGCTATTGTGGTTTAAATTGTGTGGACGAGGGGTAAGTGTGGACTCTCCGACATTGTGATTTCTCAGTGTAATGTGACCCCTCCATTTTACCGATTGACCCGGGTTAAACCTGTAAAAGTGAATCCCC
>BLSH010372758.1:468971-492733 GCA_018402905.1 Glandirana rugosa | reverse complement strand
CTGACACAACGTTAAACTGACATGTTAGATAAATTCTAAAGAAATTTTTTTACCTAAAAACGTGAATGGTATTTTAGTCAAACAACTTTACTTAAATTCCCTGTGTCCTAATCCAATTAGACTCTGTTTTACCCAATATGACGACGGAATTACTCCTAGACTTGTGACCGTTTGTTTTTTCCGTAACCGTTCGGTCCATTTTAGGAAGGGTTAGAGACGTAGGAAGGCAAAACATCTTTTCGTCATGAATCCTCACTTAATGTTTGGTTTTCCCTTCCCTGAACACCCGGATTACTTGAAGATCTTCACCAAAGATACCACATCCTGTGTCCCTTAAATTCATTTCAACAAACTGATTTTATGGTAAGTGCAAAAATCCATTTTTTTAAAGAAATCTTAAATAGATTGTACAGTCAAATTGCAACACAGTCAGCTCAAGGTTTGAAAGTGATTTAGTAGGTGTGTTAGAAGTTTGACATGTGTTTGGCTTGTCAGGCCAATGCTGGCTACAGACAATAGAAGACCTTCATTAAGACACAATCTGACTAATTTCAGATGTCTAAATGGCCAGCTTCCTGCACAAACATAAATTCCGCGACCTCTGGTCTCATGAGATTTGGAGTGATTTTTTTGTAATGTCACTACTCTGCTGCTCACTGTTCTCCCATATGGAGAGAACCTTGTACCCGAAGACCAGCAGTGCAAGGATGGTCCTGTTCTTCTTTATCACTTTTGTGGTTCTATGCTTTATGAACCTCTCCTGCAGAAGTCATTGTAGGAGCACCTCTTAACTGAGGAAGCAAAGCCCTGCCTCAACCAATATGGCTACCCCCCATACTCTCACTAGGGGTGAAATGTGCTAGTGCATAGCAACACAATAAGGCATAGTTAATCAGTTTGTCAAAAAGATTAGCGAGCCTACAGGTAATACTGATGACTAGTCATTTGCCCTCTGCTGTCCTATTTTGGGCACAGCTTTCACAGTTCGTATCCTCTGTAAAGTTCAAACCTATTGTGAAGGTGCAGTGGATGGGTCTGTATTGCTGCACATGAGATATGAAGCAGAGGGTTCATTTTTTACTGAATTTTTTTTTAGGATAACAGTTGTTTTCTTTGCACTGTTATGATAGTTTTATGTATTCACATCACGAGAAAGAGAACCACAGCTGAAAGGAGTAGGTCATGAATCTTGTTTGGGTTTAGCTATTTAATTTAATGTTACTCTTTGCCATGCCTTTAGGGATCTTGTAGTGCTCTTTCAAAGTTTCCAGACAGCATTTAAAATGCAAATATTGGATCTTTTTTTTTTTTTTTAATTCATTTTCAGCATATTTTTAACAGACTGACTTCAAACTAGTCTTCTCAGCAGCCCCACGCAAGTGGGAGAGACTTCACAGGCGCTAGATATGGTCTTTTGGCTTCCTGTACTATTTTTTGTTATAGCAGGAGGAGAAGAACAAATGATGTTTTAATGTCCTTTCCTTGCCACTTCAACTCTGTTCTGTGCTTACATATTATGTAACGTCTTCATTGGGCAAGTCATTCATCTTGAGCGTCGGTGTGATTTAAATCATGTCTGATGGTGACATTTGTTTGACACACTTCAATGAGTGTTTTCAGTGTCTTTTGTTTGGCTTGCTTGAACATTAATCATCTGGATGTCTATGTAGGTGACACTATGTTCTTTTCTCTGTATTTTCTTGTATAACTTTATATCGTTTGTACACATTAGAGCTGATTGGAGATTGGGCCTTGTGACATAGGAACTGATACTTTACTCCAGCTATTAAACATGCTTCTGACTGAAAGGATGTTTTTAAATGATAATCACAGTTTTAAAATTAGATTATGGTCCAGTACAGTACTATTTTAAAAATATATTTTGTAAATGTGTGTGTGTGTAGGTATGTATGTATATATATTATATAATATAAAATATTAAATTGTAAGCTCGCAGGAGGAGAACCCTCCTTAACCCCCTTGTATTGAACTATATTGTTACTGTATTGTCTCCCTCTTGTAAAGCGCTGCGCAAACTGTTGACACTATATAAATCCTGTATAACAATGATATATATATATATATATATACATACATACACACACACACACACACACACACACACACACACTCTCATGTCCAAAGATATTGGCACCCCTGCATTTCTGTCAGATAATGCACCACTTCGTCCAGAAAATTGTTGCAATTACAAATGTATTAGGGTTGCTCATGTTTTCTTTTGTTTGCATTGGTATGACACAAAAAGGTGGAGAAACAAAAAGCCAAGTCTGACACATTCCACCCAAAACTCCAAAAATGGACTGGACAAAATTATTGGCACCCTCAATTTAATATTTGGTAGCACACCCCTTGGAAAAAATAACTGAAGTCAATTGCTTCCTGTAATCATCATTGAGTTTTACACCTTTCTACTGGAATTTTGGACCACTATTCTTTCACCAACTGCTCCAGGACTCTCAGATTGGAAGGGTTCCTTTTCCCAACTGCTATTTTGAGGTGCTCTATGGGATATAGATCTGGACGTGTGCTTTGGGTCATTGTCCTGCTGTAAGACCCATGACCTCTGATGGAGACCCAACTTTCTGACACTGGGCCCTACATTACACCCCATAATGCTTTGGTAGTCTTCAGATTTCATAATGCCATGCACATAGTCAAGACATCCAGTGCCTAAAGCAGCAAAGCAACCCCAAAACATCAGTGAACCTCCCCCCCCCCCGTGTTTGACTGTAGGGATTGCATTATTTTCTTCAACCGGTTCCACACTGCCTACCGTCTATTTACTGCGGCAGTGTGGACGCTGGGCGCAAATCGCTGTAAAAAAGCAAGGAAGGATATAAATCGGCCAAAACCGATGAACAAAAGTTTTTTTATATATATATATATTTTTTTTTGGATTTGTATCTTAGCAAAAAGTAAGAAATTTTTTTTTTTTTGCAAAATTGTCGCTCTTCTTTTGTTTATAGCGGTGATCAGAAATGACGCAGAGGTGATCAAATACCACCAAAAGAAAGCTCTATTTTTGGGAAAAAAGGACGCAAATTTCGTTTGGGTACAACGGCGCACGACCGCACAATTGTCAGTTAAAGTGACGCAGTGCCAAATCGCAAAAAGTACTCTGGACTAACCTGGGAAATTCTTCCAGGGCTGAAGTGGTTAAAGGCACCTTTTTGTGTCATACCAATACAAACAAAAGAAAACATGAGCATCCCTAATACATTTGTAATTGCAACAATTTTCTGGGCAAAGTGGTGCATCATCTGACGGAAATGCAGGGGTGACTGTGTGTGTGTGTATGTGTGTGTGTATATATATATATTATCATTATACAGGATTTATGTAGCATCTTCTGAAAAATGTGTTTTATTAAAAAGCTATCATTTTGTTTCATCTGTCCACAGCACTTTCTCCCAAAACGATTTTGGCTTCCTCAGGTACATTTTGCTCTTTCTCTTCTCCATGCTCCATGTGGCACACAGAGACGCACAACAAAAAGATTGAGTCAATTTTTAACATTTTAACTGGTTGCTGGTGTGATTTCTATATTGTCAGCACCTGCAAGGGCTCATGTACACTGTAGCTGATTTTTTTTTAACAGCCCAAAAATGCCCCTTTATGTTATCCTATGTGTCCATGCACACATGGACGTTAATTGCCGTTTAACAGCAGTGGCGTTTTTGGGCTGTTATCTGAACTCCCTGAATTGGCGTTCAAAAGTCCTTCTGACCACAAAAAACTATGGATGCCGATAAACGCCGGTAAATGGCCGTTTATCGGTGACTGGCATTTTATGTGGTCTATGGAAGCTAATGAAGTAAAAATAAAAAACGCTCAAAAACACAGACGCCGATAAACGCAGCTTAAAAAATGCTGCAAAAGAACATTTTCTAAGCAGTGTCTCCTGCCCGATGCCCAGAGAGCGTCCAGTGTGCATGGAGCCTTAACTTGATACTGGTGAGTTTAACCACTTAAGGACCGGAAGGATTTCCCACATGTAGGACCAGAGCACTTTTTGCGATTTGGCACTGCTTCCCTTTAACTGGCAATTGCGCAGTCGTGCGACGTTGTACCCAAACGATATTGACATCCTTTTTTCCCACAAATAGAGCGTTCTTTTGGTGGTTTTTGATCACCTCTGTGTCATTTCTGATCACTGCTATAAACAAAAAAAGAGCAACTCTTTTGAAAAAAAAAAAACAATATTTTTTACTTTTTGCTAAAATGGATATCCAAAAAAAATAAAGAAAACAAATGTATTCATCAATTTTGGCCCATATATAGTCTTCCTCATATTTGTGGTAAAAATTTGCATTCACCGTTTATTGATTGGTTTGCGCAAAAGTGGCCGCGTTTACAAACCATGAGAATTAATTTATGGCATTTTTACTATTTTTTTTTTTTTTATTAATAATGACGGCGATCTGCGATTTTTATTGGGACTGTGATATTGCAGCGGACATTTTTGACACTTTTTTTGGGACCAATGACATTTATACAGTGATCAGAAATTTAACCAGTACAAATCCGCGATATAGCTGAAAGACGGCTACAGCGCGGATCTGAATTGCCGGGAGGACGTCCGGCCCTTTGCACGCTCCCCGTACATACCCGCTGCCGGCAGCGTGCTCTCGTGCCTGCCACACGCGGCGCAGGCGTGCCCACGGGTCGCGCAGACTCGATGTCTGCTGGAGACCCGCGATCGCCTAATAGAGCGGCAGAACAGGGAACCGCCAATGTAAACACGGCGGTTCTCCGTTCTGTGAGGGGGGACATGACAGATCTACTGATCCCTGTGATCGGGATCAGTGAGATTTGCCCCCTTAGTGGTAACACTTTCCCTGCCAATGACATTTATACAGTAATCCCTGGCTATTTAAATTTCTGATCACTGTATAAATGTCAGCGGTCCCAAAAAAAGTGTAAAAAATGTCTGCTGCAATGTCGCAGTCCCGATAAAAATTGCAGATCGCCGCCATGACTAGTAAAAAATAAATAAATAAAAACGCCATAAATCAATACTCATAGTTTGTAGTCGTGATAACTTGCGCAAACCAATCAATGTACGCCGATGTACAATGTACGCCATTACCAAAAATATGTAGAAGAATATATATCGGCCAAAACTGATGAATAATTTTTTTTTTTTTATATTTTTTTTTTTTTGGATATTTATTATAGTAAAAAGTAAAAGATATTGTTCTTTTTTTCAAAATTGTCGCTCTTTGTTTATAGCACAAAAAATAAAAAAACGCAGAAGTGATCAAATATCACTAGAAGAAAGGTCTATTTGTGGGAAAAAAATGATAAAAATATTGTTTGGGTACAGCGTCGCAGGACCGCACAATTGTAATTCAAAATGCGACAGTGCTGAAAGCTGAAAATTGGTCTGGGAAAGGGGGGTTTAAGTACCCAGTAAGCAAGTGGTTAAATATCCACTGATTACTGTATAAATGTCATTGGCAGTGAAGGGGTTAACCTGCAGGGGGCGATCTAGGGGTTAGCGGTGTTCCCTAGGCATGTTCTAACTGTGAGGGGGCTGGGCTGCCAGGGGCATAAGAGATCTAACTGATCCCGAGTACAGGGATCAGTAGATCTCTTACATGCCGCCTGACAGCGGGGAACCGCTGTGTTTACATCGACGGTTTCCCGCTTTTCTTCTTTGCCAGGCAATCGCAGCTCACCGGCGGACATCAAGTCCGCCCAAGCCGCGGCCATACTGCTGGAGAGTGCGTCGGGCACGAGAGCGCGCCGCTGGCGGCGCACTCCCGCCCGCTAGCCGCCGTTTATAGACGATTCGTGCTAGAGCGCCACTCTGCAGCAGTAAATGTACGCGAGGCGGTCTGGAAGCTGTTAATGCACATTACAGGAGCATCACAAACTTGGAATGCAATTTTTTCTTACACTTTTTAGAAGGTGCTAATAGTTTTGTCCAGTCCATATTCAGAGTTTTTTGTGGAATGTGTGTTTTTTATGGAATGTGTCAGATTTGGCTTTTTGTTTCTTCACTTTTTTTGTGTCAAACCAATATACACGAGAATTCTTATACATGTGTAATTGCAATCATTTTCTGGGCGCAGTGGTGCATTATCTGACACACTTCACGCCCCACTATGGGTGCTTACTCATAGACTATGAGCAAGCGCCCATAGTGGGACGTGAAACGCGTCAGTTGGCACTGGTTTCTTGCACTGTTCTTTGGACCATGTTGCAATAAAGGATTGAATCGGAGTGCGGCCATCCGGATCTCTTATTTCCTGTATATCTCACACTGAGCCTGCACCCAGGAGAGTAGAGCGAAGGTAATCATTTGGTGACACGCCTTGGAGCTGGCTCACCTTTCAGATGATGAACTGCAGTTTAGAATGCAGGGAGGTCAAAAACCTGAATATTCTGTCTGTCCAGGTTATGTGGATCATAAAACTGACTGAAAATGATTACAAATGCTTTGACAGTTATATGTATTTTCGTTTTCAATATTTGTGTTTAAATTTTTCAACAAAAGACGAGAAAAGCCATTCACAGTTTGTAAGCAGATTTCAAGGAAATTACAAAAGCACTTATATGTACAGGGTGGGCCATTTATATGGATACACCTTAATAAAATGGGAATGGTTAGTGATATTAACTTCCTGTTTGTGGCACATTAGTATATGTGAGGGGGGGAAACTTTTCAAGATGGTTGGTGACCATGGCGGCCATTTTGAAGTCGGACATTTTGAATCCAACTTTTGTTTTTTCAATAGGAAGAGGGTCATGTGACACATCAGACTTATTGGGAATTTCACAAGAAAAACAATGGTGTGCTTGGTTTTAACGTAACTTTATTCTTTCATGAGTTATTTACAAGTTTCTGACCACTTATAAAATGTGTTCAATATGCTGCCCATTGTGTTGGATTGTCAATGCAACCCTCTTCTCCCAATCTCCACACACTGATAGCAACACCACAGGAGAAATGCTAGCACAGGCTTCCAGTATCCGTAGTTTCAGGTGCTGCACATCTCGTATCTTCACAGCATATGGTTTTTTTATGGTTTTTATGGTCAGTAAAAACCAATACCGGGTGAGCTGCTCCTTCCAGGAGGTACCGCCATTCCTCCAAAGCTGACTTGATGGCCAGCAATTCCCTATCGCCGACATCATAGTTCCAGCAAGATGGTGCACCACCACATTATGGGTGTCAGGTCCGAGCATTCCTAGATGAACAGTTCCTGGAAAGTGGATTGGTCGTCGTGGGCCGGTTGAATGGCCCCCAAGGTCTCCCGATCTGACCCCCTTAGACTTTTATCTTTGGGGTCATCTGAAGGCAATTGTCTATGCTGTGAAGATACGAGATGTGCAGCACGTGAAACTACGGATACTGGAAGCCTGTGCTAGCATTTCTCCTGCGGTGTTGCTATCAGTGTGTGAGTGAGGAATGGCGGTACCTCCTGGAAGGAGCAGCTCACCCGGTATTTGTTTTTACTGACCATAAAAACCATAAAAAAACCATATGCTGTGAAGATACGAGATGTGCAGCACCTGAAACTACGGATACTGGAAGCCTGTGCTAGCATTTCTCCTGCGGTGTTGCTATCAGTGTGTGGAGATTGGGAGAAGAGGGTTGCATTGACAATCCAACACAATGGGCAGCACATTGAACACATTTTATAAGTGGTCAGCAACTTGTAAATAACTCATGAAATAATAAAGTTACGTTAAAACCATGCACACCATTGTTTTTCTTGTGAAATTCCCAATAAGTTTGATGTGTCACACGACCCTCTTCCTATTGAAAAAACAAAAGTTGGATTCAAAATGGCCGACTTTAAAATGGCTGCCATGGTCACCACCCATCTTGAAAAGTTTCCCCCCTCACATATACTAATGTGCCACAAACAGGACGTTAATATCACCAACCATTCCCATTTTATTAAGGTGTATCCATATAAATGGCCCACCCTGTATTTTAATTGTGTGTTTTATAGTTTGCTTAGTGTTTCACTTTAATACTAGAGCAATGCAAGGCTTGATACTTTTGAGTTGTGCAAAGGAATCTATCTGCAATAATCAGGTCAATAACAAGCTCATAAAAGCACTGGCAGCTTTCATCTACCCCAGAGAGTTTCAAAGAAGTTGTAAAATACCTTTGATTGTTAAAGAACAGATTTCTTTCATAAGTGTAGAAGCAAAGCATGCATCACATATACTAGGAAGAAAGTATTGCTAGGGCCTAGTTAATATATTATGATAGATGCAGCTGTCCGAACTACATCAAACATATCTCTTATGACCAAAGAACTGCCTGTCTGTGAATAGTCTAAAGCCTTGTACACACGGTGCGACGGTCGTATGACCGAACGGCCCAAATTGTATGTCGGCTGTTGTCTCGCATATTAACATGCACTAAGCGATCGTACAACCAAGCCAAACGTGACACGTTACGAGCGTATAAAGAGGAAGTTCAGGTGAATGTGATTTGAGAATTAGGAACGTAGGTTTACATGAACGGACACTTCCGGGCGTTCCTGACTTCTGAGCATGCCTGTTTTGCACAGTACAACTTGTTGAACCAACTTGTCTGTACACACGATACAAAGGTCGTACGACCACTTGTTGTACAACCAAAATTTTCTAGGTTGCTCATCCAACTTCTGTTTTACGACCGTCGTACGTCGGCTGTTCTAATCTCGCATGCTAACGGTTGAATGATCATACAACAAGCGGTTGTACGACCATTTTCATATGACCGTCGCACCGCGTGTACGGGCCTTTAGCTAGCTATATACAATTGTATGTTTAGTACAGTTGGCCTTTAAATAATCCCTCTACCCCATGAGTGCAGCCCCCTTGGTCAAATACTTACCTTCATTCTTGTTGTACTGATCTTCACTGTGCGACCCTTGCTGACACCTTTACAGCCATTGTAGCAAAACTATTTTACTTCATATGTGTGCCGAGCCCTATTCATTTCTAAAGGTGACCACACTGAAGCCTCACCCTTAGGATAGAATGTGGGTCCGCCCAGTGGGGGACATTTATGTTACAAAAGCTGAACTGCCCCGAGAAGGGCTGCGCAGTGAAGATGGCTAGATGAAGAAATATTTGACCAGATAGAATTTATTTTGGAGGACGTTGGGAAAAACTGAATAGTGATCTAATTTTTAAAAAAATCTTTATTTAAAGTTTTTATTAGAATACAAAATACGGTATAAAATAAAAACAGAACAAATCATCAAGTCATCTGGGGAGACCTCCATTCCAAATGGAACAAGAAGGAAAAAAACAGAAGAAAAATAACTGTGGTTACACAGGGTTAAGGCTGTAGAGCTCAAGGAAACAATCCAGATAGTGTCAACCTGCTGCAAGATGTTTACCTGCCACAGAAAATGCAGGGTCCCCCTGCCACTGACAGGGTTCACCTTTGAGGCTAATTTTGAGGCACGTGCTGGTCCATCTAAGAGAAATTGTGAAAAGATCTCTCTTGGTAGAACATCAGGAGAAACACGGCACAGATTTGTAATATTTTGTTTGTTTTCCACTTGATGAATAATTTTCTTTTCCAGTGGTCATATACAAAACACACGGAATTATCTGTAAATAGAAAAATTATTTCTGTATACTTCTAGTACCATCACATATACACTATAACTATATTACCAAAAGTATTGGTACACCTGCCTTTAAACGCACATGAACTTTAAAGTGGAAGTCCATGCTAAAGCTAAAATCCCTGTATCTATAGACACCAACATTCTAGCACTAACTTATCTAGCCCTGTAGGGAAAAAAAAAATCAGTATACATACCTTTTTTGCAGGCGAACCGACCTGATCCCGCACTGAGCTGTCAGCTGTGGCTTCGCTGTGGAGGCAGGTGCAGAGGACATGGACGACAACGGACGCCCCATAGTAACTCTATGGGTCATTTCACTTCCCATTTATTTCACAGCCGTTGTCAGCTGTGTCCTCAGCAGAGCTTCCGCCGCTGGAGATCGGGTCGGATCACCTTCAGAAAAGGTATATATACTGATTTTTTTTCTACAGGGCTAGATAGGTTAGTGTTAGAATGTTGGTGTCTATAAATACAGGGATTTTAGTTTTAGCATGGGCTTCCACTTTAATGGCATCCCAGTCTTAGTCCCTAGGGTTCAATATTGAGTTGGCCCACCTTTTGCAGCTATAACAGCTTCAACTCTTCTGGGAAAGCTGTCCACAAGGTTTAGGAGTGTCTATGGGAATGTTTGACCATTCTTCCAGAAGCCCATTTGTGAGATCAGGCACTGATGTTGGAGGAGAAGGCCTGGCTCACAGTCTCCACTCTTACTTCATCCCAAAGGTGTTCTATCGGGTTTAGGTCAGGACTCTGTGCAGGTCAGTCAAGTTCCTCCACCCCAATCTCACTCATCCATAACTTTATGGTCCTTATTTGTGCACTGGTGCATAATCATGTTGGAACAGGAAAGGACCATCCCCAAACTGTTTCCACAAAGTTGGGAGCATGAAATTGTCCAAAATGTCTTGGCATGCTGACGCCTTAAGAGTTCCCTTCACTGGAACTAAGGGGCCAAGCCCAACCTCTAAAAAAACAACCCCACACCATAATCCCCCCTCCACCAAATGATTTGGACCAGTGCACAAAGCATGGTCCATAAAGACATGGATGAGCGTGTTTGGGATTGAGGAACTTGACTGGCCTGCACAGAGTCCTGACCTCAATCCAATAGAACACCTTTGGGATGAATTAGAGCGGAGACTGCAAGTCAGGCCTTCTTGTCCACATCAGTGCCTGAGCTCACAAATGCACTTCTGGAAGAATGGTCAAACATTCCCATAGACACACTCCTAAACCTTGTGGACAGCCTTCCCAGAAGAGTTGAAGCTGTTCTAGCTGAAAAGGGTGGGCCAACTCAATATTGAACCCTATAGACTAAGACTGGGATGCCATTAAAGTTCATGTGCGTGTAATGGCAAGCATCCCATATAGTGTGTGTTTCCTTTTCAGAAGAAAAGCTTGTTACTCTTTTTTTTTTATTTAGATCCGCAGTACTCATTCTGCATAATTTTGTATTCTTATTAGCACACAAGCTGTTTCTATAAATCTTTACTTTATAAAACCTGTACTACAACTGTCTGAACAAGCTAGGATTATTTTCTTCTCACATTAATGTTCAGTTTAAGTCATATGATTATTTTTTTCAGGGTCAACCAGTTGGAGACTGTGACTTTAATATCCGAATGTCCTGCATTGAAAAAGAGATAATTCTTCCCAGGCATGAAAAAATGAAATTGGGACTCATAGACAAAACACAAGAACCTTTTAGTGTGAGGAACAAGCCGTTCTTTGACATCCATGCTGCAAGAAAGGTAGTTACGTAAACTGTTTAATGACATAACATTCAGGTGCACCATTGGATTTCAATGCTCATAACATCGCCACCATCGTTTCACAAAGAAAAAACAAAATATCTCCTTTGTCAGTACTGTTTTTCTCCAGCCAGGGGAAGGGAAAAATTATTTGTTTCTGTTATAGTTTTTCATGGCGTCTAAGTTTGAAGTGTGTATCCACAGGAATATGCTTATTTTCGATGTATATGCTGAATTGTGATTACACTGTCCATTCATAGAAGGCTTTGTGGTTTGTGAATAGGTTCACATAATACAAAGCGCTCTGTGATTGGGCAAGAGTCAAAGAAAATCAAGAAAGATGGAACGGGATTTAGCATTGCTGGAAGATTGGTCAAAGCAGTGGAAGTTGGAGTTCTATGTTTCTAAATTTAAAATCGTGCTATTAGGTAAAAGGAATCCTTTGATAGAGTGTAATATCAAGGGTACAGTGTTGGCCAGAAATATAGACGAAAAAGATTTGTGGGTACTTATTTTAGATGATTGCAAAATGACTAGCATGGCCAGGCACTGGGAAAAGTTAAATGGATTTCTAGGATGTATAACTAAGCCCTGGTTCACACTGTGAATCGCACCACATTCTGATGCAATTCACATGGGATTCATTATGGTGCGATTTGAGTGGGCACATCGTACCAAAGTAGTGCATGCACCAATTTTTGAAAAGCAATGCAACTAGATTTCATGGTTGATTTGTACTATTAGATCCAATGCAATAGCTTTTGGGGTGTCATTAACATTGCAAGGGCAGTGTGATTTGAGCACGGTGTTGGGAAACGCGCAAGGATTGCAGGTTTCCTGCGTGGCATTCTAGTGTGAACTGGGGCTAAAGGGGTCACCAGCAGGGGGAAGGAGGTCCTGATTCCCCTATAATATATCTTTAGTTAGATCACAATTAGAATACTGTGTCCCATTCCGGAGACCTCACTTAGGCTGTGTACACACGGCTGAATATCAGCCGTTAAGGGGCAGCTAAACAGGAATCGTCTGACATTCGGTCAGTGTGTACAGCTGTCTTTCTGACAGAAGCTGGCTAACTGACCTGCTTTTGTCGAAGGTACATGCTGAAAAACCAGCATTGCATCAGCCCCTGGCTGCAAGCTCTGATCAATGTGTTCTGGGGGGGGGGACACATAGAAACACATTGGGGGGAGAATTGACAAACTAACATCGCATGTGTTAGTATGGCAATCGCTATTGTTTTTTGTTAAGCCTACTGGCTTGATTGAAAAAAACTTTACATGTGTACCCGGACTTACAAATGGATATTGATAATATATGTTATCACAGCTTGCCTATGCATTTTCTTCTATGACTCTTTTAATTAAAGCGGAGTTCCACCCAGTTAAAAGTCAGCAGCTACAAAAAGTGTAGCTGCTGACTTTTTAACAACCGGACACTGACCTGTCCCTTGCTCCATCGATGCGGTCGTCCGAGGGCTCCCTCTTCTCCCCCTGCCCTCGGCAGCGCCGGCATCACAAGTGTGGGCACCTGTCTTTGGCTTCAAAGCCGGGCGCACACCGCATGGACCCGGGACCCTTAACTTAATTTTTAAACTTTTTAAAAAATGTTTAAACTTTCAAATCGCGGTTTATCCTTAAATTTCATTTTTGCATGGTGCGGCATTATGAAAGGCAAGGTGATCGATGGATGCTATGTTTCACCTCGCATGTGTTTATTTTCAGTGAACTAAGGCAAAATCCGGTTCAGTTGTTACCAGCCACTTTAGCAGGGTTGGTTTCTGGACCAGATTTTGTGGTTCACTTGTGTCCACCAACAGGTGATATAAATAAGCAGGAGTAGAGCAAAGGTTTGCTCTGGCCTGGGACTCAGGAGCCATTAAACCTGAGCGAGCTGCTGAACTGAAGTTTGCTTTATGACTGAAACAAAAGGTTTGCATTGTCTTTGTTTTGTGGGTGACTGAGAGAAGCCCTTCACCGCTCAGTGAGGAAAAGAAGGTAAGAAGAAACATGGCTGGAACCTAAAGGTTCAGAAGGGCAGTATTTTCAAAATGAAGCGAAGATCAAAAACCTAGGTAAATGACCTCAAACTAGCAGGAGGAATGTTTAAAAATAAACTCAGAAAATATTATTTCTTGGAATAAAGCGAGCGAATGGTGCATGACTCTGCCTTCCATTAAAGATTTTCATAGCTGCTAAGACCAGACACTTCAAAAGCAGAAGGCTGCATCTGATCATTGAGCCGTTTATATTTATCTAGTAATATTGTTTTAATACATACAGTAAATGTGAATGACCTGAAGTCCCACACATAAACTCATTATATGTTAACAGTGTGGGCTTCAATAACCAGTTTATTTCAAGGATTCCAGAGTACTCCAGTACTTTTGAAGGTGCTTAATAATTATCATATTTATTTTTTTCATGTAAACTCCTATTAAAGTGATTGTAAAGGTTCCTTTTTTTTAATATGCTAAATAACAAACATGTCAAACTTACCTGCTCTGTGCTAGGGTTTTGCACAGAGCGGCCCCAATCCTCCTTTTCTGCCCCCCCCCCCCCCCCGGCGGAGCCCCTGGCTCCTCCTCTTCGACAGATGCCCCCATGGAGAGCCAGTTTCCATGGAAGCACCCTTGCGGGCTCACTCCCGAGTCCTGCTGCTGCGTCCATTGACACAGACCGCAAGACTCGTCCCGGCTCCCGTGGCACTGGATTTGATTGACAGCGACGGAAGCCAATGGCTCCTGATGCTGTCAATCTATCCAATCAGGACCTAAGACAGCGACTGGGGCTGCTGGGCTTGTCCTTGACGCTAGAACAATCGGGTTTAGGTAAGAAAGAAGGGGGCTCTGGGCGGGGGGTGCGCTGCTGCAGCACAGAAGGTTTTTTAGCTTTATGCATATCCACAGTGGATGTGAACCCTTTCCTATACCCATTGAAGTGAACAGCCTCAGATGATACACAGAGATGAAACAAATCTCCCTACAAGTTTTACATGTATATCTGCTGTCTTCAGCTTTATATACTCTTTAGAAAGTGCACATTGTGTTAGAGTTTCTCTTCCTGTTCAGTACTGGGAGTGGATTCTTGGCATACAGCCAAGACAGCTGGTTGGAGGAAAGGCACATACCCCCACTCCACATGCAGAGCTGTGCTGTGGCATGTCAAGCTCTCTGCTAATCTATTTATAGCAAGTTCCCACCACACAAATTTCAGGCTGGTTTTATGGTTGATGTAGAACTTGTCAGAAGTTATGCTGATAACACGCACAGGACTTAGTGCTTTGGAGAGAGGTAAGAAAACACTACAGATATGCGATTAGGTCAAATTTAATGAATCAACTTTACATTCACTTTAAGGTGAAAACCTTGAGACTTTACAACTCATTTAAGGCTGCTATAGAAGCTGACCTGTCACTCTAACTCTTTTTTACAAAATTTGATTCTATTGCATGGAAATAATAGGAAGTACAGATTAATACACTTGTGTAGAATATAGAAAATAATAACATGAGCTCGATGTTTGCACATTGGTTTATATATTTTTATTTTTTTTCGATTTCTTGCCTACTCCACACATGGCAAATACAGATTGTTGTGTTTGTGCAGCTCAGAAATGAAGAGGCATGGGGTATCACTAACCACAAAATGAATACAGTAGGCACGGTTTTTTTATGGAGGCTAAAAAGCACTATATAAATTACTAATTCAAACAAGTCAAATGTTCCTGCCCTCTATCCTTTGACAGATTAATTCCGACGTGTTCTCTGAAACAACAACTCCTTTCATCCAGAAAACCGTGCTGCTTGGTTAGAACACATCTTACATGCAAGTTGATATTATTAGCAGTCTGCTCTTGTCAGACAATACGTTTTTAATATTTCTAATTTCACAGATCAGTAGTTCTCATGAAGATGGCAAAAAAAAAGTTGGGGAACTTTAATTGTATAACAAAGAAAAAAAGAATGCAGCCTCTGAGTACTTGGTTATCATCCAAAATCTTTATTTTCTTGTTGACAACTTACCAGCTCTGTGCTGCTTGCTGTCACAGATCCGTGCTGAAGAATTAGTAGGAATTGTGTTTTTTGTTGCCCTGTCATTGCCACTTTAGTCAGGAACAGTTGGCTGCAGACACATGTCAGCCTCCCTAGGAGCAGTCAATATCAGGAAAGATGGCAGCATCTGTTTTAATTGTGTTCCTGTTCCATCACTGTTAACTGATAACACATTAGGAACATATGCACCATTTTGACAGTAACTTTTATTTTGGACTCGATTTTCACGTTCTTTTTATATATTTTATAGAGCAGGAGCGTTTACAATTTGTGGAGTACATTTTGCAGACCGTTTATTAAAACTGTCAGCCAATGTAACTACTGCTTCTCCTTGCCTCTTTCACTAACTTTGATATAACTTTTTTCTAAAATATGATGCATGATGGGATTTGAAGATCCACCCAGTGACAGATTTGAATGTTTTTGTTGAAAACAGTCATTCAGAGTCACTGTCTTAAACTTCATATGCCACTTGGGACTCAATACCAATCTGCTTCTCCCTTACGTATTTTATTTTGTAACATATTTCTTATTAAGCAGATTTTCTTTTGTAGTAAAACTGCACCTTTAGTTGGTAATGCCTTAATGAATTAAATCAGAGACCATTTATGTCCCTTTATTTTCACCTTTAGCTTTTGGAAAAATCATATATTACACATAATACAGAAACTGTCTAGCTAGAAATATTGGAGCTGCCAACGATGCCTTATTTTTGAGACGCAATCCCTGGATTATATTCCTTGTCTTACTGTTTACAGACTGCATATTATTCCATATAATTCAAGTGTTTTTTTTTTTTTTTTTGCTTGATTCAGTGTTGAAGGGTTAGACAGTGTCTGTGCCCCCATTGGGGAGATTCAACTTCTTTATATTTTCTTGTGACCATTGTTAATGGAAAAGGTAGTGATGAGAAATATTACAGTTGTCACCAGAACAGATGAGGGAAGATCTTCCAAAGGGGACATCTGTATTGATGACAACTATCTAGATTGGAAAGTTTCTATTGCCCTTCCTTTTGTCTACGGGCAAACAGCGAGCTGAAATCACTCGTGTAGGATGCAGCAAAAAAATATTTAAAGAAACAAACTTTTTCAGCAGGCAATACAGCAAATAAGGGTGCTATTAATGCTTATAGCACAGCAAGTATAACACAGGGGTATTGAATTAAAATTCTTGTAGGTCTGGTCAGTAAAATGTCTTCCAGCAGAGGTCCAAATCGCATATTTGTGCGATAATTCAGATCCTTCACATCATAGCCCCCCTTTCCTCTTGGAGTAGGTTCCCATCTCTGCAGCTGGGGAACTCACGCAAAATCACACAGGTTCCTGGCTTGTAATGAATTCCAGTGCACTTAATAGACGCGTGGAGGTGGCATTGATTCCAAATGGCACCTGGGGCATATTTTCATGTGTGCCAAACCACGTGTTGCGCCAGGGACTTCTTTCCCTGAGTTTTTTGTGGGTAGGGCAATCCATTAAAATAAATGGGCTGACCTGTGAGCAAATGTGCACACACAGATGTGAACTCAGCTTCATATCACAATCTACTTCTGACATCCGTGTCCTCAGTCCCCCCTACACATCACAGTCCCTTCCTTTACATTACAGTCCCCCTTCACAACAAGTTCCCCCGTTCACATCACCTCCCCCACCCCTTTCACAGTAGTGTTCTCACACTGCCTTGACATCAACCCCCCCAACTGTACTATTCCTAGCTCCCCATTGTGTACTCTGCTCCTTTTTACCCCCCCCATTTTTCTGTCCTCAACACCCCCCCCACATTACTGCCCTCACCCCCCACATTTCTGTCCTCGGATCCCCCCTCCTTGCACATTTCTTTGTGCTCTTCACATTACAGTCCTCAGTCCCCCTTTCCCATTACAGTCTTCGGTTCCCCTTCACATTACAGTCCTCAATTTCCCTTCACATTACAGTAATCGGCCCCCTTTTACGTTACAGTTCTCAGAACCCCACATTACAGTCCTCGGCCCCCTTTCACATTACCCCCTCCCTCGCTGTCCTACCTTGCACAGAAGGTCTGGATGGAAGGAAGGTGCTGCAAGCTGGTGATTTGTTGCTAGGACTGCCCTGTATTAGTTAACTTGGGCAGCTCCTATCCTACGTCTAGAGCTTTCTGCCTCCTGCTATCGGCTCTGTGAGAATGACGACGACGGCAGTGATGGCTGGGGAAAGAACTGCCTTCTAAATGGCGTGACCACAGTGGTGCAGATAGGACAGTGACTCGTTCCAGGTCTGGAACCATGGTCCACCATTTAGTGATGCCTGGTATAGAGCCTTTAAAGTCATTTGATCAGTGCTTTGTAAACCAGGTCCAGTGTTTGCAATTAGTACAGAAGAGTGTCTAAATAACAACAGTAGAGGTGATTGTCCAATATTGTTTGTATTTCATGAATTTGAGATCTTCATGATTTGTTTTATTGTGAAATCTGCATTTCTGGAAAATTAGAATGAGACAGCCCCTGCCCTTGTTTAATTATTTCCCAACACCCTCCCAGCTCCCCCAGTCCCTGATGTGCCCATAATCTTTGGCTGCCCATATCTGCTGTTTTACTTATCCATACACTTTTAATCTCTGTACACAGCATAGGAAAATATGTAGCAGCATAATGCAAGCAATGAGTAGTAGAGCTGCACGATTCTGGCCAAAATGAGAATCGCTATTTTTTTTGCTTAGAATAAAGATTACGATTCTCTCACGATTCTCGCGGTGTAATATATTAAATATACAAAAAAATTGGGCTAACAGCACTGTTTAGTTTTTTGAAAGGGAATTTTTTGACATAAAATATTGCAACAACCGCCATCTTATTCTCTAGGGTCTCTGCTAAAAAAAATATATAATGTTTGGGGGTTCTAATTCATTTTCTAGCACAAAATAATGGATTTTTATTTGTGAACAGCAAGTGTCAGGAAAGATTTAGTCTTTAAATGGTTAAACCAAAAATCTATACAAGGGGAGTTCACTCAGAGTTCATGCCTTTGAAGTAAATTACTTTGTATCTCTTTTCTCAGAACTTGGCTCTCTGCCCAGACTTGGCTGTCTCCCCTGAGACTCAAGTCGCTCCGACTTGAAAAGACTTCAGGCGACTTGCATTGACATTTATTACTGTCAAGTCGCGCTGAGTTGCCCCGCAAGTCGGACCCCATTAACTGCACTGAAAAATCGCGGTAATGCCCAATGGAGATCGCGGGGGGGGGTGACAAAGATCGAGATTGAGATTTTAATACGATTAATCGAGCAGCTCTAATGAGTAGTGATCATTGGTCAGCACATTCACACAACAGTGCTGACCAATTAAAGTCTCTACTTCTGACCCAAAAGTAAGAAGAGACTCTCATTGCTCAGCACTGTCATGTGACTGTGCTGACCATTGACTTCTAGCCATTGCCAGCATTATGCTGTTACACAGCCTTCGGGACTGTGTGTGTAGTTTAAAATTGTACAGATTGGTACACTTGCAGATATCAGCTGTGGAAGATTATCAGCACAACCGATAAGGGCAGGAGGAACTGGAAGAGAATTGTTGGGAATTAGAATCATATCAAGAGAAGGCCACACAGTAAAGTGCGAGCAAATGGTAGGTGTGTATCCAGTGAATCTGTGCTGGTTGTGTCTCAAAAGTCCAAAAAAGTATGGAGTGGCAAAGTGAAGGGCTCAGCAAAACTGTCAGGACGCGCATCCTAAACACGTTTTCCCCGTGGCTTCCTCTGGGGTGTGTGACTGCATGTGTGAGATCATACTTTTTTTTTTTTTGTATGTATGTGCTAAGTTACCTTTTCTCAAGCATGCACTGATCACTAATGTTTGGAAGGAGACATATTGAGAAACTTTTACATGATTCATTTACATTCTTTGCTATGCCATAGTTGTGTCTGTCTGGCCGTATATAGCAGTATATAGCATACAGCATACATATAGTATATAGCAGTATACTATGCTCTGACATTTGTTGCTTTGCCTATGCTGAAGGTGCAGCAGGTGGACCATTTTTCAGTGTGTACTGCGTTGCATACAAAAAAAAAACGTGCCCATGTATATACAATATGTCTTGCAAAGGTGTGTTAATGATTTGCACAGGCGCAACAAATCTTCACAATTTGCTTCATATGTTTTTTCCTAGGATCGTCATCACTCAATTAGGAAAAATACTGCATTATAGCTACACAATGGCTTGAGCAATACTAGGAAATAAACATATTAGCCAAATTATGGCATTTTTTGTTGAGTCTGTGTGAATGATTAATACAAGAAAAAGATGTGCCACCTATATTACTCAAATTATATTAAATTAAAATGACCATTGGTCGCTGCACCTAGAAAGCAATGGCTATATGAATATGTTGAAAGGACCTTAGGGCACTGACCATAAAGTGCAATAGTGCAAAGTAAAATCACAATAGTGCGAATTAATACTCCAATTACATAATACTACAAATCTTCCTTCCATTTGTGAAAATTAATAAAAAAAATAAATATGTGACCTTAAATCACTCAATCCATAAGCTTACAAACCCACATTAATAAATCATAAATTGACAAATAGATAAAGTTCATGTATAGATCCAGAGTCCAATCACAGGTCTTCCTAATGATGAGCGGAACCTCCAAATGCATTGAAGTTGAGGCGTGTGAGATTGCGGGAGTAACTGTACGGGGTCCCGAGCTGTATCCTATTATCGCAAGGTGTTTTGTTATACTGCAAAATATGAGCATAATTGGCGTTGTTTTAAGTAAATATTTTTTAAATTAAAAACGTTATTGCACTGCTTCCTGCTTCTTTGTGGCTTTGTTCTGAGCCATCTCTAAGGGATTGCTTAAGGAGTGATATGAGAGGAGGAAGGATATGGACGTGTTTGTATGACTTGGCTGATACTAACCTTATTGTCTCATATCTTATCATGCTGAGTGGTCATTTTGTGGGCGAGTATTTTTGGTGAGCGCATATTGATTTATTTCACATTGGCGGTTCACTGCGTTTGTGTGATTTACTATCACAAAACTTTATTTATTATTATTCATTTTCACAAATGGAAGGAAGATTTGTAGTATTATGTAATTGCAGTATTAATTAGCACTATTGTACTGTTTGTCTCATTTGCATAAAACTTTTTTCATATACAGACCCTTTAGTGTTGCAAATATTTCCCTTCGGTCATGATACATATTTCTGAATGGTATTATGCTTCGGGTCTCCACTGACTTAATTGTCACATTTGTGAAAAGTAAAGTCTTCTTTATGCATGAAGGCCTTGGAATGATTTCTTTTATGCACTTTATAAAGTTTTAATTGTCTTTATACTACAACTCTGGGTCCAAAAAGGTTGGGATGCTGTGTGAAATCTACATAAACACACAATACAATGATTTTTAAATCTTATAAACCCATATTTTACAATAAAAAAACATATCAAATGTTCAACTGAGAAAATGTACTGTTTTAAGAAAAAAATAAGGTCGTTTTGAATTTTATAGCAGCAACATGTCTTAAAAAGTTGGGAAAGGGCTATGTTTACCACGGTGTAGCATCTCCTCTTCTTTTAACAACACTCTGTAAATGTCTGGGAACTGAGGAGACCAGTTGCTAGAGAGAAGAATGTTATCCAATTATTGCCTGATATAGGATTCTAACTGCTCAACAGTCCTGGATCCTCTTTGGCGTATTTTTCATTCTAGGTGCGCCAAATATTTTCAATTGGTGAAAGGTCTGGACCGCAGGCAAGCCAGTTAAGCACCCAGACTCTTATACTACAAAGTCATGCTGTTGTCAAATAAATATTATACTCCCCTAATCAGTTCATACCTCACAGTCCCCACCTTTTGTTTCACCAGCCCCTCCCTCTTAAATTGTAAGCTCGCAGGAGCAGGGCTCCTCTAACCCTCTTGTTTTGAATTGTACTGTTGGTTTATTGTCTCCTTTTACATTGTAAAGCGCTGCACAAACTGTTGGCGCTATATAAATCCATAATAATAATAATGCAGTATAGCATTGTCCTGAAATATGCAAGGCCTTTCCTGAAAAAGACATTGTCTGGATGGGAGCATATGCTGTTCTAAAACTGATACATCTTTCAGCATTGATGTGCAAGCTTCCCATTCCATATGCACTCCCATACCATCAGAGATCTAGTCTTTTGAATGGAGCGCGGATAACAATCTGAAATGTCCCTCTCCTCTTCATTCCGGAGAACATGGCACCCATAGTTTCCAAAAAGAATGTCAAAGTTCAATTCGTCTGACCACATACGTTTTCCACTTTGCAACAGACCATTTTAAATGAACTTTGGCCCAGAGAAGACGGCAGCATTTTCTGGATAGTGTTCAGACATGGCCTCTTCTTTGCATGATAGAGCTTCAACTTGCATTTTTGGATGGCATGGCAAAGTATGTTTACAGTCACTGATTTTTGGAAGTATTCCTGAGCCCATGCAGTGATGTCCATCACAGAATCATGCCTGTTTTTAATGCAGTGTCATCTGAGGGCTTGTAGATCACGGGCATCCAAGATTGCGTTTCGGCCTTGTCCCTAGCTCACATGTCTGATGAAGGGGTCCTGCGTGACTCTGCAGCGTTGTTCTCTGCTGTAACGATGTGATCACTGATAAAAGCTTTGGGCTTGTTTTTGGAGATTCTGGTGTGCTGGTGACATTACTTGCTCTGACATATGGTTCCAGCCATTGGTCACTTCAGCACCTGCTTTAAAATAAAGCCGTCTCTGCAGGGACGCGTGCATTGGGAATATTGCATTGGCCTTGTCCCTTGCGCACAGAGATATTTCCAGCTTCTTTTGTTGATATGATGTATTGTAGACATTGATATATGTAAAGTCTTTGCAATTTTAACTTGAAGAACTTTTATTATGAAATTGCTCAACAATTTTTAGACGCAGCTTTTCACAGATTGGTGAACCCCTGCCCATATTTACTTATGATAGACTCAGACTCTCTAGCATGCTATTTTTATACCCACTCATATTACTGACCTGTTTCCATATAACCTAACATCAATTTTAAAATTACCTTATTTTTTTTTTTAAATGGTAGATTTTTTTCAGTTTAAACATTTGATCTGTCTTCTCATTTCTATTGTGAATAAAATATGGGTTTGAGATTTGCAGATCATTGCAGTCTGTTTTATGTAGATTTTATAGAGTCTTAACTCATTTGGAATTGGGGTTGTATATACTGTACTGTATTTGCATATAGTTAAAAGTATTGACCTATTTTTAAAAGGTGCTTATATCCTTTTGACATGGTCAAACCAGTGGACCCACTGGTTATATGGCAAAATTACATTACATTAATGACGAGTTAATGAAAAGGCTTATTATGTGTGTTGTGCTGTCTTCATTTTAAAATGTCTTCTGGTATGCTGTTTTACCAAAAAATAGTGTACTTAGTTTTTTAGTGTTTTACCAACCTGTTCAAATGAATATACACTAATTGATGGAGCACCAGACCAAAGGATAAAAGAGTCCAAATTAATTTATAAGATTATGCTAAAACAAAAAAACAAACATTTCAGGTGTCAGGAAAACCCCCCTCCATCAGGGCTTCCGTTAAAATAAGAACCTTGAATGGACTCACATTAGAGCTTTTCTGTGTGAATCTATGTAGGAAAGCAAATTTTTGGACTAGGAGGGTTACTGGCTGGCTGTATCTACATGAACAATAAAGAAAAGAAACAAATGTGCTACCTTAACCACTTCAGCCCCGGAAGGTTTTGCAGCTTTAGGACCAGAGCACTTTTTGCGATTCGGCACTGCGTCGCTTTAACTGACAATTGCGCGGTCGTGCGACATTGTACCCAAACAAAATTTGCGTTCTTTTTTTCCCACAAATAGAGCTTTCTTTTGGTGGTATTTTATCGCCTCTGCGTCATTTCTGATCGCCGCTATAAACAAAAGAAGAGCGACCATTTTGCAAAAAAATCCAAATTTCTTACTTTTTGCTAAAATTCAAATCCAAAAACAAAATATAAAAAAACATTTTTTTTCACCGTTTTTGGCCGATTTATATTCTTCCTCATATTTGCGATAAAAAAAAATCGCAATCGGCGTTTGATTGGTTTGCGCAAAAGTGGCCGCGTTTACGGATGATGAGAATTCATTTCTGGGATTTTTTTTTATTTTTTACTAGTAATGGCGGCGATCTGCGATTTTTAGCGGTACTGCGATATTGCGGCGGACATGTCGGACATTTTTGACACTTTTTTGGGACCAATGACATTTATTCAGCGATCAGAAATTTAAATGTCCACTGATTACTGTATAAATGTCATTGGCAGTGAAGGGGTTAACCTGGGGGGGGGAGCTAGGGGTTAACTG
>BLSH010372758.1:447948-464458 GCA_018402905.1 Glandirana rugosa | reverse complement strand
GTTTTTAATATAAAAGGACACTTTTACCTTTTTTAACATGTTACTTGTTACACCTGTATTTAGGGTGTAACCTGTTTCTTTGGAGCAGTCCTCTGCACCTCCTCCTGTTTCCCCCTGTGACAGTGGGTGGGGGGTCCTTTCCCCACAGCCACTGTCACATTTTAAAAAACGCATTCACAGAGCTGTGAATGCCACCACAGTAAGTGGACTTGTACTTCTCAATGAACTACAAGAGTGCTGATAAGCGTCTGGATAGTTCATTGACTCTTCCTGCACTTAAATGGAGGTACGAGCAGACAGCTGTACTAAGTGTCTGCAGTAGCTTGGAATTGCACCTGCGATCCACTGATTGTGGGTGGAGTGCTTTGCAGGCTTCAGTGTATAAATTATAAATGCACATTTTTTTAACCTGTAAAATAATGTGCATTTTTAAGTTGAACTTAGCCTTTTAATATAATTTTTGATTGTGTGGTTTGATGGTGGCAAGCCTGCGAGAGATTAAATGATAATGATATGATCCTAAAATGATCCTGATAGCACTGGTGTGATAATACATGCGCAAATCTAACAATATGATTGTCACACACTGTCAACTGTGGCAAAGTGTGGGCAATACAATAGTAATAGTTGCAATATGTGAATTAAACACTGGCAATTGTTGACAATACATGTGTAAAAAATATGAGTGAAGGCATGTAGAGCACTGGCAATTTTGACAATAGTTTGACAAACTGGCAGTCCTGGTATAATTGGGCAGTAGACTGACATTTCCTGGGTAACAGATATGATGTTGTGCCAATATGTAATGGAGGTCTAGCACACAACACCTGTGGTTTAAGGGGGCTGGTCATACAGTAGAGGGAAAACCTTTTTCTTGAGAGTGCTTATTATCCACTTGAGTGGGAATTCTTCTCTAGATGCTTCTTCAGAAGCACCGAAGGCTTCAACTCTCTGGATGGGACTTTCAAACTTTTGGGACAGGCTCCCATCTTGGTGTGTCTGACTCTGGTTTCCTCACTAGGTTTCCAGTTACTGCCATTCTACTAGTGCCTCTTCAGCTTTGCATAGGCAAGATCTTTACTGGTTGGGTGGTTACAAGTTGTTTGCCCTCATCTGCGTTTTCAGTGCCTCTGACCATATCTGCACGGTCAGCCTCTCTGCGGCTTTAGTCAACTTACTTTGCCTCCTGATGTAACTGCGTAATCTTCAGATCAGGTGTTCTATGTGTACAGTAAAGTTAGCCACACATGGTTCATATTTTGCCTGCTTTTTGCTCAGTTGGCCAAAATTCGAGCCGTGGGTGGTACTGCTGGCTGCACCCAACAAAAATCAATTTAGAAATTGACTCAGCTAGGTGATCCTATCGGATTTAGTTACTGTCCTCAGACGGCTATATGCCTTTTACATGTGCAATAGAGGTGCAATTATGACATTATGTGGGTGACAAACAGGAAATTTTGATAATACAAGGACAATTGTGACAGTGTACAAGCAACAGAGACTGGAAGTGGTAGCAATACATATATAATAACATACAGGCATATTAACTGGAGTCCAGTTTTTTTTAATTTTTTGTATCTCATAAAGAAAATAAAGTTAGAAAGTGATAAGTTGGAATTTCATCACAGGTATTAACTCTCTCACTAAGTTTAATGACAGGCCATTGCTAGATCATTGATAATGAATGTGCTGTGTTAGTTATATGCACTATGATAGCAAGTAGATCACCCGTATTGTATACAAATCTATTAAATAAGTGCTATATATATTGTTGTTGTCTTTTGGTGTAGTTTTTCCATGAATTATTTAATTACCCGTTTCCCTGCAGTTGATCTTTCCTCATTACTGATTTATCATGCCTTATTCTGCACTTTGTTCTCTGTGTTGGGGCAGCCATTTTGCTAGAGACAGGGTTTTGCTACCTCATGTCAGATCCTCAAGCAAGAAGAACACTGAGCAGTACAGTAGTAACATCACAAAACCCCTCTCAAAATCTGAGACCAGCTGTTTGAGGAAGCAGTGCCTTAGATGCACTCTGCGGATATACAACTATGAAGCTGTAGACACGGGACATGGGAGTGCCTAGGCAAATTTATATACTTCTTTTCTTGGTGAATGTCTTGGTAATTACCACTTGCATAGGTATAAAAATGCAGTGCCTCAAAATGTATATACATAGATTAAATTATTTGACCAATAGTAGTAGTAGCAGTGTAGTGTCCAAAAAAGGCTTCCACCTTAATTTACAAAACAAAAGAGCAAAACCACCTAGTGTAACACAGTTTATTAAATAAATAAAATAGAATTTTTATTTATTTAATAAATTGTGTTACACTAGGGCGGATGTGCGCTCTATTTTTGCTTTTTTTGTTTAGGTATTAGATGTGTTCATGCCACCCGGTAGAATCCTTGGGTGATGCACCGACCTGTGTTTCATGGAACTGTCAGAAAGACATTGAATTCCAATATCAGCTACTATTGGGCCATGAAGAACAGTGCACTAGCTAATATATTTTTGTTTGTGTGACACCTTAATTCAAATCACACCACTGTTGTGCTCATTGCTAATGCCGCACTGACCAGAATTTGTGCTGCATATCTAGCAGCAAACCGCGCGTTAATAGAATGATCTTCAGCTTCTCACAAGCCACCACCAATCAACTATGATGCTTCACAGATGTCCAGTGATAATGATATCGACACTAAAGGATGCCACACTATGCACGTAGGTGCTGTATGAAGAGAAAGCACTCACTGTTCAGTGTCTTGTAAGCTGTATCAACTTTGCCATTCTGCACCATCACCGCACAGGCAATAACTTTCACATGGTCCCCCATGGCATAAAACAGATTCCAAATACTACAGTTCTTCTCTTCAAGGTTAGGTGTAACTTCCTGGCATCTTCCATGTATAGACAACTGTCACGTGACATTCCCCTGCACAGCCTGCTGGCTGACTTGAACCAACGCATCAGGAGGTGCAGATTTAGACATCTGCCATTTTGCTCAGAGTCCCTGAACAGCAGTAAATCTTTAGGCTGTCAGCGGATTGGCCTATACAAATTCGTAACAGTGCCTAAAAATAGAGAGCAACTGAGTATGTCCAGAGTGGGGTGTATTACTGGATTTTAAACAGTATAGGCATTTATTTTCAATGTTTTACGCAGCTATACCTGCAAACAGAACCAGTCTGAAGTGATCTAGCAGGACTTAATTTTCTGACTAAAGTACCACATCAAGGTGCTCTCAATTTTAATGATAAAATAATTTTGAAAATACTTTATTAAAGCGGAACTTCACTCTCTCAATCAACTTTGACTATTTGTAATCCTTATGCACAAGGGGCATTAGAAAAACAAGCTGCAAAGCTAGTTCTGACTCCAGGAAAAAGTGGCTGTAACAACATGCTTTTAGTAGGTTTTTGCATTGGTGTTAATGCACGTTTAGCCATGCTAACTTCCAGCAGCATTTCTCTGCCTCTATTCAAAATCAATGGTTCCCTATGGGAGCCCATTGATTTGAATAGAAGTCGGATCATGATCCAACTTGCGGTGCGACTTGTGTGCTGAGGTACTTGAAGGGGAACCCCCCCCGCCAAAATGAAGAAAAAAATCGGCATAAAGTTCCCCCCAAAGATGATACCAGACCCTTTGTTCTGGTATGGTTTAAAAAAAAAAAATGGCGGGGGGGTCTCCCTCAGAATCCATACCAGACCCTTATCCGAATCCGAGCATGCAGCCCAGCAGGTCAGGAAAGAGGGGGAACGAGAGAGTGCCCCTCTCCGCCCTGGACCATACCAGGCCACATGCCCTCAACATGGGTGGGTGCTTTGAGGCAGGGAGAGGGGTGTGCACCCCCCACCCCAAAGCACCTTGTCCCCATGTTGATGGATCTGCGGGCGAGGGGCTTATTGGAATCCAGAAGCCCCCTTTAACATGGGGGTCCCCAGGGGCTCCCACGCTATGTGAATGAGTATGGGCTACATTGTACTCCTACCCATTCACCCCAAAAAAAAAAGTATTCCTCAGAACGTGCTGGTCCTGGGTTTTTTTTTTTTTTTGCAACGCCTATGCCACTTACAGCTCCTAAAAGCCTGTGTGTGTATGAGGCCATAGAATAACATAGAGGGGCGTTTTTTAAACTGTAAAAAAAAAAAAAAAAAAAAGTAAAACGCCCCTAGAAGCAGCTGTAAAAACGTCCTGTGTGCATGAGGCCTTATGCTGCTAGCATGAGTAAATTGGAGAGTATATCATATTAACGTGTTTTAAACTGTTTTTTTACATTTCTTCAGTTGCTTCCTGGTTTCCAGGCCTAGGCAAATGAGGTTATACATCCCAAGAGTCTTCAGGCGGGGGGAAGAGGGGTCTTCTCAGCTAAGCACATCCTCATGCATGCATGCCTGCCTGAGCTAAGGGCAGATAACTTTCAGAAAGTAAATGCTACATGAATCATCTGCCCTTACTCTAGATGCCCATCTAGAAATGCCAGGGGATGTTTTTCAAAGTGATTTCTTAGCAAAATAAACTATGGAAACATGGATGGATGAATGAGTTTTCTTTTGAATATGTATTCTTTTACATAATATCTTTTTAATAATTTTCCAATATAAATTTATAAATACACAAAATACCACAGATAAATAGAGAGAAAAGAAGAAGAAAAAAAAATCTAAATACAAGAAAAATACATGAAAAATACTTTTTTTTTTTAACCGCTTGCAGATGGCTGATCGGCAAATGACGGCGACAAAGTGGCTCTGTAACGTGAATCGCCGTCATACGACGGCGGCCGCGATACAGAGCCTAGTGAGCGCTGTGTTCGGGGGGGGCCAGGGAGCGGGTGTGGCGGCTTCGATTGCCGCCGGCTACCCGCGATGTCCCCCCCGGAGTGAATGAACGGAGGTCCGTGTATGTAAACACGGACCTCCGCTCTGTGTGAGGGGGAAGGGCTGTGATCACAGCCTTCCTGTACATGAAGGCTGTGACCACTTCCCTTCCCCTGCTAGGACAGTCCCCCCACAGTTAGAACACGCCCAGGGAACATAGTTAACCCTTAGCGCGCCCCCTGCAGGTTAACCCCCTTCACTGCCAATGGCATTTACACAGTAATCAGTGCATTTTTATAGCACTGATCACTGTATAAATGCCAATGGTCCCAAAAAAGTGTCAAAACGTTCCGACATGTCCGCCCCAATATCGCAGTACCGCTAAAAATCGCAGATCGCCGCCATTACTAGTAAGAAATAAAAAAAATAAAAACCCCAAAAATGAATTCTCATCATCCGTAAACGCGACCACTTTTGCGCAAACCAATCAATAAACGCCGATTGTGATTTTTTTTATCGCAAATATGAGGAAGAATATAAATTGGCCAAAAACGGTGAAAAAAAATGTTTTTTTATATTTTTTTTGGATTTGTATTTTAGCAAAAAGTAAGAAATTTGTGTTTTTTTGCAAAATTGTCGCTCTTCTTTTGTTTATAGCGGTGATCAGAAATGACGCAGAGGGGATCAAATACCACCAAAAGAAAGCTCTATTTGTGGGAAAAAAAGGACTTAAATTTCGTTTGGGTACAACGTCGCACGACCGCGCAAGTGTCCGTTAAAGCGCCGCAGCGCCGAATCGCAAAAAGGGCTCCGGTCCTAAAGCTGGAAATCCTTCCGGGGCTGAAGTGGTTAACATATCCTCAAGCTTAATGAGAAATTAAATCCATATTAAAGTGGATGTAAACCCACCACTCACCCAGTATAAACTAATGGCACAGTATTAATGTATATACACATGCAAGCCTCCTGCCCGTATCTCTACCTTGCAAATGTCACCCCCTTCAGCAGTAGCAGTCCCACAAAACTCGAGAATCAGTGCGTGGGTTTGTTTGCTGGAGCTTGGTGGGTGGAGTCGTGATGACACAAGACTTCCCACCCACCTCTACACTCTAATACTCTTCTGTACTTGAGTTTTGAGAAACACCCTGTCAGAACTCTGGAAAGGCGTTGAGATAAGGAAATTACCTGTCACTCGCACAGCACGGGGAAGAAACGTCTCCTATTTCTCTGTGAGACGTTTTTTTTCCTTACTGAAAAAAGATAAGAGAATTGCTCAGAGCTGGATTAGCGCTTTGTGGCAAGACTGGGCACAGATGACATAGCATCCTGTACTCTACCAGGCAGAATTATTTATTTTTTTCAGTTTTACATCCACTTTAAGTAAAGAACACCATATCTCTTCACAGTTTTCATATTATGTAGATGTAAAAAAAAAACAAATGGGGAAAACCCCTAAAAGATGAATTGGAATAGATGCCACTACACATTCAAAATAATGTTTGTGTTATACAAGCCCACGCATACATAGGTTTATGCTTATTGATGAGAATGAAGGTATATAAAACAGGTCATTCAGCCCATACAGTGCATTCACTTTTTACACATTTTGGTATGTTACAACCTTATTCCAAAATGCATTGTTAATTATTTTCCTTATCAGTCTACAAACAATACCCCATAATGACAACGTGAAAGAAGTTTGTTTGATATCTTTGTAAATTTATTGAAAATAAAAAATGGAAAAAATCACATGTAGAGTACATAAGTATTCACAGCCTTTGCCATGACAATCAAAATTGATGCACGCTCAGGTGCATCCTGTTTCCACTGATCATCCTTGTGATGTTTCTACCACTTGATTGGAGTCCACTTGAACATGATTTGGAAAGGCACACACCTGTCTATATAAGGTCACACGGTTAACAGTGCATGTCAGAGCACAAACCAAGCCATGAAGTCCAAAGAATTGTCTGTAGATCTCCGAGACAGGATTGTATTGAGGCACAGTTCTGGGGAAGGTTACAGAAAAATATCTGCAGCATTGAAGGTAGCAAAATGAGCACAGTGGCCTCCATAATCAATAAACGGAAAAAGTTTGGAACCACCAGGACTCGTCCTAGAGCAGGCCAACCAGCCAAACTGAGCGATCGGGGGAGAAGTGCCTTAGTCAGGGAGGTAACCAAGAACCCGATGGTCACTCTGACAGAGCTCCAGTGTTTCACTGTGGAGAGAGGAGAATCTTCCAGAAGAACAACCATCTCTGCAGCACTCTACCAATTGGCCTGTATGGTAGAGAGGCCAGACGGAAGCCACTCCTCAGTAAAAGGCACATGACACTCTGCCTGGAGTTTGCGAAAAGGCACCTGAAGGACTCTCAGACCGTGAAAAACAAAATTCTCTGGTCTGATGAAACAAAGTTTGAACTCTTTGGCTTGAATGGCAAGTGTCATGTCTGGGAAAAAAAACAGGCACTGATCAATACCATCCTTACAGTGAAGCATTGTGGTGGCAGCATCATGCTGTGGGGATTTTATTTTTCAGTGGCAGGAACTGGAAGACTAGTCAGGATCGAGGGAAAGATGAATGCAGCAATGTATAGACATCTTTGATGAAAATCTGCTCTAGACCTCAGACTGGGGCGAAGGTTCATCTCCCAACAGGACAACGACCCTAAGTACACAGCTAAGATAACAAAGGTGTGGTTACGGGACAACTCCGTGTATGTGCTTCAGTGGCCCAGCCAGAGCCCAGACTTGAACACGATTGAACATCTCTGGAGAGATCTGAAAATGGCTGTGCACCGACGCTCCCCATCCAACCTGATGGAGCTTGAGAGGTCCTGCAAAGAAGAGTGTGAGAAACTGCCCAAAAATAGGTGTGCCAAGCATGTAGCATCATACTCATTAAAAAAAACCCCAAAAAACTCAAGGCTGTAATTGGTGCCAAAGGTATTTCAACAAAGTCTTGAGCAAGGGCTGTGAATACTTATGTACATGTGATTTTTATTTTTAATAAATTTGTAACAATTTAAAACAAACTTCTTTCATGTTGTTATTATGGGGTATTGTTTGTATATTTTTTTAGGAAAATCATGAATGTAATCCATTTTGGAATAAGGCTGTAAAATAACAAAATGTGGAAAAAGTGAAACGCTGTGAATACTTTCCGGATGCACTGTAATGGCCAATATCTCAAGGATTGAGTATAATCATACATTAAAGTGGTTGTCAACCCGTGACAACCACTTTAACCTACAGGTAAGCCTATAATAAGGCTTACCTGTAGGTGCCCTGCATATCTCCCAAACCTGCACGGTTTAGGAGATATACAGTGTACTGCATGTGCCTAGGTCATCGGGCACATGCTCAGAGAAGAAACGGCCTCTGTGCCGTTCTTTCAATGTGATCGTGCCGTGACTGGCGGCGCGCGGGAGTGACGTCACGCGACTCTGGTCAGTCACAGAGCCGGAAATCGGGGCCCCGGAAGGAAGAGGGGCAGAAGAGAGACGCGGCCTGGAGAGGGGACATCGCTGGCTTCCAACGCAATTATGTGGTACCTCCATAATCCTATCTACCTCTATCCTCCAATCAGAAAGACATGAATCACTCTTCCAATAGCTAGGAATAAGACTTAGCTGTGTTTTAAAAGAAAAGGTAAGACACTGTTCTTGTTCTTTTTTTACTGAAATAGATGTACAGGGTGGGCCATTTATATGGATACACCTTAATAAAATGGGAATGGTTGGTGATATTAACTTCCTGTTTGTGGCACATTAGTATATGTGAGGGGGGAAACTTTTCAAGATGGGTGCTGACCATGGCGGCCATTTTGAAGTCGGCCATTTTGAGGGTCATGTGACGCATCAAACTTATTGGGAATTTCACAAGAAAAACAATGGTGTGCTTGGTTTTAACGTAACTTTATTCTTTCATGAGTTATTTACAAGTTTCTGACCACTTATAAAATGTGTTCAATGTGCTGCCCATTGTGCGGGATTGTCAATGCAACCCTCTTCTCCCACTCTTCACACACTGATAGCAACACCGCAGGAGAAATGCTAGCACAGGCTTCCAGTATCCGTAGTTTCAGGTGCTGCACATCTCGTATCTTCACAGCATAGACAATTGCCTTCAGATGACCCCAAAGATAAAAGTCTAAGGGGGTCAGATCGGGAGACCTTGGGGGCCATTCAACTGGCATTTCTCCTGCGGTGTTGCTATCAGTGTGTGAAGAGTGGGAATAAGTTTGTGTCACATGACCCTCTTCCTATTGAAAAAACAAAAGTTGGATTTAAAATGGCCGACTTCAAAATGGCCGCCCTGGTCACCACCCATCTTGAAAAGTTTCCCCCCTCACATATACTAATGTGCCACAAACAGGAAGTTAATATCACCAACCATTCCCATTTTATTAAGGTGTATCCATATAAATGGCCCACCCTGTACATCTATTTCAGTAAAAAAAGAACAAGAACAGTGTCTTACCTTTTCTTTTAAAACACAGCTAAGTCTTATTCCTAGCTATTGGAAGAGTGATTCATGTCTTTCTGATTGGAGGATAGAGGTAGATAGGATTATGGAGGTACCACATAATTGCGTTGGAAGCCAGCGATGTCCCCTCTCCAGGCCGCGTCTCTCTTCTGCCCCTCTTCCTTCCGGGGCCCCGATTTCCGGCTCTGTGACTGACCAGAGTTGCGTGACGTCACTCCCGTGCGCCGCCAGTCACGGCACGATCACATTGAAAGAACGGCACAGAGGCTATACAAGATGTATCCATATAGATGGCCCACCCTGTATTACAGAATAGTATTTGAAGAGGGTGTCTGCTGACTGGGAAAGGCGATATTGAATATTAAAAATGAAATAAATAATGTTTTTGGTTTATGGTGCTCAGATGCAGTGTAATTCCGCTTTAATCTTAATGTTTTAAAACATCTATTTTGTTTTCCTGAGCTACTTATTTAAATCATTTTTAAATAATCACATTCCGCTTTTTCAAGCTCTGACTAAATACTCTGTTATACTCTTAAAACTTTAGTTTGTCCTTGCCTTCTTTTTGATGTTTTTATCATTTCAGTGCTTCTGCATCCACATTTTGTCTTACATTATATTCACATTTTCTGTGGGTAATTAGCACCGCATTTTTTTATTTTTTATTTTATTTATATAAATCCGATTTTCTCTATAAATATTAATTCCAATTTCACAGTTTTTTCTTTATAAGCTGTCACTATGGCAATATCTCTAATTCTTGAAATAATATCTTATCTTCCTGTATTATGTTATTACCTGACCTGAATCCTAAAGACCCTGAGATTAACTCAAGGCTATTCCATGTGGTTTTGACTTTTGATCAGCCTAATCTTGCCATATATTTTACATCATATTTTTTATTATCTAGATGGAAGTTATTATCTGCGGCTATGTACTCTTTATGTTAAACTCACTGATCAATATTTAAAAAACACCCTGTGGTTAAAAAAGTTATTCAGCACAGGCATTGAAGAGGTTGTAAACCTCTCTGTGAAAGTTGTACCTATAGGTAAGCCTAGAATAAGGCTTACCTATAGGCACTGTAAATATCTCCTGAACATGCGCAGTTTAGGAGATATTTACTGTGTTTTTGTTTGACGATGATGTCATCGGCGCATGCACTGTTAAGAATTAACCCCCCCATGCCGATTCTTCATGAGCGAGTGCCGTGACTGGCGGCTCCCGCGCATATATGCGGGAGTGACGTCACGTGGCTCCAGCCAGTCACAGAGCTGTAGTCCGTGGCCCCCGGAAGGAAGAGGGGCGAACATGGATGCAGGTTAGTGCCACATATTGTACTAGTATTGGATGCATACTAGCACATTATGCTTTTACTTTGCAGGGGCAAAGGAAGGAAGTAAAACCCATCAGGGTTTACTTCCTCTTTAAGAGTTATCTACATAGGCTGTAGATTATGGCCCTGAAAAACTAGAGTGCTCTAATATGTAATCTCCAACAGTTTCCATGGTCTTGTGCTGTGGCCTATAACTTCTTGAACCTCACCATTTGCCAGTACCAATTGAGTTGGAGGGGGAGGAACTGGTTAAAGCTCTGAGCCATGAGAGCATGTTGGGATCAGAATAATGCAGCACCCTGCATTTTAGGGCTCTTTGAACATGGTTCTGTTAAATTCTTTCAAAGTGATTCCTGGGTCACTTTAATCAAAAACCCAACTCCAACTCTTTTATTGCTTTATGTGTCCCTGTTGTGGAGATTTCCCTTCACTTTCTGTCAAAACAATGGGGACAGAGCTAAAATGCACATTTTTAGTAGAGTGAAAAATAATTAGAACTTCTAAAAAAAAAAAAAATGTTATTGTTGCCTGTGCCTTCTTGTCCTGGTGCCAATGCATTCCTTGTGCAGGCATCACAGGGACAGTAAGTGAAGTGGGATCATGGACAGAAAAAAAACATTTGAGAAATGTTAACATGTTTCTACTCTATCCAAGATTTGGAGGTAATCTTTAAAAATCTCCCATTGGCTGTTTTAGACTCTTCTGGAGTCGATTCACCAAAAATAGCATGAAATGTACCAAATGTACCACTGGTGTTTATGCATAGTTTGAGCTTTAAATCTGTTTGTCTGAGAGTTGGAATAGGTCTGGCCCTATACAAATAAATTGTAATTTAAAGGGTATCCTATTTGTGAAATACCTGGAGATCCTGCTAGTCTGTTTTCCCACCTGAAACTGACCATGCCAGGCATTGATGCACATCCTTCCCAATGTGGTTAGTTTTCTTCTTTGGATTCAACTTGAGAGCACAATTTGCCTGTAATCCAATGGTCAGCCCTGGACTGAAATGCCCCCTGCAAAGCTCTTCACAGGGAAGGTCAGTGGACTGCTGTTGCTCTGCCTCCTGCTGTTAAAACACACAAAGTATCTCACAAAAGTGAGTACACCCCTCACATTTTTGTAAATATTTTATTATATCTTTTTCGTGTGACAACACTGAACAAATGAAACTTTGCTACAATGTAAAGTAGTGAGTTTACGGCTTGTATAATAGTATAAATTTGCTGTCCCCTTAAAATAACTGAACACACAGCTATTAATGTCTAAACCGCTGGCAACAAAAGTGAGTACACCCCTAAGTCAAAATGTCCATATTGGACACAAAGTGTCAATATTTTGTGTGGCTACCATTATTTTCCAGCACTGCCTTAAGCCTCTTGGGCATGGAGTTCACCAGAGCTACTCAAGTCGCCACTGGAGTCCTCTTCCATGATGACATCATGGAGCTGGTGGATGCTAGAGACCTTGCGCTCCTCCACCTTCCGCTTGAGGATGCCCCATAGATGCTCAATAAGGTTTATGATTGGAGACATGCTTGGCCAGTCCATCACCTTTACCCGCGGCTTCTTTAGCAAGGCAGTTGGTCGTCTGGGAGGTATGTTTGGGGTCATTATCATTGGAATACTGCCCTGCAGCCCAGTCTCCGAAGGGAGGGGATCATGCTTTTCTCCAGTATGTCACAGTACATGTTGGCATGGTTTCCTCAATGAACTGTAGCTCCCCAGTGCCAGCAGCACTCATGCAACCCTAGACCATTACACTCCTACCACCATGCTTGACCATAGGAAAGACACACTTGTCTTTGTGCTCCTCACCTGGTTCCAGTAATCCATGTCCTTAGTCTGCTTGTCTTCAGCAAACTGTTTGCGGGCTTTCTTGTGCATCATCTTTAGAAGAGGGTTCCTTCTGGGATGACAGCCATGCAGACCAATTTGCTGGCACCACTCATACGTCTATTTCCCAAAGACAACCTCTGGATATGACGCTGAGCATGTGCACTCAAGTTCTTTGGTCGACCATGGCGAGGCCTGTTCTGAGTGGAACCTGTTCAGTTAAACCGCTGTATGGTCTTGGCCACCATGCTGCAGCCCAGTTTCAGGGTCTTGGCAAACTTCTTATAGCCTAGGCCATCTTTATGTAGAGCAACAATTCTTTTTTTCACATCCTTAGATAGTTCTTTGCCATGAGGTGCCATGTTGAACTTCCTGTAACCAGTATGAGAGAGTGAGAGCGATAACACCAAATTTAACACACCTGCTCCCCATTCACACCTGAGACACTATAACACTAAAGAGTCACATTACACTGGGGAGGTAAAATGGCTAACTGGGCCCAATTTGGACATTTTCACTTAGGAGTGTACTCACTTTTGTTGTCAGCGGTTTAGACATTAATGGCTGTGTCTTGAGTTATTTTTAGCAAATTTACATTGTTCTACAAGCTGTGCATTCACCACTTTACATTGTAGCAAAGTGTTCTTCTGTGTTGTCACATGAAAAGTTATAATATATTTACAAAAACCTGTGTATATATGCACTTACTATATTACCAAAAGAATTGGGAAGCCTGCCTTTACAAGCACATGAACTTTAATGACATCCCAGTCTTAGTCCATAGGGTTCAATATTGGGTTGGCCCACCCTTTGCAGCTATAACAGCTTCAACTCTTCTGGGGAGGCTGTCCACAAGGACAGGGTTATAGTTTTATAGCTGCAAAGGGTGGGCCAATTCCATATTGAACTCTACAGAAAAAGACTGGGATGCCATTAAAGTTCATAGGAGTCCCAATACTTTTGGTTATATAGTGTGTGTGTGTGTGTGTGTGTATATATATATATATATATATATATATATATATTTGTAGTAAATACACAAACCTTTTGCCTTGCATTTCTGTTTGAAATGGAATGATTCATATATACTTAAGGCCTCATTCACACAGGGTTTTAATGCCAGCTGTGGCGAGAATTCATCTTATTCTTGTAACTGGATTCATAGGTTGATGCAGCTAGTTGTGATTGCTCAACCTGTACACAGCAATGACAAGCAGACAGTGACTGTTTACATATGGCTAGGGACAGATGATCACCCATGGATGCATGCTGCCAGCTTGGTACTGCATTGTACAGTCTGAGGGGTCACAACTATCTGCACCCACCTGTGAATTTTTGCCATAGCTGACACTACAATACTCTATGTAGGAGGCCTTAGGGCCAGTCCACAAGATTTCTTCTGGATGCTTTTCTGCATACACTTTTTTTTAACACGATTCCGGATGCTTTTGTTCTGTTTTTTTTTTTTTCACTGTACTGGGGTCTGATGCTTTTTTGATCCTTTTAACTGTGTTCCAATACAGTTCTGTGCATGAAAAAAGCAGCATGTTGTCTTTTTGTTTTCTGGAACTGAAAAGCACTGGAATGCACTGTGTGGTGTGAACTATGCCATTAGAACCCATATAACCTACTTTCTATGCTTTTTTGATGAAAAAAAAAAAAAGAAAACGACTGCACTGCATGTGGTGTGAACTGGCCCTTAAAATATCTGCAGTCCATTCTGGTACTGTGTTGCTTTTAAATGTTGCTGACATATGAAGTATGGACAGTGGTCTTACTATTTTCTTATGTGACTTTTAGCTGTTTGCAGTAATTATGGATATTGTCACCTTGTTTGATAGATTGCTCTGGCTCTGTGCAAAACGAATGCCCTGATTTCTCCCTTGTTATTGATTCCAATGCTTCTGCCAAGCCTTCCAACTATATATCTTGCACTTCTAAATACATAGAAAACATTGCTGAGTAAATTATCTTCCTCTATTGGTTTTTCATCTCTAAGAATATAAGATTCACTTTGTTAGTTATCCCTGGTCAATATTTGCATCATTTATTTTAGTGCTCAGACTTAAATAATTCACTTTAAAGCAGAACTTCGCTCTCCCAATCAGCATTGATCATTTTTAATCCTAATGCTTTTAGTAAATAGATAGGAAGGTACATCATATTTACTTGTTTTAAACTTTTTTTTTTTTTTACATTTCTTCAGTTACTTCCTGGTTTCCAGGCCTAGGCAAATTATGTCACACATGCCAGGAGTCTTCAGGAGGGAAGGAGGAATTTTCTCAGCTAAGCTCACTCTCCTGCCTGCGTGCTTGAGCTAAGGGCAGATGGATTCCAGGAAGTAAATGCTACATGAATCATTTGCCATTACTCAGGATGGCCATGGCCAGAAATGCTTAGGTGGGTGTTTTTCAAAGTGATTTCCCAACAAAATAAGGCATGGAGACATGAATGGATGAGGGAGTTTGCTTTGAATATTAAAAATGAATTGGTGTTTTTGGTTTGTGCTGCTCAAATCCGCTCTATACTAAACACCCTGGGCTCACTGTAAGTGGGCTCAAAGACACTGGATGTCATTTAATCTAGGAAGAAAATCAGCATTAGTCGACTAGAGAAGCAACTGTGCAGGGCAGTGCCAGAGAAAAGGTGGGTATCGCAACTATCGCCGCAGTAGTTGCTTTCCAGCATTTCTGCTGATCATATAAAATGGCCTTTTTTTGGTTATGACTGTTAAGTGACTACTTCATTATCTTTCCCTTTATTCACTTGAGTTTGATGTTCTATTTATACTGTGTGTGTGTGTGTGTATGCGTGTGTGTATATATATATGTGTGTGTACATATGTACAGTATCTCACAAAAATGAGTACACCCCTCACATTCTTGTAAATATTTTATTATAGCTTTTCATGTGACAACACTGAAGAAATGACACTGTGCTACAATGTAAAGTAGTGAGTGTACAGCTTGTATAACAGTGTAAATTTGCTGTCCCCTTAAAATAACTCAACACACAGCCATTCATGTCTAAACCACTGTCAACAAAAGTGAGTACACCCCTAAGTGAAAATGTCCAAATTGGGCCAAAAGTGTCAATATTTTGTTTGGCCACCATTATTTTCCAGCACCGCTTTAACCCTCTTGGGCATGGCGTTCACCAGAGCTTCACAGGTTGCCACTGGTGTCCTCTGACGACATCATGGAGCTGGTGGATGTTAGAGACCTTGCGTTCCTCCACTTTCTGTTTGAGGATGCCCCACAGATGCTTAATAGAGTTCAGGTCTGGAGACATGCTTGGCCGCTACATCACCTTTACCCTCAGCTTCTTTAGCAGGGCAGTGGTCACCTCGGAGGTGCATTTGGGGTCATTATCATGTTGGAATACAGCCCTGAGGCTCAGTTTCAGATAGTGAGGGGATCGTGCTCTGCTTCAGTATGTCACACACAGTACATGTTGGGATTCACGTTTCCCTCAGTGAACTGTAGCTCCCCAGTGCAGGCAGCACTCATGCAGCCCTAGACCATGACACTCCCACCATCACTCCCACGACACTTGTCTTTGTACTCCTCACCTGTTTGCCGCCACACACGCTTGACACCATCTGAACCAAATAAACGTATCTTGGTCTCATCAGACCACAGGACATGATTCTAGTAGTCCATGTCCTTAGTCTGCTTGCCTTCAACAAACTGTTTGCGGGCTTTCTTGTGCATCATCTTTAGAAGAGGCTTCCTTTTGGACGACAGCCATGTAGACCAATTTAATGCAGTGTGTGGCATATGATCTGAGCACTGACAGGCTGACTTCCCACCCCTTCAACCTCTGCAGCAATGCTGGTAGCACTCATACGTCTATTTCCCAAGGACAACTTCTGGATATGGCGCTGATCACATGCACTCAACTTCTTTGGTCGACCATGGTGAGGCCTGTTCTGAGTGGAACCTGTCCTGTTAAAGCCAAATTGTCCTGTCCAAGGTGAGTCTTGTCCGGAGTGGTACCAGCTGGTTTCTTCAACTCACGTACACTAG
>BLSH010372758.1:425290-435980 GCA_018402905.1 Glandirana rugosa | reverse complement strand
GTGACCCACCTTAAAGATACTTTCTAAATACTAGAGTAAAATAAAACTCTAACTTTCTGGACATCCACCTGATAATAAAAATCGTGTAATCGTGACCCACATGAGTCTGCATAAAGGGTCAACTAATAAATAAATATATCGATAAAATATACGTAACATTTTACGTGACGTTTTACATAAAAAATCCAGAAATCCATGGGTAGTGTCCTTGTCCTCTATTTTCTTTTTGTCGAGTGTCACTCTATATGTTGTTATTTTTGTATACTCTCCGAAATTGGGAATGAGTATTATGTTTCGGTTGAAACATTGAATTTGTTTATAACATTAAGTTTTTAGCGCAACAAATACTTTTCTTATAGCACAATTTTTTGGTGGAATATCGCACTATTTTTTGTTGCAGCTGTTACACATTTTTAATCCAGAAGCGCGGTATTGTTCTGAAAAGTTGGCTTTGTATTATGAGTAAGGGTTAAAGCCTCTCATATGTTTTTATTGTTGTATATCTCACTGTGAGCTGTTTTTCTTTTATCTCCTGTTCCTGTGATGGGTACCTAAAGACCTAAAAAATACATTTTGCAGTGCATTTTACAATGCATATAAAATAGCTATATAAATAAATAATCAACTGGGAAATACGTCTGAGTACACCCAGTGCTAATGTGCTAAAAATAATAGTCCACCTACAGGTCTTTCAATCTCAAAATAAAATGAGATCATAAATCTTTCATAGAAATTCCACCCAGTGCATGCATGCTTCCTCCTCTCCCCCAATACACTGGAATTCACCAGATAGATATGGCTCTCTTACATAAGATCAACATATTGCGCTTTAAATATAAGTAACAGATCACTGCGATCTGGTGACTGTGGAGGCTATTGGAGTACAGTGAGCTCATTGCTGGAAGTAGCCATTGAAAGATGGGTACACTGTAGTCTTAAAGGGATGGACCTGGTCAGCAACAATAATAAGGTAGGCCGTGGCATTTAAGCAATGTTCAATTGGTACTAAGGGGCCCAAAGAGTGCCAAGAAAATATTGCCCACACCATTACACCACCAGCCTGAACTATTGATACAAGGCAGGATGGATCCATGCTTTCATGTTGTTTACACCAAATTCTGACCCTACTGTCTGAATGTCTCAGCTGAAATTGGCTCGTCAGACCAGGCAACGTTTTTCCAATCTTCTATTGTTCAATTTTGGTGAGCCTGTGCGAATTGTAGCCTCAGTTCTTAGCTGAAAGGAGTGGCACCCAATATGGTCTTCTGCTGCTATAGCCCATCTGCTTCAAGGTTTGATGTGTTGTGCAATCAGAGATTGTAATGAGTGGTTATTTGAGTTATTCTTGCCTTTCTATTATCTCGAACCAGTCTGCCCATTCTCCTCTGACTTCAATAAGGCATTTTCATCCACAAAACTGCTGCTCACTGGATATTATCTCTTTTTCGGACCATTCTCTGTAAACCTTAGAGATGGTTGCGTGTGAAAATCCTAGTAGGTCAGCAATTTTTTAAATACTCAGACCAGCCTGTCTGGCACCAACAACCATGCCAGTTTCAAAGTCACTTAAATCCCCTTTCTTTCCCATTCTGATGCTTGGTTTGAACTTGAGCAAGTTGTTTTCACCACATCTAGGTGCCTAAATGCATTAACTGGCTGCCATGTGATTGGCTGATTAGCAGTTTTTGTTACCAAGCAATTGAACAGGTGTACCTAATAAAGTGGTCGGTGAGTGTATGTTCGCATATGATGTATATTCATCCTTCCAGATAAAATCACATAGCGGTAAATTTATCTGTGTACATAGCTGGGAGACTTCAGCTTGGTAGTTCACCAGTACCCATATGTCACTTCCAGTTGCCATTCATCCACGCCCTGATGTACTTCGTCCTATCGGCTTTATCCAGAATACACGTTTTCCTTTTTATGTATGGAATTATTGCAGTTGGGTGGATGGATTATCACAGATGGACATTTTATCATCGGTTTTTATGTTTTATTGTTCCTTTGTGGTGATATATACATAGTATTTTGTGTGTGTGTGTGTGTGTGTGTATGTATATAAATATATATATATATATATATATATATATATATACTGCTCAAAAAAAAAAATAAAGGAACACTTTTTAATGTATAGCATCAAGTCAATTAAACTCCTGGGATATTGAGCTAGTCAGTTAAGTAACAGAGGGGATTGTTAATCCGTTTCAGCTGATTTTGTGTTAATAAAATTAACAGGTGCACTAGATGGGCAACAATGAGACGACCTCCAAAACCGGAATGGTTTTACAGGTGGAGGCCCCTGACCTATCTCCCCCTACTCATATTTTTTTAACGTTTTTTTCACTAGTTTTTTATTTGGTTAGGGTCAGTGTCACTACTGGCAATACCTGGACCCTATAAAGGTTGCACAGGCAGTCCAACTCCTCCAGGATGGCACATAAATACGTGTCATACTGTGTCTCCCAGCACAGTCTCAGGAGCATGCAGGAGATACCAGGAGACAGGCAGTTACTCTAGGAGAGCTGGACAGGGCAATAGAAGGCCCTTAACCCATCAGCAGGACCGATATCTGCTCATTTTTGCAAGGAGGAACAGGATGAGCACTGCCAGAGCAGTACAGAATGACCTCCATCAGGCCACTGGTGTGAATGTCTCTGACCAAACAATCAGAAACCGACTTCATGAGGGTGACCTGTGGGTCCTATGCTTACTGCCCAGCACCATGGGGCTCGATTGGCATTTGCCATCGAACACCAGAATTGCCACGTCCGCCACTGGCATCCTGTGCTTTTCGCAGATGAGAGCAAGTTCACCCTGAGCACATGTGACAGACGTGAAAGGGTCTGGAGAAGACATGGATAACATTATGCTGCCTGTAACATCGTACACCATGACCGGTTTGGTGGTCGGTCAGTGATGTTCTGGGGAGGCATATCAATGGAGGGACGCACAGACCTTTACAGGCTAGACCATTGGTCTCCAAACTGTGGCCCGGGGGCCGGATGCGGCCCTTTGCTTGCTTTTATCCGGCCCTTGAGGCACTATTTCATCCACTGATAGCAATAATAAGGCATAATTCCCCCTGTAATGATATCACATGCTGGACACACGAATGCGGGCAACCATTATGTTCAAACGTCAGCCATGATAGGTTTTAGCCTACAGTCACACTGCCAATACCTCACTCTTTTCCCCCCTCCCTTTAGGAATGGAATTCCTGGCTCATCTTACGAGGCCCCCAAGGTGTCTGGGTTTGTTTGCCAGGTCTGATCATAAACAAATAAACCAGATCCATTAAGAAGATCGAGCAGGATGCTCTGAACTAATGAGTGTCATAAAAGAGGCATTCAGGCAGATGTGACCTTTGCAGAGACCCCTAATCAATTCAAAATTTAGGAATTCACCCATGTTTCATAACTCCAGACAGGAACATGACATCTTAATAAAAAGTACATAGTTGAATGCGGAATTTTACATTTAAATTCCTCCCAAATTGAATAAATACTGGAAACCAGTCATGTTTAGACTTGCTGGAAAGTAAATACAATACTGGGCCAGAATTTATTAACTTTGGGACTGCACCATGATCATATTCCAAGATATGATATTGATACAGAAACTTGCATATCAGTGAGGGTTGTTATTCCACGGTCCGCCCCGGACAGCCCACTGACCCTCCTTACCCATGTGAGGGGTCAGGGGCATGTGGCCTCACCCCTTTGCTTCCAGAGAAAAAGGGAATAGACCAGACAGTTCTCAGTTCTCACTTTACCATCAAAGAATGAACATCTGAGAACCTGTTGGACAAATCTTTGTTCAATCACGGACATTAAGGGCAAGTATCTTTCTCCCTTCCATTCTGCTTTATCTCTTTGCTGCTGTATATTATGTCTCTTATTGCTTTGTAACACCATTTTTCTGTAAATATTTTATATGCACCAATTTTGACCTTTTCATTATTAAACCTCATTCTGAAAAGTGTTAATCTTGTCCCTAAAGCTCTTAATGCAAGCTATAACAAACCTGTTCCTTTGAACAGTGCTGCTCTTTAGGATAAAGCGTCTGGATATTCCTGTCTGTGGTGAAAGCGTGTGTTACAGGCGATTTTTCTAAAATCATAATTGGTATTGCTAAAATCTCTGGTCTTCTGGCCCAGTATCCAGAGGTGGTGGCAGTGAAAGGGTTAATTGCTTGAATTAGCCCGGTAACAATCGCTCGCAGGCTGCTGGGACATAGATCGTGGTCCCGCAAGCTGGGACTCTTTGTACTGGAAGTAGCTGAGAGTGGCATTGTTACGTTAGTGACAAGCGTGGTGTGAGATTGGGTGGTCCTCTGTCAGCAATTAGTGAGGAGGGCAAGGATCTGATACCCGCATTCGTCACATCCCTTACCGACAACAATGATGGGGCCCAATTACTCCCAATGATACCAACAATGTGACACAATTACTCCCAAGGGCACCAATGATGGGACACAATATCTTCCAAGGGCACCAAAGATGGGGCACAACTCCTCCCAATGACACCAACGATGGGGCACAATTCCTTCCAATGACACCAAAGACAGGGCACTGTTTTTTCCCCACAGACGTCGGCACCTTTTCTCTTACGTTCATTGACAGATACAGCCTCTATTCATGACACGTGGGTTATGTACCTTTTACTAGGCGTAGACTAGGCAGAACGAAAGTTCAGAAAGCAAAGCTGGCCCCTCTCAGGGGGCCATCCTTACTCAGCACATAACCCCTCAGCCCTGCATAGCATATCAGTTTTCTTCTGCCTAGTGCAAGGAGTTAGACCTGGTTCCCTGCTGGGAACTGCGGTTCCCCTAAAGTTTTTCTTTTTTCTTTTCTGCTTTTTGCGCAAGCCTTCTGATGAAGACTGCAATCAAGTAGCCGGCTGGGGACCACGCGGATACTCATAGGTCCTGCCATCTCCCCAGCACGGCCGACGGATGCGAGCCACCCTTAGTGCTGGCGGGGTCCGCCACATCCTTCCCGTTCCATGTGGGCAGCCGGTGGGTTAAATGCCCCACCTGCGTACCCAGCGTCCAGTCTGTGGCCTGCTGCAGGGGTCGCTTGGCCAGCAGCATCCCTCCCCATCTGGGGGGAGGAAGGTCTGCACCGGGTGGCTACCCGCTTTGCCCGTCTGAATGGGTGAGTGACACCCCCTCCCCCCAGGTGGCGGAGGGGGGGCAACTAGCCGTGCCCGTTCCGGGGGGGGTGTGCACTGGTCACTAACCTCCCCCCCCTCGCGTCCGCCCACCTGATGTCCTGACCGCTCGCACCGCCGATCACCTGCTGCTGCCATGAGCTGAGCGGCATGGGCTTCTCCGTTTGCCATGCGGTCCGCCGCCATTTTCCAGGAGTCGCGGCCACCGCCATTTTGCCGTGGTCGCGACCATTTTGGAAGGGTTTTGGCCTCTAGTGGCTGTGGAGGGCATTTTTGGTTAGTCCCCCTGTATGGGACTTTACATGTGCTTTTGGCGCCATTCCTTCAGGGAACGCAGCATCAGCAGCTCGGCAGATGAACAGCAGCGGCACAGCACGCAGTGGCATTGGCAGACAGTGGCGGCCTCTTTTTGAAGCACAGTGGCCAAGGGTTCCGCAAGTATATTGCTGGCTTTCTCCCTGGGGTGCAGGAGCGGCGGTGCGGAGTCCTACTGGGCAGTCCTGAGGCTTTGCAGGGGGTGTTAAAATGAAAAAAAATTGCGCTTGTGTGTGTAACACATATATCTATAACATAAATAACTCAGCAGTGTCTTAATCATATAAACCAATCATAAAAAGTCCAAATGTGTTGAATCGTGTAATAAAGGATAGATGAAACAAAATGCAAATGAGTCCTAATAAGTTCAATCTTGTGCAAAGAAATATGTGACAATCTTCTTCAAGCGTTCCTAAATGTGTGAGCATTCACCACACCACCATCTCAGTGAAACAAAAATCCTCCACTGATACAGATGTATCCTTACCGCAACTCCTGGACCCCTTGTTATAGGGGGGTCAGGAGACGCCTGTGTGGATACAGACCTCCACTGGGCCACAGCGATCAACTTCCAGTGTCTTATCCTCCAAGGAGCATCCGTGTTGCTCAATGAAAGTAAAGAAGCCGCAATAGTGTCATATCATTTAAAACCACAACGTTTAATGAAATATTGCACTTACGAGTTATCAGATAAAATCTCACTGCATGCAGACAAAAGCCGTTCCTTTGATCAGCGGTGACCACGAGACAGCACTTCCGCCCAGGGGGGTGGCACTGTGGGGGTGATGGCTGGTAGGCCTCACAAGTGTCCTGACGGTGGCTCAATGGCGGCTGAACCGACAGTTGCTTCTCCAGAGGGGTCCGCAGAAGCACAGGCTGCTCTGAGACCTCTGGTTCCCCTAGATCAGTTAACCTCCATCTTGGAGGAGTTTTTCACCCGGGGGGAATTGGACCTGTGTAGGTCGGCGCAGGAATCTCGAAATCCGATCAATGTGTTGGAGCTAAGGGCGATCAAGCTCTGTCTCTCCCGCTGGTCGGCGAGGCTGCGCGGCCTCCTGGTTCGGGTTCAGTCGGACAACACCACGGCTGTGACGTACGTGAACCATCAAGGCGGAACAAGAAGCTCGGCAGCAGCGGCAGAGGCAGCCCACATCCTAAAGTGGGCAGAACTGCACGTGCCGACAATCTTCGCCATCTACATTCTGGGCATAGAAAATAGGAAGGCGGACTTCCTAAGTCGCCAAAAGCTGGGCCAGGGAGAGTGGTCCCTGCATCCAGAGGTCTTTCGCCAGATTTGCGAAAGGGGGGGCATGCCAGATGAGGATCTCCTGGCGTCCAGATTCCATCACAAGGTGAAGACCTTTGTGAGCAGGTCAAGGGACCTGTTGGCGGCAGCCACGGATGCTCTGGTGGCCCTGTGGTCCCGGTACAGGCTTCTGTACGCCTTTCCTCCTCTCAAGCTTCTACCGCGGTTGCTGCGCAGGATAGAAGTGGAGGGAATCACGACAATCCTGGTGGCTCCAGATTGGCCTCGGCGCCCTAGGTACGCCGATGTGGTGCGGATGGTAACAGACGTTCCCTGGCGACTCCCTCTTTGCGAAGATCTACTGTCGCAGGGCCCCATCTTGCACCCTGCTTTACCCTCGCTGGCTTTGACGGCATGGCTATTGTGTCCCAGGTGTTGAGGGACAGGGGGGTCTCTGAGTCAGTGATCCCCACAATGCTTAAGGCGCGCAAGTGTACTTCGCGCAAGATCTATCATCGCACTTGGAAGGCCTATATTGCCTGGTGTGAGTCAGGGGGTTGGCGTTCTTTTGCAGTTGCTCGGGTGCTGGCCTTTCTTCAACAAGGCCTGGACCAAAAGTTGTCTTTGAGCACCCTCAAGGGCCAGATCTCCGCTCTGGCGATTCTATTTCAGCGTCCTTTGGCGACGCATTCTTTGATCCGTACAATTTGTACAGGGTGTACGTCACGTGGCTCCTCAGGTACGGTCGCCCTTGGCGCCGTGGGATCTGACCTTGGTACTGCAGAAACCGCCTTATGAGAAGATGAGGGATATTCCCTTACAATTGCTGTCTCAGAAGGTCGCCTTCTTGGTGGCTATCACATCCGCTAGGCGGGTGTCTGAATTGGCAGCTTTGTTGTGTAGGTCTCCCTATTTGGTCCTACTTAAGGATAAGGCGTCTCCTTCGTTCCTTCCGAAGGTAGTCTCCTCTTTTCACATTAATGAGGACATTGTCCTCCCTTCCTTGTGTACGCACTCGTCTCACCCTAAGGAGATTGCTCTGCATTCCTTGGATGTGGTGAGAGCATTGCGGGTGTATTTGGCAGCTACGGCTCCTTTCAGGAAGTCGGATGCACTGTTTGTGCCGACGTATGGGCCGCGCAAAGGGTTGGCGGCTTCGTCGCCCACTGTTTCATGTTGGATCAGACAGACCGTGACCCATGCGTATACTTTTCCGGTCACGGCTCATTCCACCAGGGCGATTAGCACTTCCTGGGCGTTTAGACACCAAGCATCGGTGTCTCAGGTGTGCAAGGCAGCTACTTGGGCCTCAGTGCACACTTTTGTTAAGTTTTACAAAGTTGATGCTGCTTTTGCCCGCAAAGTTTTACAGGCGGCGGTGTAGGCACGGCTGGCGCCTCCGGAGATCTTTGCAGGCAGTTCCTGGAGGATAAAGGAATCAAAACCATTGAATGGCCCCCACGCCCGCCTGACGTAAATCCAATATTACACCTCTGAGACATGTTTTTGTCCATCCGACGCTGCCAGGTGGCACCTCAGTCTGTTCAGGAGCTCAGTGATGCCCTGGTCCAGATCTGGGAGTAAATAAACCCAGGACACCATCCGTCGTCTCATTAGGAGCATGTCCCGACATTGTCAGGCATGCATACAAGCATGTGGGGGGCATTCAAACTACTGAGTACCGTTTTTAGTGGCTGCAATGAAATTTCAGCAAAATGGACTAGCCTGCTGTGTCATTTGTTCCCTCTGCTTTTCAGGGTGTCTTTGAATTCAGGCCTCTTGTAGGTTGATCATTTTCATTTCCATCAAACAATGTGGCATCCTTTCGTTCGTAATACATTACCCAGTCCATATCAGTATAGATATCCAGCATGACATTTTTCCCCATTGAGATCTGATGTGTTTTCAAAGTGTTACTTTAATTTTTTTATCCTATTTAAAATCATACACTTCTTGTGTGCAATATAGACACAGTTCATTATTTATACACATATTTTATATATATATTGTAATATAAGGGCAGCACAATTTATTTGTTTCTTTGGAGTATTTTATCACTTTGGTGCTTGCAACTGCAAGTTAGGGTGACTGGTGCATGACATTTATTGAATACAGTAGAGACCTACTTTAAATGTTTCATGCTGAATTCAATGTAGAAAAAAAATTGTGTGTGTGTATATGTGTATATATATATATATATATATATATATATATATTTAAATTCTAAATGCTTCTTTTTGTATAATGGTATTTCTAAAATGACAAATCCATTAAAAAGGTACTTTGGACTTCATGAACTACCCATGTAACTATTTTTTTTCTTCCATAAACCTTGAACTTTTCACACTGGGGCAGGATATACAACAAATCCAATTTATAGCTGCAATATAACTGTGGAAATGTAATGCTTCTTTCTAAATACATTCTTTAGGTGCTTGATGTTATTTGACCCATAGTCATACTTCATACTGCCTCAAATAATTCTCAAGGCTGGCAGAGCATTTTCATTGTTTCCATCAAAGACTCATTAAAGCTGGTTTAGATAAGTGCATTCCTTGAAAGTGATTTGCAAGCTGCTGTGTGATCTTTGCAATTCATGTATAGTAACCGCTACGATTGATGGAATGGTACGACTTGCTTTCTAGCTTGGTAGTTTCAAGACAATAGTAATTCTTACTTTTTTCTGAAAAATGGCTATTGATTTATGACATTTTATCAACCACTTGATCCCTTCAAATGTCATTATAGGTTGCAATCATGTTGTATTTGAACTCCAGAACACCCTTCTCTCTCTATTTTACGTTACAATCTAACCTGTTATTTGTGAAATAGAAGGTCTAAATTGAGCATTTTGCATAGTGCATTTTGTAAATTTTGGAAACTAAATCTACCTTTTTAGGTATATATTTTTTCTTTATTTTTTCCTAAATATAAAACAAACTATTTAAAATATTGCATATGAGTTTTTATGGTATGCACGAGACAGTTTTATTAACACCTACTACATGCTACATACATTCATTAGACACTGGCAATACTTGCCATACAAAAGCCCTCCTAATTAAAATTCCTGATTCAACTTTCGTAAGGATCAGGCAAGGCAGGAGTGCCATGAGAAATGACCAAAAGTACTTCCAACGACTGAAAGAACTTGTTAATGTACATGCAGAATTTTTAGAATATTGTTTCACGAAGGCGGTTTCCCTCACCCTTAAAGTATAACTAAAGGCAAAACTATTTTATTTGTTTTAGATAGAGTGGAGAGGAAATGGAGCCCCTGTCAGGTTTTTAATACTGTCTGTGCCCCCATTATCGAGACTCGCCCTCTGTTTGTCCTGTTCACCATTATCAGTGAAAGTAAAAAAAAATCCCAAATTTTTGGTTGTCCTCAAAATTGTAATAGGATATCTTCCAAAGGTGAGAATATTTCCAAACACCCTGGTGACAACCAGGGATTACCTCTCACGTATTCTTTTGGCTGTGGGACAGGAAGTGATGGGAAATTTCCCCAATGGGACACAGATAACCAAATAATAACAATGGTTATAACCCTCCCTTTCCAAAATGAAAAAAAAAAAAAAGTTTTGTCTTTAGTTCTATCTTTAACCACTTAAAGCGGAGTTCCACCCAAAAGTGGAACTAATGCTTTAAGGGAAGGTGACCCCCTACATGCCACAATTGGAAGAGGGGGTATAAGCACGCCGTGGCTGAACGCGTGAACGTGAGGGCCGAAATCGAAGTGCACACGTTCAGCGCCACGTGAAACATTTACCAGCCACATACAAGACCCTGGACACTGCACAAGGTCTTCTAGCGGTCCCCCCCCCCTCCAATTGAGGCGACGGGGGGGGTTTTTTTACTGTACGGTTAACACCGTACATCCCCCAGTGGAAGGGAATTTCGTAATCAAGGTGAAAACCCACCTTGAGGCGAAATTCACCAATTTCTATCT
>BLSH010372758.1:342258-362751 GCA_018402905.1 Glandirana rugosa | reverse complement strand
CTTCCACCTACACTGCCACGGTCACGGCCTAGTCAACCTCTAGGCTCCTACTCCACATCCACCCCCCTTCCCGTTTTTTTACTTGATTTTAATTTATTTTCCCTATCCCCATTTATTTGTAGGGCACTTGCCCTAGTTTGAAGATGATTTTAGAACAGTTATATGGCTTCTACCGTTAATTAATACTTTTCAGACACAGTTTGAAGATGATCCACATTCACCTCCATTTTTGCTTTTTTTATGTTTTTATTTTTTTTTAATATTTAAAGTTATTTCCCTGTCCCCATTTTTTTGTAGGGCACTTGCCCTACCCTTACCCCCATTTTACTTCCTTTTGCAGCCCTCTAGGGCTTTCCAGGACTTTGTTACAGCCATTTTTGTGCCTAAAAGTTTGGGTCCCCATTGATTTCAATGGGGTTCGTTGTCCGTGCGATCATTGGGGTTCCGTCCGGACCCGGACTTTGTCCCGAAGTTCGGACGGACCAGCAGAACCCGAACTTCCAGAGGTTCGCTCAACTCTATCTGTGGGTAATGAGTAGATTCACAATGTACAGAGGGCGCTGCTTCTAAGAGCCGTTCTGTGCATGAAACCCTGACCTAAATACATTGGAATGCAGAGAATGCTGAGAGAGCTGTCAGATTTTCAACTTGATGTCGGGAGGTGGGCGGGATGCGTGGGTGTTAGCTGTTCAGTCCTGCCCACCTCCTGATCTCAGTGAAGATCTGCAGCTCTCTCTCAGCATTCTCTGCATTCCAATGTAATTGGGTCGCGCTTTCATGCACAGAACGGCTCTTAGAAGCAGCGCGCTCTGTAGATTGTGAATCTACCTTACTCATCTCTTCTGTGTTCTGGCTGCAATCTCTGTGTAATGGCTGAGTCCCTGTGTCCTGGCTAAAATCCCTGTGTCGTGGCTACAATCCCTTTGTTCTGGCTCCCTGTCCCTGTGTTCTGGCTGCTGCATTTCCCACCCTAGGCTTATACTCTGGTCAATAACCTTTCCCAGTTTTTTTGTGGTAAAATTAGGTGCCTCGACTTATATTCAAGACGACTTATACTCGCGTATATACGGTATGCATTTCACCACCTTGTGAAAATGTGTTTTTTAAGGATTCCCTTCATTGAGTAGAACGAAAACTCATGCCAAGCGTGTTATACAGTTAAAGCGGTTGTATCCCCTAGAAAGATTAAAAAAATAAAAAACCACCTGCAAGGCAAAGGCATTATGAAGTACTTACCTCAGAACGAAGCTCCGACAGGTCCGCCCTGTCCCTGAGGAGGGAGCTGCCATCTTCCCTCTGTGGATCCTTCTGGGTACGCATCTCCAGCGCTGTGAGTGGCTGGAGCTGCGAGACGTCACTCCCGCACATGTGCGCGGGAGCCCGTCTTCACGGCGGACTTTCTGGCAGGGTCCGGCGCTATGCGCCGGGCCTTCGTCGGGCCATCACTGCGCATGCGCCTGCTGACAGCGGCGCTTGCAGTGAGAATATCTGCTAAACCAGTGGGTCTCAACTCCGGTCCTCGGGACCCCCCAACAGGCCAGGTTTGCAGGATAACTGAAATACATGACAGGTGATATAATTTGCTGCTCAGTGATTGCAGTGTTCTAGTCTGCATCTTCCCAAGGTAATACTTAAAATCTGGCCTGTTGGTGGGTCCCAAGGACCGGAGTTGAGAACCGCTGTCCTGAACCATACAGCTTTAGGAGATATTGTTTTTACCTACAGGTAAGTCTATAATACTAAATAAATAATGACTTTTTAGGGATACAACCGCTTTAAAAGAATTCTTTAAAGTTTTATCTTAATTGTACAATATAGGACATAGGCAGAATATTTATAAACTGGGTTATAGCTGTGTAATATCAGGTGATTGGACACCAGCAAAGCTTTAGAGGACATGCTCCCTGGTCACTTTCCCTATAACCCTACCCCATTCTGTGAGTCCTCAGTTTGTGCTAGTGTCTAAAGATGATGAACCTTTTCTCCTTCACAAAGAAAATCACTCTTAGCTTAACTAGTTTATTTTTCTTGATCATTTTATTTCCAATTCTTCAATCAAACCATGGTGCTAATCATTGAAAATTGATCACACCTGATGTATTTCATTTCTTGAGGACCTAACATGCCAAGACAGTACAAATATCCCCCAAATGACACCTTTTTGGAAAGTAGACCGTCCAAGGTATTTAGTAAGAGGCAAGTTGTACTTTTTTTTCCCCACAATTCTTTGAAAAATTAAGATATTACATTTTTTTTATTCACAAGAATGTTATATTAACAAGTTATTTCTCACACACAGCATAGGCATACTTGCAACTACACCCCAAAACACATTCTGCTACTCTTCCTGGGTATAGTGATTCAACATTTGTGAGACTTTTTCACAGCCTAGGCACATAGAGAGGCGCAACATCCAAGGAGCACCTACAGCCATTATCCACTTTAAGACCAGGTCTTCTTCTGACACTTTTTGTTTACAAGTAAAAATCAGTATTTTTGCTAGAAAATTACTTAAAACCCCCAAACATTATATATTTTTGTAGCAGAGGCTCTAGAGAATAAGATGGGGGTTTTGCAAATTTTTATGTCATAGTATTTGCGCAGGAGTTTTTCTAATGCAATTTTGCACACGAACGCATAAATAGATTTTAATGAATTTCAATGCACACAAAGACCATATTCTATCCAATTTTTTGGTAAAATATAGCGTTACGCTTTTCAATGGCGCACACTTGTGAAATGGTGCCAAACCTCGGTGTTTAAAAATATCCATAGGCGACGCTTTATAAGCCTTTATTGGAATAGTTTAGAGTTGCACAGGAGGTCTGGTGCTAGAATTGTTGCTCTCTCTCTCTGATGTTTGTGGCGATACCTCACATGTGTGGTGGGTTGGCGTACGGGACCATCGCGTGCGTTCACCTTTGAACACAAACACAGAGGGATGGGGGGTGCTTTAAATTTTTTATTCATTTATTGGTGGGTCACTGGTACAATGACAGATGTATTATCGCCAGGGTGTCAGTGAAAGCTCAACCGTTGGTTTTAGTGGATGTAAAAGTTGCCTATTCGTATCAGTGAAAGGAATAGTTCCCTATTTTTGGTATCGGTGGAAGGATTGGTGCTCCATTGTTGGTATTCAAGGTAGGAATGGCTCCCTATTGTTGGTGTCTTTGGGAGGAATGGTGCCCCATCATTGGTGTCTGTGGGAGGAATGGTGCACCATCATTGGTGCCTGTGGGAGAAATGGTACCCCATCATTAGTGTCTGTGGATGGCATTGTGCCGATCGCTCGGTTCTCTCTGATTCCCGAGCGGAGAGCTGCTGGCTGTCAATCAGCAGCTCTCCTCTCTGCTCCTCCACCGTCACTGGAGCGCTGAGCTGTGGAGGGGCGGGGATCAGCCATCTCAGGCTCTCAGCAGCTCGCTGAGTGGCTGAGACTGCTGTCGGTTCAGACACCTGACAGATCCCGACTCCTGGAGTCGTGATGATGTGGTGCCTGTCCCGACTTCTGTGACGTCAGCAGAGAGGTGACTTTAATTCGCTCTCTGCTGAAAACGGATAACAGGAGTGCAAAACGAATTGCACTCCTGTGACCCATAGGAGAAATATGGCCAAATGAGCCCAGACCATACTTCAACTTTTTAAGATGATTTTTATCAAAGCAAATATTGAGAGGTAAAGTACAAATTAGCATTGTAACTAGTATTAGAGGCTTACTTTTATTGTTTGACGTGCACTGCAGTCTGGTGGTTATGGGTTGTTTGAATGTAAGGGTTATGGGTTATAAAGGACGAGCTACCTTAACCACTTCAGCCCCGGAAGGATTTCCCACTTTAGGACCAGAGCACTTTTTGCAATTCGGTGCTGCGTCGCTTTAACTGACAATTGCCCAGTCGTGCGGCATTGTACCCAAACGAAATTGGCGTCCTTTTTTCCCCACAAATAGAGCTTTCTTTTGGTGGTATTTGATCTCCTCTGCGTCACTTCTGATCACCGTTATAAACAAAGAGCGACAATTTTGAAAAAAAAAAAACAATATTTTTTACGTTTTGTTATAATACATGTCCAAAAAAAAAATGTATTCATCAGTTTTTGCCGATATATATTCTTCTACATATTTGTGGTAAAAAAAAAAAAAAAAAATTGCAATCGCCGTATATTGATTGGTTTGCGCAAAAGTTGCCGCATTTACAAACCATGATAATTTATGGCGTTTTTACAATTTTTTTTTAAACTAGTAATGGCGGTGATCTGAGATTTTTTAGAGGGGTTGCGATATTGCGGCGGATATGTCAGACATTTTTGACACTTTTTTGGGACCATTGACATTTATACAGTGGTCAGATCTAAAAAAAAAAACAAACTACTGATTACTGTATAAATGTCACTGGCAGGGAAGGGGTTAACCTGCAGGAGGCAATGAAGGGGTTAACTGTGTTGCCTAGGCGTGTTCTAACTGTATGGGGGCTGGGCTGCCAGAGGCATAACAGATCTAACTGATCCCGAGTACATGGATCGGTAAATCGGTGTCATGCCGCCTGTCAGAACAGGAAACCGCCGTGTTTACAACGGCGGTTCCCCGTTCTTCCGCTCTCACAGGTGATCTCGGGTCGTCAGCAGATATCGAGTCTGCCTGACCCGCTGGCACGCTCACGGAGAACGCAGCGGGCACACGCTCACCCGTAAATCGCGCATGCAGTTTATAGATTCGCGTTAACGAGTTAAACTGCCGCAGTATATGTATGCAACGGGGTCAGTAAGTGGTTAAAGTAGATGTAAACCCGATTCATTAATTTTGAGCTGTGCATATCTGTAGTGTTTTCTTATCTCACTTTAAATAGCTATGTCATGTAGCTGTCTCTTCTTCCGTAGCGCTGTTAGCCTGATCATTTCTCACTTATTCTGGGAGGCGGGACATAGAATTTAGAGTCGAAGGAGGTTGCTAAAAATAGTTTAGCACACTGCTAAACTATACATGGGCACGGCTCTGCATGTGTGGGAAGGGGTGTGTGCCTTTCCTCCAATCCGCTTTCTCACAGTCTCTCTGTGTCCCAGAATCCTCTCCTCCTACATAGGAATGAGGAAGTGGAAAATCTAACAGAATGTGCACTTTCTAAACAGTATATGAAAGTGAAGACAGAAGATATACATGTAAGACTTATATAGGGAGGTTTGTGTCATCTTTGTGTATCATCTGAGGCTGTTCACTTCACTGGGTATATGGAGGGTTTACATCCACTTTAATTGAGATTTTGTGTAAATATTAGCATGGGTTGTACTGCCAGTTATTTATCTCTTCTCCCTTTGTGGTAGATGCCAAAAGATTTCCAGCAATTGATGCAGTATTGTGGACTCATTAATAAGTGTATTTTAAGAATAATATGTGAAGAATGTTTGTACTATACATTTTTAAAACAGAAAAATGTACTTCAAGTGAATATCACATAGCTGTAAAATCATAGTTTTGTTCTTTTAGAATTAATGCAAAGCATTCTGAAATGTTATACAGATACACTACTCAGTGTGAAAGCTTTAAAATGCATTCAAGTCTTTTTTATTATCATTTCCTATGCTAGACTGGAGAGCATATAAAATTGGCTTGGCAACAGTGTGCATCTTTATGTCAAATTGCTTTGTACTGAAATGGAGCTCATCGTTAACATATCGTCTCAAAGCCCACAATAGTAATGATTAATCATGTAATAGTATTCTATATAGCAAGTGAGTAATTTTGCTGATGAAAAGACACCATTACTGCCTTTTTAGCTTGCACCTTTGAAAAAAAGCACCCATCATATTCCATTTTCTGTTTCTGTGCTGTTTTTGTCTGTTTTACCAAGTATGTACTGCTGTGGAAATGTATTGTTCACTAAACTATTTTAAAAATGATTTTCTATAAGTGAGCTTATAAATAATACCTTTAACATAGAAACTTGATCTAGTTACACTACATTGTGTTTCCATTTATGTAGCAAAGTTAGGCAGGCCATACACAGTGCAAATTGCTTTCCTGCAACCATAGGTTGGATAATCTAGATCCAGTGGTCACCCCAACTTGGTCAGCTGAGGCAGCCCCATCTGCAACTGGGGTGGCCAGTATATATTTTTTTTCTCACAGGGACACCTATGACTGGACACCTGACGCTTGTATCAGTATTCCCCTAGCTGAGTGCCCCCCCGCCTCAGTGGGTGGCAGCTAGTCTTGGTAGTGTTACCCGCTATCATATGCTGGACAGAAGTATTTAGCTAACTCCCCCCTTCCCATTGTGGGCTGCGTTTACACCCTTGGGTGATTGATCCTGCCAGGTCTCCTCCTCCCCATCCAGGCGTAAGTTGTCATTCTCCATGATCCTTTCTCCCATGCTAGATGCAGTACTTGCCTAGGCAGCTCTTGTGTGTGGCAGCAGGGCCTCATTCAGGGCAGATACCAGGTGCCAGTGTTCCTCGGGGGAAGGTGGGGGAAGGCATGAAGCCTCCTGTTTTTGGCAGAGCTAACCATTTTTAGGGTGACGGACCAGCAGCCATTTTGGTGTAGCTCGTGGGGCATGTTTTTGGCAGAACCTTTTGGGGGCCATTTTGGCAGGGACTGACTTTGGCACCTATCTTGGTGGGGCCATCCCTTGAGTGGCCATTGTCTGGGTTCATTCCGGCCATTGTTTGGGATCATTCTGGGTGGCCATTTTGGTGGTTGACTACACTGGCAGCCATTTTGCTGTAGCTGCGTTGCGGCGCAATCTTTCGACACCCTAGCTGTGAGCCTTGTGTGGTGGGTGGTGTCATACAAGCATGGCAAGAACTGAGAGCACGCTCTTCCACATGACCTTCTCTCTGGAGTGGTAGCAGGGGACACAGCACAGCATCTTCCTACGGCAGGACTTCGGCATTGGTGTGGGGAGTCCTACTGGGGCCCCTCTCCATCAGATAGTGAGGATGAGGGGATGCCAAGGAGTTGACTGTCCCCTTTGATACTCACAAGCTGTCACGTTCCGCTAGGGTCTTTCCTTACATAAGCGACCTTTTGTGGTCCCAAAACAGTTTCTCAATTTGTGACCCCTTTGAGGAGGCTCTTCTAAAAATAAATAAAAATAAAATGGGCCTCTTTCCCTGTCGTGGATCCTCCACATCCCTTAGGTGAACAGGTCAACTGTGATTCCAGTGGAGGACTCTCCTTCTTTCACAGATACTATGGACAGGAAGATAGAATTGGTCGCTCTGTGTTTATGGGTACTAGTACGGCCCGGTCATGACTACACCTCTCGTATTGCAAACCCTCACTGAGTGGGCTAAGTTTTTATGCCAGGGTCTTGGTAATAAGCAGGTGTACATGTAGTTGGTGGACCAACTCATCCAGGGCCTCAAGTACGTGTGTGATGCATCATTGGATGCGGCTCCATTACTTTCAAAGCTCTTGGTCTCAGCTGTGGTTCTGCGCCAAGTCCTCTGGCCTAAGTGTTGGTCGGCACACCAGACTCCTAAGAGAGCACTGGCAGAGTTGCCCTCCAGGGTGAACAGCTCTTTAGTGCCACTCTGGATGAGATTATCAAAAACCTTATGGTAAGAGGAGAGTTCCTTTCCTCTACAATCTAAGAAAGGCAAGTTGCCGCAGACCAAGCAGGATAAATCCTATTCTGCACATAAGTGCCCTTTTCACTTTCAAGCCTCCTTGGACAAGGGCTCCAAGTCCCTTAAGGCTCTCTCTGGTGTTCTAAAACGTAGCGGGCCTCACATGTCCAATAAGCCAGCAGAAAGACTTTCCACAGCATGAAGTTTTGCCCTTCCCATCAGGATGGGGGTTGTATTCATTGGTTTGCAGATTTCCCTACTTTACACCAACTGGTTTGCAAACTGAGATCATTAGGCTGCAAAATAGAGTTTCTTTCCTATCCACCAGACAAGTTCTTTCCTTTCAATCTCCATTTCTTCCTGTCTCGTCTATTAGGATCTTTACATGGCTGTGCAGGATATGATAGCCTTCAGAGCATGATAGTCCTGCTCCCGACCCTAGAAAGGTTCCAAGGGTTTTACTCCAACCTTTTTACACTTTCGAAGAAGGAAGGGGTCAGGCTGATCATGGATCAGGATGAAATCCCTTCTGTTCTGTGGTGGCCTCCCTTCATCATGGGGATTTACACATTCCTGTCTGTGTTGGGCTCCAGCTTTTTCTGCGGTTGCATTAAGGGATGCACATTACCAATTTGTTGCTCTCTCCTTTGGATTGGCCTCCACTCCTCAGGATGATAGGGGATTGCTGTAGTGGGCTATCTAGATGATCTCCTTCTTTGGTTGGTGTCTTAACCTTCCCTGATGGACAATATTACAGTCACCATTCACTACCTACAGGAGTCAATCTGGATTCTGAAGGTCAAGACGTCTGCTCTGGTTTTGACCAGATGGCTGGAATATCTGGGTCTGATACTGGATTTGGTGCAGGCCAAAGTTTTTCTTCCACTGGACAAGCTTCAAAAACTCTGGACTGCTGTTCGGTTATTACTTTCCTGTAGGTGGTGTAATCTACAGTTCTGCATGCAGGTCCTTGGTCTCATGGTGTCCATCTTTGAGGTGTTCTCATATCCGCAGTTCTACACAAGAGTTCTGAAGAAGGAAATTCTATCCAAATGGGGCAGGTCCCCTGCATCCTTGGGCAGACAAATCCTTGTGGTCAATTCAAGTCCTCCCTCCGCAGGTGTCTTCGTTCTCTCTCTCTTCTGACTGGGAAATTGTTCCTCTCCATTGCACTGTGGTCACGATGGATGCCAGCCTACCTGGCTGGGGGGGTGTATTTGGCGATGTTGCACAAAGCCCATTGAAGCCCATTGAGTCTTGGCTACCTATTAATGTCCTGTGATCAAGCTTTAGCTCACTGCACAGAGCATCTTCGGGGGTGTCCGGTCATGATCAAGTTGAACAACACCACGGCGATGGCCTAGGTCAATTACCAATGTGGATTGAGAAGCTCCCCGGTGGTGCTGGAAGCTTCACTCGTTCTTCAGTGGGCAGAATTTCACGTCCTGGTTCTCTGCTGTCTACATTACGGGCATTGAAAACTGGCATAAATAAAGTAGAAAACACCTGTAGTGGAATGGCTATGAAACACGTAAGTCCTGTATTATTTTGTACCGCTCCTTGATTAATTTATTTTTTGTGGAAGATTCTTTATCTACATTGAAAATTGGAAGTCGGATTACCTCAAATTCTGAACCAAGGGGAGTGGTCCCAGCATCAGATCATTTTCCACCAGATGTCTATGGATCTTCTGCTGTCCCTGTTCTGAACAGGAAGGTGTTGAGATCTTTGGCAAAATTGAGGGATCCCATGGCGGTTGCCTTTCAACCTCTCAGGCTTCTCTCTTGCCTGTTGCGCAGGATAGAGGCTAAGGGGATTCTGGCCATTCTGATGACTCTGTATTGACTCTGTATTGACTCTGTATTGGCCTCTTCGACCCCAGTACTCCATCGTGGAGCATCTGGTCATGGGTGGATTCCTCATTGAGAGGATCTTCTGTCCCTAGGAACACTCTTCCACCCTGCTTTGACATCGCTGGTGTAGACAGCTGGGCTCTTGAAAGCCAGGTTCCCAGAAAAAGGGGGTAGTTGGCCTCTGTTATTCCCACCATGTTAAAGGCACGAAAATCCATCTCTCGGAAGATTTGCCATCACACTTGGAAGGCTTACATTTCATTGTGTGAAGCAGCGGGGTTTCATCCGTGCACCTTCTCAGTGTATCGGATTTTGACTTTTCTCCAATGAGGTGTTGTTCCGAGACTTGTTTTGAGTACCATCAGGGATCAGGTCTCTCCCTTGCTTTATTCTTTCTACATTCTCTGACCACACACTCCATGATTTGTACCTTCATTCAAGGGGCTAGGCATGTGGCCTAACCTCTTGAGAAAACAAGATTTTTTGATACTCCCTTTGCTTTCCCTTTCTCTGAGTTCCTTGAAGGACGTAGCACCCATCCCTCTATCATGTTTCTTTGTACTGCTTTGTGACTAAGTGTCTGCTATGTTTTTTTCTGTCTGATGTGCCTACTCTTGAGGGTGTATAATCCTAAGTCAAGATTAATGATGAGCTGTGTCCTTCAATGCATGAGCTGTGCCTTTCAATGAACCTAGAGAAAGGGATTTTATGGTGCATATTAAAAAAATCCTGGTTATTACCATTTCCTGTTCAAGCTACTGCCAGATGAGGCATGCTTTCTCACAGACTGTCCCTAGACTAACCATTTTCACTGTTTTACTGTTTCAAATTTGAGTATGCCTTAATGCACCTATAATTTGGAACTAAGACAAATGATAGGATTTTCCTTATTTCATGGCAAACCAGCATGAAATTAAACTGTTCAGAATACTTGAGAACTGCAACTCACTATATTCTTTATTTTCAGTGGATCTCAGCATAGGCATATGTAAACCCCGTGGTGCAACCTCAATGTGTCCAAGGTGCTGTATCCAAAATGGATAACTAGACATATTTCAATTAGTGTTTTGTTTTTTTTTTTCTTTTGCTTTTTTTCAGAAACATATATCTTTTACTTTAACATAGAAGGAAGAGGCATTTGCATCTTTTGTATCACGTCCCTCCAGGAGCAGTTTCACGCAGTTCTTCTGTCTTCATTCTGGGCTCCGTTTTTATACCCTTTGTTGCGAATAGCTAATAAAATCTTTTGTAAATGTTGTCCTTTGGATTTTGCCATATGTTGCATAGAAAAAAAGTATCCTTGTTTGTGAAATAGTTCAGATGCATAAACAAGTCAGTTTATGTGAAGCAATGGGGTTTCTCAGCAGGTATCTACATAGGCTAATCCTTGAGGGGGTACCTCAGCCAAAAGATGTTGAGAGCCTTGTGTGCCCTTCCCACCTCCTCAGTCCCTGCCTCACTTATCTTCATAGGTGATTCGCTGTTACTGCTGACTCAGCCAGTGTGGCATTTCAGGGATTTGAAATCCCTGTTCTTTCTGCACTTCTTTCTAGAGGGCTTCCAGGTTGGATCAGAGCAGTAACTGCTTAATCTTAATCGCTCTGATCGATCCTGAAAGCCCTAATTGCTCTAATTAATCCTGGAAGAAGGGAAAGAAAGTGGGAATTCAGATTTCTGGACAGCTACACTGGCTGCGTGGGGAGGGTGGAGGGTGATCACCTTTTTCATTTTTAGTGAAAAGGTGAACTTAAACTTTATAGAGGAGCCCCGCCCATAAAAAAATGAAGTCAGTAGCTACAGATACTTTTACTATTAGGGAACTACCTGTTCAGGCACTCAGCGGTGTCCTCACCAGAGCCCATTCTTGAATCGGCTCTCGGGTGCTGCTGCCACCCCCATCTTGGCTAAGGAAACCGGCAGCAAAGCCATACAGCTTCACAACCGGCTTCCTACTGCATATGTGCAAATCACTCTGCGCTTTCTCAATGGGTAGGCTGCGGGGGGAGGAGGGGCCAAACTTCCAGCTCACTGCGCTAGAAGTGGGAACCTGTCAAAACCAGGTACCCACTCCCCTCTCTCTAAAAAGGTGCCAAATATGGCAGCAGAGCAGGGGAGGAGGCAAGCAAGCGGAGCTTCCCCTGTTGGGTGGAGCTCCACTTTAAGAAAAAAAAACTTTAGATTAACCAAATACACAGTATGGATGTCCAGAAAAAGACAGCATAGCATACCTCCACTGTAATTTAGAAAAAGTGCAAATGTGTCTGTGAATATATAGTGTTCTTTTGCTTTGAACTCCCATGCTCCATGTTCAGTTATAATTATTTTCCTGTGCTTGATCTCATCCTCAGCATGTCTTAGCTAATTAGCTCCAAGCTAGGAAAAAGCTTAGGTCCAAAGATGCAGTAGAAGTTTTGCCTCAGAGTGAACAGTACTACCAGTCAGAAAAACATAGTAAGAGGCACTTGTTGTGTTAGGGTGTCTGATAGTGGACAGCCAGCAAGCTTGTCTCCAGCAAAAAGGAAATAGATTTTAGTATTTATTGGTTGAGTTTAATCATACAACGGCTCCTTGTTGTATAACGATTAGTAAAAGTGTCCCCATTCCAGAATGAGCAAAGTTGGAGATATTGCAGACAGTGCTTAAAGCGGTTTTAGGGACCAGTATGTTCAGCAGAGGATTATAGAGGGTTAAACACAGGTCAGTATGTGCAGGAGAGAGTTGGAGAGATTAAGAAGGTAGTCCATATGTGCAAGAGAGGAATGCACAGGATATGACAAAGGCCAGTATGTGCAGGAGAAGAGTACAGAGGTTATAAACAAAGGGCACTTTATACAGGAGAGGAGTGTGAAGGGTGTGATAAAGGACACTATGTGCAGGAGAGAGGTGTAATGGTATAACAAGGGCCAGTATGTGGAGGAGAGGTGAGCGGTGAATATGACCAGGGTCAGTATGTGTAGAAGAGGAGTACAGGGGTTATGAGAAAGGGCAATATGTGCAGAAGAGGTGAATGGCGGGTATGACCAGGGCCAGTATGTGTAGGAGAGGAGTACAGGGGTTATAGGAGAGAGGGCTATATGTGCTGGAGAAAAGAGTGGAGTGTATAAGGAAGGACACGAAGTGTAGGAGAGGATTGCAAGGGTATGACAGATGCCAGTATGTGCAGGAGAGGAGAGCAGAGGGTATGACACAGACCAGTATGTGCAGGGAGGAGTACAGTGCCTACAGCAAAGGTCACTATATGAAGGAGAGAGAGTAGGAGGCATGATAACCGGCAGTTTGTGCAGGAGCAGACTCTGAGAGAGATGATCATGAACAGTATGTTCAAGGGAAGAGTGCAGAGGATATTATAGGAGCCTGTATGTGAAGGAAAGCAGTGTGGGAGGATATGATAGAAAATGAAAGGGGGTGGGGTGGGTGGGAGGCTGCTGGAAACAGTCACTGTGTAAATGGGACCTGATTTCCAGCTTACAATGGAAACATAAGCATATTGTTGCATGTGCCTGCTTAGGCCTGGTACGCATGGGCCTAATATCTGCTGGTTCAACAGAAAGCGATGACATTCATCCTGTTTTGTACATCAGCTTGTCTGAGAGAAACTGGTCAAATGGCTGGTCTCTGTTGAACGGGCATGCTGGAAAACCAGCATCTGATCGGCATCCGATCAGCACTGACTGGTGTGGTCCCCAGTCCCCATGTCAGAACACAATAGCTCAGTGGGGAAACCACTGTACTAATATCATATAGTTAGATCTGCGAGCTCCTCACTGTGTGTACCAGGCTTTCCCATTTCTGGTTGGGGGTGGACTTTATTGTATGATAGGACAGAATATCATGTTTGTTTAGAACAGAGCTCTTGTGCTATGTAAACATACACTGTAATTTGAATATTTTCCACTTAATTCTTAACAAGTGTTTATTGGTGTTTGATTCTGGGAGCTGAAGAGTTAACAGATGTTGCATATAATCACATCTACAGACACTGCAATAAAAGGTAATCACAATTTGTCAGCCACGCATTTGTCATCATTTATTCTCTGCATGTGGTGGTCTTACTCAGATGTGCCTTGCCATTGATTTACACAGAGATGTCTATTTTCCCTTTTCAGCCATGCTCCCAGGAAATGGGCCTTTGTAGCTTTCTGACACTTCTTTCATACTTGAATAATCAATAGCAGAATGATACCATATCAGGACAGAGATGTTTATGAAAGGAAAAACCCTGACATTTAGGAGAAAATGAAATCTAGCAAAAGGCAACGCCAAGAAGCTCTTTCTGTAATCCTTTCATACCTGTTGCACTGAAGTATTAACTGACAGTACTGTACTTGTAAAGTTATTCTGTTTTGGGGCTAGAACTACAGGAGACTCCCTTATATATAATCTGTCAAATTTAGCAGAAAAAAACCCAAAACTTTTATTTCCTATGTAATGACAAAGGGAAAAAGCATGCTAACAAAAACATTTTCTACCTAATTTCTGGAGTAGAGCTTTCTGTAATTTTTTTTACTCCAATTTTATCTCTTTTTTCATGAAAAATATTTTTTGAATGGCATCCAAGCCAAGCTTCCTAAACCTGTTATTGGTGATGTTTGTTCCCATAAAGAAACACTGTAAATTAATTAAGGCTATAAATATTAGTCTACTTTTGGATGAAGTAAATTCGCAGTGGGGTTTCTCCTGACTGTTGAATTAGGTGATCTGATAAACTAGAGCACACAACTCACTGTATCAGACTCATTACCCATTGAGTTACTCTTTAAGCTTGTTAGAATTCTCAATCTATTTCCTAATTGGGTAGAACTGCAGTAGTGAAAATGCCTCTGCTTCCATAGGTTTTTAGAGAATATGTTGAGAACTCTACAAAGGAAGATTAGACATCTAGACCTGGCGTTTCCAAATCAATTATTGTCCATCTGAGGTAGAGGGGGCCTCACCTTACTGACTTAAAATAGACTTACAGGTTTACTATTACCATAAATAGTTTGGGCCAGCTGCTGTAATAAACTGAAGTAGCTTTCGCTCTATACAGTAAGCAACACTGTGCTGTTGGGTATAGATCAAAACAGTCTTCACACATACCTGCCATTCAGGAGAGACCTTGTATTTGTATAAATGCAAAAAGGCTACCTCTGTTTGGCCAAGGTCGAGAGGCAGATGGATGATGTAACGATCACCACCTTTGCCAATCAGAGGAAGCAGTGTTTTCATTGGTAAAATTACAAGGCTTTTTCTGAGTGTAGGGGATGTGCTAAGACTGACTCAGCAACAGAGACAACGTGTCTCATGCATGCTGCTATGCAGCTAATGCTTCTACAGTCTATTACAGCAGCCCCAGCAGTCAGACCATCCTGTGATGGAAAGAATTTCTTTAGGCCAGCTTGGCCCAAACAGACTTTTTTTTATAGCAATGGCAAACCTGGAATTCTTTGAAGCTTTTTGTTAAATTAAAAAAAATGCCTGTGACAAGAAATGGTTTAAAATTCACCCTTTTGAGCATGTTACACCAGTATTTAGGATGTAACATGCTTCAGCTGCCGCCCTTCCCTTTGACATCGGGCGGGGGTTCCTCTCCCCCACAGCTGCTGTTACATTTAAAGCTTGTGCAGCTGTGAGGCAGCGATCTGTGAGTGAATAATCTACAAGTCCCATCTTCCTCTGCCGCAGACAGCTTGTAGTTCTCAATGGTATACAAGCGTGGTGATCAGCGTGCTCATTGTTCATTCACTCCTCCAGCTTTGAAGCTGGAGGGAGTGTGTGCAGGAGCCTGACATTGCACCCATGATTATTAATTATGGGTGCAATGCTTTGCAAAATCTTGTGTAAAAAAAAAAAAAAAAAATGAATGCATATTTTTATGCCTGCAAAAACGTGCATTTATTAATATATAGTTAAAAGTGAACTTAGTCTTTAGGCTCATAAGTTCAGTGCAAGAAAAACATCTATCTTATCTCTTTTGGTGGAGAATGCTTCTGGCAAATCCCTGGACAATTTCATCAAGGAGGTCACTGAAGGGAAAGTACCCCTTTGCCCCAGAAAAAGGCAAAATCTTGGTCTGGGAACCGCCCTTCATTTTTTGAGTCTAAGAAGAGTGCTTTTCATTTCTCCCAGCACTCTTAAGTCTAAGGCAAGCTTAGAATTCAGTTCCACCATAATTCCTGGGCCCAAATCCTCCAGCTTCACAAGCAAATCCATTTCTTAATGAGGAGGTACCTCCACATGCAAAAGTGATGAAAAAATAGAGTGAAATTGCACTTATGGTCCAATTAAAAAGAAAAGCAGTTAACACACCGCTACATTCAAATGGTTATAGAGAATAGAAAAAACAATGTTGCTGTAATCAAAATATGTAAATATATAACACAATTTTTGCAGTAAAAACAATTGATAAAGATAAAAGTGGAGATAACTCAGTATGCAAAAAACATATTTTATACAATACTAACAATAGTGTCGAAAAATAACAAAACAAGTCCACAGGGTCATGGTTTTCCGGTAAGCCTCTTGTGTGAAATAATGTAGAGGAGCATGCAAGTGTTGTGGATAACATCTAATTAAATCCCTTTCATCTTTGCTTTTTGCAATGAAATTATTATGGGACTTTTTTTTTCCCCTATTGTATGGTAAATTGACTTGTCTTATTTTTGTGACACTATTGTTAGTATTGTATACAATACTTCTTTTGCATATTGATTTATCTAAATCATTGGTTTTTACTGCTCAGAATTGCTTTATGATGACGTACATTGTTTTGATTAGCTACTAAATTTGATATAGACTGTGTGCTGTGGTTTAAATGCTTGGTGTAGCTGCCTGCACAATGATCACCCCTATTTATAGGGGATAATCTAAACATAAATTAAGTGCTACTCAGTATGTGCCAATTACCCAAAAAAGTGCTATACTATGTTATGACTTTTCCTGTGCTAGTATTTGTGAACAAATAAATAGTAATAAAAGTGCTCAGTGCCCGTGAGTCAATTCATATATCAAACGCATATATAAATCATATGTATAAAATGCTCCGCGCCTGTAAACGAATCAGTACCAATTCTATCCAACCACAATAAAGTTCCTAAACATATAATGTCCGTTGTGCATTAAAGTGCTCAGTGCTGCAGATATTATAGCAATCAGTGATCTGTGTGAAGACAATCCGTGCTCCCCTCCTTTGTAAAAAAAAACGCAGCCTTTCCTTTAGTTATCCCCACTGCTTTCATTTTGGGTAAGTAAGTAATTGCTGGATATCCTTTTGTCTCTTGCTCCCACTTATGACTGTTCTGGGCAAATGGGTACCATGAACAGTAAGTGGCTATTTCTTAGATGGGTTTGATGAAATTGTATTGCAGTTTTGCCATGCAGTATGTCTGCATACAAATAATGCACAGCAGAGTTCTTCTTTAGGGTTTTTAATAAACACCTTTAAATGACATGAATGGAGACGATATCAAGTGATATCAAGTGATATTAATTGGAATTGCATGAATAGTAATAATAGTAATTCTAATTTCTCTGCTTTCTTCCTTGGGAGACTGATGAATACCTCTTCTCAGTACTGAGCAGGAGGCATGAGCTTTATGCCCTGCAGTGAGGAACATTGGCACTGTGGAAATCACAGTCATTCAGAGAGTGTGAAATTGCTGCTGACAAGGATCCTTGCTTTATTTTACTGCACAATTGAAATGTGCCATTTTCAGTTATGCTTGGTTATTTTTTAACCTCCTGTTTTAATGTCTTGTTTTGTCATTAAAATACAGTTCCATGTGTGATGTGTGCAAAATGTTGCTATGGGACCTAGACATTTCCAAATATAGGTATAGAGTTTAACTAAAAATGCATCTTCCCTTTTCCCATCACTATATTTCTGAAAATAATCAATCATTAATAAATATAGCTGTTAGTAAAAAATATTACTGCAACATGTCAACACTTTGTGCATTAGTAACCTGACAATATGTATAGTCTTATTTTATGCAGAAATAGTAATGTAAATACAATGTGAAATAACCTTTTGTAACTGGATATCAGCTTTTACCCATAGAGCGTAATGATGAATTCCAAGTATGGATAATTTATAAATAGTTACGTTCATCCAGCCTGGACCAATTATATATATATTGATGCCATACCCCCCCCCCCCCCCAAGTGATCTCCCCTTGCATCCAGGTCCCTTGCTGAGCAGCTGGCTTACTGCTTTCTGAACGCAGGAGGTCACCCGCTAGGCACGGGCGTCATACAGAGAATGCTTTGCATTTTCTTGTTCAATATTTTTATTGAAGTTTTCAGGAAGTACAGAAAAAAAAAAGGGGGTGAACAATGTCAACCATACAGTAAGACACAGGAAATAGTCGCGTGAATGGGTACAAATGGCAAACCAATAATAACAATCATGCGTGGACAATGTAATCTATTTTACGGGGTTGATGTAAGGTTAGGAGGATTGTCCAATACCCACAGACACCCCATCTGAGAACAAACTGTGTCATGAGGGGAAGACCATTCAGTCAACTTTTAATCTCTTATGCAAGTATTTTGTTGATCAGTAAGGAACTAAGGTGATGCAGTCAAACAACGGTCCTTAAATGGACACAAAATTAAACGGGTCGTACAGCTGTAACCATGCACTTTAACACAAAGGGCAGTATGCATGTAGATCTAAGATGCATATCAAGTACCATAGGGTAACACCCAAAGCCTAGCTATCTAGAGCATGTAGGGAGTGCCTTAATTACATCAGGCAGTATAATAAACAGGTAGCGCTTACTCAATTTGATGAAATAAGTGCTCATGTAGGAGAGCCTACTGAGGTGTAATAGTGAATTCTAGGAAGTTGGCTACTAATAGGGGGAGCCGTGGTATAGAGAGAAGAAAGTAGTGGTGGAAAGCCAAGAAGTGGTGAGAAAGAAAAAGAAGGTAGGGTGGGAGGAGGGGGAACCCCAGGTGTCACTAAATTTAACCCAGTGGAGCATATTAATACACCACCAGGTGATGATACCAATTATGGGAGTGAGAGGGATTCGTCAAAGTTGGGTGGAAGAAAGTGTGCCACCCATGGAGATCAGAGGGCTTCATATTTCGCTACCCTATCAGAGATGACCGCTTCAATTTTAGCATGAATCATGGTTTGTGTAACCTTATTTTTCACTACCAGAACGCAAAGAGTAGATGTCTTCCGTGACTTGGCGATAATTTGTTTAGCCACCATTGTGACCTGTAAGAGGAGTTTAAATTGGTGTTAGGTCTGGCGGCTTTAGGTTTAAAAGTGCTATAGATTAGTCTGGAGATAGTCGTATTAAATAGGGTAGAGAACATGCTAAACAGGTCAGACCAGAAGGTTTGAACTACTTGGCAGGTCCATCAGATGTGTACGAAGGATCCTTGGACGGCACATTCTCTAAAGCAACTAGACTGGTAGTGGGGGACATATTTAAAGATCCTGGCAAAGACTAAGGACCAGCAAGTTAAAACTTTGTAATTAGTCTCAAGCGCCACAATATTCTGAGATGAGGATTTTGTAGCTTGCCAGATGTGGTTCCAATTCTACAATATTTAGTGTCCTTTCCAAAGAGCTTTCCCACTTAGAGGCATAGGAAGCTGCAGGAGGAGAGCTGGTGTTGAGGTGAGAATAAAGGGCTGGATAGCTATGCCTATGTTGGTCACTTTTGCATGTTTCCTCAAAGAAGGGACATAGAGGGTGTGGAGGAGTCTGTAGGAATTAAAGGTGTCTGGAAGTGCTTAATCTGGAGGTATCTAAAAATTTCAGAAGGGGGAATGTCATATGATTTCCGGAGAGTGGGGAATGGTTTGATTCCAGAAGGAATGATGAATTTATAAGCTCTATGGAGATTTGTGGATGACCACACTCGAAATGAGGATGGTGAGGACCAAGTTAGATAGACCGCGGGTTTGCGAAGGAAAGAGAGCATGGGGTTATGGGGTAATTGAAGTGAGGGTTTGGACTTGAGGAGATCCCAGAGAGAAAGGGATTGATGGGTCACTGGGTTAAGTATATTATGGCTATCAGGGGGACAGAGCCAGAGGAGGTTAGTGACCGAAAGGGGGTTGCATTCAACCCACTCTAGTGCCACCCAAAGAGGTATTTCAGTGGCAGCTTAATATTTAGGTAATTGAACAGCGTTGGTAGTATCTTGCGAAGTTAGGGAGGCCGAGGCCTCCTCCCAATTTAGGTAGGTATAGGGTATGCTAGAGCTCCAGATGGAGGAGGATACACATCGTTGCAGCAGGTGGAGGAAATACTCGGGACTGGGATGGGGCAACAACCGGAAAAGATACAATATTTTAGGAAGGATAAATGAAGAAAAATGAGCCAGCACTTCTTGATAACGGTAAATCTTCAATTTATTCCAACACGATCAAAAAATACAGCATGTGAAAACTGACATGTTTCAACTTCAAAAGAGTCTTGTTCACAGCGTATTTCACAATACAAAAGAGACAAATATATATACGTTACAAATAACCAATGATGGTGTGTTCAGCTGTAATTGATGCAGGTATTTTCCCTGAGATAGATGGGAGGCATTTTTGTTGAAAATGTGTGTCTTCCCTCTGTTAAAACACACCCAATATTGTATATACACAAATATTAAAAAGCAATAATAAAAGTAAAAAAAAGATTGCATATTACTGTGTTATATTGTGAAGGAAAATCCCATATAAATAATGTAAAATAGCGTGTCTGATCATAAATAGAGTTGAGCGAACCCGGACTGTAAAGTTCGGGTCCGTACCGAACTTTGGGGTGTCCGGGACCCGGACCCGGACCCGTACTTTTCAAAAAAAGTCCGGGTTCGGGTCCGGAGAAAAACGTCTGGAGATCCTGGAAGGACCCGAAAAAATGTCGTAAAAATTTTAAAAAGTAATTTTAATGGTCTTGGGGCCTGGGCTTGGGCCTGAAAAAAACTTTTCATGCCCAGGCCCAGGCCCAGGGCCTGTGGGGTTTCAAGCCATGCCTGGGCTTGAAATGTCAGGCCCAAGCGAGTTGAGATAAATACTAGTCTGTGCGATAAAATGTAATAAATATACCCTAAAAGGAAGTGTTATATTGTGTCATTATACG
>BLSH010372758.1:329709-342248 GCA_018402905.1 Glandirana rugosa | reverse complement strand
CAGCAGGTGGAGGAAATACTCGGGACTGGGATGGGGCAACAACCGGAAAAGATACAATATTTTGGGAAGGATAAATGAAGAAAAATGAGCCAGCACTTCTTGATAACGGTAAATCTTCAATTTATTCCAACACGATCAAAAAATACAGCATGTGAAAACTGACATGTTTCAACTTCAAAAGAGTCTTGTTCACAGCGTATTTCACAATACAAAAGAGACAATTATATATACGTTACAAATAACCAATGATGGTGTGTTCAGCTGTAATTGATGCAGGTATTTTCCCTGAGATAGATGGGAGGCATTTTTGTTGAAAATGTGTGTCTTCCCTCTGTTAAAACACACCCAATATTGTATATACACAAATATTAAAAAGCAATAATAAAAGTAAAAAAAAGATTGCATATTACTGTGTTATATTGTGAAGGAAAATCCCATATAAATAATGTAAAATAGCGTGTCTGATCATAAACCATTACATCTCATATTACATTGTTTCTTCTCACTTTATTTTTTATTATATTAATGATTCCGGTATAATTATTAGACTATAGAAGAGCATGTAACTATTTCTTGAATGATCAAAATCATGTCCCTTCCTGCAAGATTTAGTCCAACTATTTCTATCTCCTTTAAAATAAAGATAAGGGTATGCTGAAGAGAGATGACAAGAAAAAACTGGAAGAAAGATTACAAGATAAAGAAAGAAACAAAAAACATACTAAAGAGAGCAACGATATATATATATACGGAGTCTTCCCATAAGGCCCCTTTCACATGGTTGGGTATAATCCAGCTTTTAGCTGCGGATAGATGAAGTTATCTACCGCAGCTATACTGTGACAATGCTTTCCTATGGCCCCATTCACACTCTGCATTTAGCAACGGTTTTGTTACAGACGATTTAGAACGATTAGAAAAAATGGATTTGAATGCGTCCAGGAACGCTGTAATGCAGCTATCTGCAGCTATCTGCAGGTAAAAGCAGTGTACTGTGTCACCTACAGATAGCAACGGCAACAAGTATAGAAAATCAATAGGAAGCACTTCAGAAATGTCAAGAATGTTTCCACTGCAGCTAAACGTAGCTGCACGTAATCGTGGCTATTTGGAATGTACAAATGCAAGTAATCGTGCTTTGGAGTCTGGTATCTGGCTTGCATTTAGCAACGGCAGAACAGTCACTCATGTGAAAGGGGCCTTAATGTAGGAGAGAAAAGAGTTTGAAACAGGGAGAAGAAAGGGGCACATTTATTTAAGAAAGAGGTCCACATCATATCTGTAATTCATGCCCATGAGGATTCTGTTCTGTAAATTAAATATCCACCAGACTTCTCACTGTAACAGCTTCTGGTGGACATCCCCTCCCCGTAATGGGGTCTTGATTTTTTTCTAAATCATAAAAGGAGAAAGATGACATATTTCCCCCATGAAATGAGTATGATGCTCCATGAAAATGTTCGCTTATCCTCTTCCTCAAAGGTCTCATTGTACAGCCTACATATTGAAGCTTACAGGCGACACATTCTATAACATATATGGCATTTTAGAATGTTAGAATTCAAAATTCAGGATTATATAAATTTTTTCTCATTTGAGCAGGAAATTACTTTACTAGGTTTTTTAGAATGTTTCAAACAAAAGCGACATGTAGTTGTACCGCATGGATATGAGCCCTTAATATCTAACCAGGTGTTCTTAGGTTTAGTGGACCTAAACAAGCTAGGTGAAAGCATGTCTCCTATCGTCCCTGCTCGTCGTGCAGAGAATCTAACCCCAGATTTAATTATTTTGCTAGATCCTTATCTGCAGTTAGGAGTCCTAGATGTTTACGTTTTATATTCTTAATTACAATAAATTCTTTTGAATATGCTGTTGTGAATGTAATTGTCCCTTTCGTCTCCTCTGTCTGCTTTTTAAGTTTATTCCTAGAGTTTTTCAATAAGTCCTCCCTATCTTTGTTTTACCTTATTCTTAGCTCTCTCTATCTCTCCCAATCTGTAGTTACGAGCTCACAATCTATATAACACTACCTCACATTTTTTTTGGAATTCTATCTCTGTGGAGCAGTTACGTCTTGCTCTTATGAATTCTCCTGTTGGAATTGATTGTATAGTATGCATTGGATGACAACTAGATGCTAGTAATAGAGAATTACCTGCACATGCTTTTCTATAGGTTTGTGTGCTAATCTTTCCTGTCTTCCGATCTCTTTCCAGAGGGATGTCCAGAAAATCGATCTTTATTTTGTCAGCAGTGTAGGTCAACTCTAAATTTATAGGATTATTTGCATATTCCACAAAGGATTTCAGATTTTCTGTTGACCCCTGCCATACATATAGCAGGTCACCAATGAATCTGCCAAAACTTTTGATGTGTTCTCTATGGGGGTTCATAGGTGAAAAAATGTAATTCTCCTCCCACCAGCCCATATACAAATTGGCTAGCGAAGGGGAGTATTTAGCCGCCATATTGAAAAACTCTAGGAATAAACATAAAAAACAGAAAGAGGAGAAGAAAGGGACAATTTCACTCACGACAGCATATTCAAAAGAATTTAATCAAATCAAGAATATAATAAGTAAACATAGGGATCTAATAAAAATAATTAAATCTGTGGTTAGATTCTCTGCACGACGAGCAGGGACAATAGGAGACATGCTTTCACTTAGCTTGTTTAGGTCCACTAAACCTAATAGAGGAAAGAGATGGTAAAGTGATGTTTGAGAAGAAGGAATCGGCCCGCGTTTGTTTAAAGGTATCTGTTTTCTGAGTAAAGAGTGGCAAGATGCTTACAAAATTCTTGAAGGCTCTTAGTTGGGTTGCTGGTGTGTAGATTGGGTTTGTCTGCTTTGGTGTAATATCTGTCATGAGCAGCATAGATTTTTTTTCCGACATCTGTTAGAAAAAAGGTCACGCTGTAGTCTAGCTTTCTCTAGGGCCTTCCGGTTTTGGCAGTGTGAATGGTTTTGAATGTAGATTCTAGATGTTGACGAGTGAGAGGCTTCTTTAAGAAAGGATGCTTGACTAATACAGGCTTCTCTGATTACTGGCTTGTGAGCCTCCCATAGTAGAAGAGGGGAGATATCTGGTGTAGTTAGTGGATAGGTACCCCTTGAGAGCCCTTTCAATTTCAAGGCGATGAGATGGGTTGGCTAGAATATTATCATTGATGGTCCAGGAAGGATATTTAGTGGCTGGAGCTAAGGAGGACAGGGTGGTCAGGGTTGCACTGTGTTCCGACCAAGGGATTGGAAGAATAATGGAAGCAAGTAGTTGGGGTATGGAGCCTGTAAGGAAAATATAATCAATGCACAAAAAGGTTGTGTGGGTGTGAGTAAAATGTATATGGTCTCCGGACAAGATTTGCTCGCACCAGGAATCAACCAGTGAGTGGCCTTGTAGGAGTTGCTGAAAGCTGAGTTTTGCTTCGCTAGGAGGAGACCTATGTGGGTATTTATATAAGAAGGGGTAAAGAGATTGGTTGGAATCGTCACGTAGGAGAAGAGTACCTCGCTTATGGGAATCAACTACTGCCAATAGGTGGGAGAGGAAAGGTAGAGGTGTGGAATTGGGTGCGTAATAGGATACTATAGTGACTTCCACATCCAGGAGGAGTCCAGAGAGAATTTGGTAACGACCTTCCAGGTCTTTGAGCTCCGCCTGGCGGGTGAAGGGGGTGGTGTGCGGTGAAAGGCTATGAGCATGCTTCTACATTTGGTATCAGCTGACGCTGTAAACACTTGGGGATATGCTGAACCAAAATATTTGGGGGCGGAACGGGGGGTATAGCGAGTCTCTTGCAGGCATACAAGAAGTGTGCTTTGGAAAAGGCAAAAGACTTACATGCCTTGGTCCTTTTGTATGCTGAATTTAGCCCCTTAACATTGAGAGTTACTGCATTTTAAGGGTCCCATCCTAAGGTTAAGTGTGGTCTACCATAAGGAATACTTCTGTGATTGGGGTTTTCTAGTGGGCACCTGAGGAGAAAGAAAAAGAGAGAAGGAAAGTCAGAGAAAGATGAGAAGTAGAGTGCCTTTGGACTTAAAAAGTAAAAAACAGAAAAAAGTGCCTTAGATAGCAGCACATGTAGGAGGGCAAAAAACATGTCCCTGAGACTTGTGAAATATTACGAGTCTGGGGGACAAAATAGCTGCCATGGGATGTTTCCAGTAGAGGAGCCATGGGCTAGGATGACAAACGCTGCGGATAGAGCAGCCTAACAAAAAATGTATCACATGTCAACCATAAAAAATATGGAAGATATAAACAATGCATCAACCAGTGTAACATAAGCGTCGAGAGCTCAATAACCTGGGATGGGGGAGAAAGGGAAACCGAATGGGAAGTGAGTATAATTATTGAGCTCCCGAGGTCCGTTATATTGCAAGGGGAAGAAAGTACACAACTTAGCGGTGTAGAGTCTACGACAACAATAATCACAGTAGTGATCGTAAGAGGGTGAAAAGGATATGGTCTCAACCTCAAAGTACAAATAAGAAAGAATTTGTTTGAGTGATGATTAACGGGGACTGTTAGGAATCATGCAGTAGTACCTATGTTCTGCGTGATTGAAGTTAAGATCATATCCTAGATAACTTATTAAGTAAATTCAGGGAGGAGGAAAGAAACAGGGGTCGACTATGACTCCTCAGAACCATTAGGAGGGATTTGAATGTGTATGTGTGTGTATACATTGGGGAAGGAGAGTTTAGGGCATGCCAAAATGCATGGTATAAAGATTGTAAAGGTTTTAGGGTTCCGAGGGATCATAGAGATCCCATAATCAGGAGACAGCGTCTCTGAGGTTCATCTGCCGTGAAATACAGAGTATAGGTGGATTTGGGATCCACAAAACCAAATCATGGGTTTGAGGTGTAGAGGTCCAAGTCATTGAGTCATTCAGTCCACTATATGGGGGCCGGGCAAATGAGTCGGGCCCCAATTGAAACGACTCAAAGCCTGCAGCAGGCAGAGAGAGAGAAAAAAAAACGTTGTCAATGGAAGTATGATTCAGCCCATTGAATCAAGTTTCTGCGGAGCTGGGGTTGAGTAGCATCCTCGTTTGTAGGAGTTGGCTTGGCTGTGGATGTTTGTGGTATTCCGGGGTTTTAGGGGTGAGCAAGAGGCGGATTGGCAACAGGAATCATCTGGCAGTGTGCTGAGAGGCAGGAGTTGGAGGTTATGTAGAGTTTCTTGAAAGTTGTCAGACGATCTGCAGGTGTAGTCGCGGCTCTGGTAAAAAAAAAGCGAACAGCAAACAGCCCCATCTGTAAGTGATACAATGTTGCTGAAGGATTTGAAGAAGGGGTTTCAAGGCTCTTCCTTTGGCAATTGTGAGTTGGGACAGGTCTTAGACAAGTTGGTAAGAGTGCCTTTGAAAGACCAAAGTATCCTTGTTCCAGGCAGTGGCCAGGAGTTGTTCTCTGGTTCAGAAATAGTGAAGCTTTGCGACAGTATCGCGTGGTGGACCATCTGTCTGACAGGGGTCAGGGCCCGATGGACCCTGTCCGTTTCTAGACGTTGATTGGTATTGCTGGGGATAATTCCTGGTAGAAGGCTGTAACTGTATACTGTACGTTTACTAGGGACTTGGGGCCCATGGATGCGTACATTCGATCGCTGACCTTGATTTTCAAACTTTTCTAATTGTGTTTGAAGTGTCAGATTCTCCTCTCTGAGGGTTTCCAGTTCCTCTGAGTGATTATTAGTGAGGATGTCTGTCGTTGACTCTCTGCTCTAGTTCAGCAGTCCTCTGTCCCAGTTCCCTGATTTCTCAGGATAACTTGTCAGTGATATGGTCAGAGGTTTATTTAAGTGCTCTGTTGAGCATTCGTTCAAATTGTCAGAGGAGGCCTGGTGGTGCTGGATCAGTAAGTGAGGGGAGGGGAGCAATCCCAAAGTCTGTATCTGACTGCCTGCTATGTCTTGGTGCTGTTTGGATGAGTGCGGGGAGCAGGGCTGAGATGAGGAAACCACCTCCATCTTAGTAGAGGCCCGCACTAGCACGTCCCGGATGGGTTTTGTCTTGATCCGGCAGGCGGGTTGCTCAGTGAACCATCCTTCTGGCACCGGGATGCGTTCCTGAAGTGGGTAAGAGGATGCTCAGGCACTTGCCAGTTCGGTGTCAGCACTGAGTGGCTATTTTCCCTGAGCGGTGCGGAGCCTCAGGCAGACATGTCCATCCTGGTGGCTTCACTCATGCGCCTTCTCTGATTTACATTTTCGGAATTATTTCAAGGCGTTGTCTAATTGGATGAGGTGAGGAGGCAGGGTGGTGAAGGTCATGCTTTCTACCTCCAAAATACCAATACCTTGAATTCCTCTGTAATTATGGTCATAGCCACCCACATGGTAGTTGTGGGACCTCAGAGGGAAGGGGACTCAATCAGAGGAACCCTACAATCTCATCTAATTATTTTAGCTCTAGAGTGAGACTAACCAATCCAGATCCCATTGTTTTTTATCTCAACAATCTGGCACTGCTTTTATCTAGGGATGTTGCCTCCAGTGATCACTACAAGCATGCCCTTCACTTGACACTAAGCTATATAGTATGCCATTTTCACTTCCTCTCAGTTTTGGTCAATGAGAAAGTTTCCTGCTACCCAACACTGTTGGAAACATATCACCCAAATGAGGTGAAAACTTTAGTATATACAGAGTGTAAATCACTAAGGCTACTTTCACACTGGGGCGGGTGGGCGGTAGTGGTAAATCGCAGTTAGTTTTCGGCTGCTATAGCAGGACTATGTCGCCGCTATGCAGGTGGGAGCGCAGCACTTTTAACCCCCCACAAGGGGTTAGAAGCAACAGCGCGCCACGCTTCCGAGGCGGTGTGCAACCGCTTCGGAAGCACTTGCCATTGATTTCAATGGCAGGGGCGTTGGAGGAGCTGTTCAAACACAGCTCACCGCACCGCCCCAAAGGTGCTGCTTACTGGACTTTTTGTAACATCCCGCAAGCACATCGCCCCAGTGTGAAAGCACTCGGGCTTTCACATTGGGATTGATTGGGGGAGATCTTGAGGCGCTTTACAAGCGTTATTTTTAGCTAAAAAACGCTTGTAAAGTGCCTCAGTGTGAAAGAGGCATAAGTCACCTATGCAAATAAGTGTGTACTGCAAAAAATATTTATACTTACAGTACTAAATAAAAATAAAAAAAGACATACGTAAAGGTGCAGCTAATTACCTAAGTAACATAATTCCATTGTAATTTGTAGCTATATAATCCAGTCAGCCAATACATAATTCCAGTAGTATTAGCAGCAGAATATAGTAAGCAATATTTAGCAGCATAAAAATGGAAATGTGCAAAAAATGGCCAAAATACTGTGTGAAACTATATGAAGGATGCCATTGACATCATTTTACAGACTATTTCTTTATCATCCTACAAGTTTTTAATGAGTTGTGTTTTTTTCTTGTTTCTATTCTGTTGCAGTTACTTGAAGGGAGCTTTGCAAGAGAGGTCAGCCATGAAGTTGATGGACTCATCTTTCAGCCTATTGGAGTAAGTTGAACTTAACTTGCTACAAATTCTTTGTAATGGAATAATAACTGCATGTATTTTCTACACATTAAAAATGATCAGATTTTCACATTGCTCAATCACTTCTTAATGCATGCCCTTAACAGTTAGAGGTGAGGATGCTGTTAGAGCAGTAAAGATGTGGATCTCCTTTCCAAAATTGGTGTCAGTGGAGAGTGTCGATAATTTTAAACACCTCTTAGATGGGCATCTCTGCAATCGCAATATACAGGGATAAGGAAAATGGTATTGACATAAACACACATCCACACAGGTTGAACTGAATGGACTGATGTCTTTATTCAACCTTACCAACTATGTAACAGTTGTTTTTCTTTTCTTTTTTACCTAACATTTGAACATGCAGAATCTAATGTCAATCCATTGCTGTGCATGTTTTCGTTTGGTGGTGATAAGAAAAACGAAAACCTCTTCCCATAGTGAACAGCATTGAAAATGTATTTAGAAGAGAAGAGCTACAAACTAAAAGTAAAGTTTAGAAAGCGGAGAGATTAGCATGTGCACGTGGAGATTAGATGTAGTTAATGTGCAAGTCTTCATAGAAATGCAGGTTTTTAGGTTTTTGTCTTGAACAGTTGACACATGATATGTCCCAAAATATGAAAGTTTTACACTCTAACACATTCACCTAAGAGTTCCTAAGTGTGTCTAGGGTAGAAAATGTGTATAATTGATTTCTTGAAATAATATGTAGTATGGAGCCCCTGGTACTCTAAAACGTAATCAACGACTCAAGGCCACCTGGGGTATAGGCTCTACAGACTGAAACACTTGTCTACAAAAACATGTGTCTGTGTGCGGGGGCTGTTTTGCTCATCGGGGATTGCTCCGCTGATCCCCGCTGAGCCGGTGGATGACAGATCCGTCTCCACTCACTGTGGCGGGTGACTGATCCGTCAGACCTTCGCTTTCCTCTATGGGAAATTGGATGACAACGGACTGTCTGTCCGTTGTCATCCGATCCCCAGATGGATGGAAACATAGGTTTCCATCCGTTGGACTTTACGGTGCACAGATCGGAGAGCAGCGGATGTCAGTGGACATGTCACCGCTGACATCCGTCACTCCATAGAGCTGCATGGAGCCATCCGTTCAAGCCCGCCTGAAAAATGGTTAGGCGGACTTGAACGGAACGTCCGTGTGAAAGGGGCCTAAAACAGTTACAAGAGGCATGGATTTCTGTTATTTTGGAACACCAATCAGCTTAACCACAACCCATGCTCGCTGTACAATATTAGGAGACAAACCATCTTTCTACAGACTGCATGATAACACATGTCAAGGACATTCTAATAACACTATTTTAAGGATTGTTCTAATGTCTTTCTGCATAGCAACCAACACGTTATATGTAGAACATAACATTATCATATAAGCATTAAATGTTGTATTTTAGACATTCGTGAAAGATATAATAATTATTTTCCTTTATCATTGGTATCAAAGGTGCTTACAATATAGCATCGCTTACAAAGTATTTTAATACTTTTTGTGGCATTTTTTATTTTATTTATTGGTTCTGTTGTGGGAGAGTTTTTCCAATGCTCTCCAATAAATGACCAGCTAGATATTTCATTTGTTAACAGGAAGCTTCGCTAAACCCAAGAAAAAACATTTAATTTCTGAATCTTTAGTTTTAACCATGGGTAATCTGCAGCTAGTTTTTCAGGTGATTGGACACTGACAAAAGCTGCAGGGACAACGCCCAGTTTTTTTGATCGTATCCTTAGGTGATAGACACCCTCTCTCTTCTCAGAAAAGCAGACCACTCTCTTTTTTGATTTTTCTTAAGATTCTATCAAGCTGACTACATTGGAGCCACACAGGGGTTACACACTTGAGCTTAGTTCTCTGCCTCCACCTCCATTTATTGCCCTCTATTTTGCCTCACTATCTGCAAGGACTATCGGAGGAGCTGTAGAGAAGGCAAAGGGAGGCGCAAAAAATTGGTAGTGTCCCATGCCCACAGCAAAACACAGGGAGCATTGATGGGGTAAGAAAATGGGGATGTACCAGTATGCATCTTTGATGTCTGCACCTGTTACTGTCCCTAGGAGTCATTACCCATCGTGTGTAAGAAATGATTCCAGGGATTCTAGTCAAACCTTTTCACTGTTCGAAGGGCAAAAAGAGGCACTTGCTTCATTCTGGATCTAAAACATCAGAACAGGTTCCAACAAGTTCAGACGGAATCTGTATGCTTGTTAGGAGGTTTGAAAGCATTGCTGTGTTTACCTCTCTGTGCAGCATGTGGAAGGCTGGGAGCTGTGTCTGAATGCTGATAGGTTAGATTTGTCAGTCCGTGTTAGTGAGTTTTACAAGGAACTGCAAGTGGCATTTAAATGACAGTAAGCGTTAGGCTCAGTTCACACCTATGCAGTTTGCTTTTGGTAGTTTCTGCAGTGCCATTTGCTATGCGTTTGGCGTTTTTGCACAAACGATTTTGCAGCGATTATTTATTTATTTTTATTTTTTTTTTTTTGCGGCATGCGAAAAAAACCTTGTCGGGAGAAGAAAAGGTGAACACTACCATCAGTCCTATGTCATGCCAGCAGTAAAACATCCTGAGACCATTCATGTGTGAGGTTGCTTCTCAGCCAAGGGAGTGGGCTCACTCACAATTTTGCCTAAGAACACAGCCATGAATAAAGAATTGTACAAAAACATCCTCCAAGAGCAACTTCTCCCAACCATCCAAGAACAGTTTGGGGATGAACCCAATGCCTTTTCCAGCATGATGGAGCACCTTGTCATAAGCACCCTAGACCAGGGATATGCAATTAGCAGACCACCAGCTGTTGCAGAACTACAAGTCCCATAAGGCATAGCAAGACTCTGACAGCCACAAGCATGACACCCAGAGGCAGGCATGATGGGACTTGTAGTTTTGCAACATCTGAAGGTCCACTAATCGCATATCCCTGCCCTAGACCCTAATCCCATTGAGAACTTGTGATCAATCCTCAAGTGGCGGGTGAACAAAAATAACCCCACAAATTCTGACAAACTCCAAGCATTGATTATTCAAGAATGGGCTGCCATCAGTCAGGATGTGGCCCAGAAGTTGATTGACAGCATGCCAGGGCACATTGCAGAGGTCTTGAAAAAGAAGGGTCACCACTGCAAATATTTGACTTTTTGCATAAACTTAATGTCATTGTCAATACAAGCCTTTGACACTTATGAAAAGCTTATAATTATACTTCAGTATACCATAGTAACATCTGACAAATAGATGTAAAAACACTGAAGCAGCAGACTTTGTGAAAATTAATATTTGTACAATTCTCAAAACTTTGGCCACGGCTGTATCTTAGAGCAGTGTTCCTCCACTCCAGTCCTCAAGGCCCACCAGCAGGTCATGTTTTCAGGATTTCCATTATTTTGCTCAGGTGATTTGATCAGTTTCACTGCCTTAGTAATTACCACAGCCAATTCATCTGAGAGAAATCCTGAAAACCTGACCTATTGGTGGGCCTTGAGGACTGGAGTTGAGGAACACTGTCTTAGAGTATGTCATGTCAAAGAGTATGTCATACTCTTAACCTGACTTATCAAGTGAAACCTTCCAGAAATCTTTTTCATAATTGTCAGATCTATTTTAATTTTTGTAATAAATGAATTTTAAACCTTTTTATTTTGACACTGTGCTCATGCACGCTGTGCGCCATTAGTTGGTGTATTAATATCATATTTAACTGGACTATTTATGCTAGCACTTATCTGTCTTGCCTGAAAGCTACATTTGTTACAGCAGAATGAGAAACACTGCTAACACATAATGAATATCTCTGCTTTTTTTTCTACATATTTGGCCGTTATACCATTTGTATACGACATCTTTTTTTTGTATGATGAGTTGCAGGGTGAGTTTGGTGATATCTTTTATTTTTTTTTATACAACCGAGCCCAAATGTCAGTATTTTAATATGAACATGCATCTATAGCTTAAAGATTTTGGTTGTGGACTTTGATAGAGTAGAGAATAGTTAAAACAACTGTTTTTACTACCATCAATGTCCTCACTCGGGTGATTCATCCTTTCTATTTGTCCTGGTGACTATTGTCCCCAGAAGCAAAATTGGTGGGAAATGCAATATGTTATAGTTATTACCAAAACTGGATATACCAGTTTCAGGGACAACTATCTAAGAGCATTTTCCCTCACTTTAACCACTTCAATACCAGGCACTTAGGACACTTCCCGCCCAGACCAATTTTCAGCTTTCAGTGCTGTTGCGTTTCGAATGAGAATTGCGCGGTCGTGCGACGCTGCACCCAAACACACTTTTTGTCATTTTGTTCCCACAAATAGAGCTTTCTTTTGGTGGTATTTGATCACCCCTGCGGTTTTTATTTTTTGCGCTATAACAAAAAAAGACCGAAAATTTTGAAAAAAAAAAAAATTTTTTCTTTGTTTCTGTCACAAAAATTTGTATAAAGTACATTTTCTCCTTCACTGACGGGCACTGATGGGCACTGATGAGGCTACACTGACGGGCACTGATGAGGCAGTACAGATTGGCACTGATGAGGTGGCACTGATAAGGTTGCACTGATGATGGGGCAAGTCACGGGTAGTCACGGGTCACGGTGAATAGTCACGGCGGATCCTCACAGGTAGTCACGGCGTATAGTCACGGTGCATAATCACGGGTAGTCACAACAAACAGTCACGGCGGGTAGTCACGACGTATAAACGGGGTAGTAGTCACGTTGGAATAGTCACGGTGGAGTAGTCACGGTTAGACATGACGGAGTAGTCACGGGCAGTCACATCGGAGTAGTCACGGGTAGTCACGGGCAGTCACTTCCTCTTTTACATGAAATATGTTTAAAAACACTGTCTTTGTTTCTTTTTTAAAAAAAAAAAAAGTTTTAAAAGCCAGAAAAAAACAATATCGCGTTTTTTATTTTTGGCGTCCCCACTAGTTTATGGTGGTTTTCTTTCGAGATAAACACCCTTGTTTTACTGTTTTTCACACA
>BLSH010372758.1:314332-329699 GCA_018402905.1 Glandirana rugosa | reverse complement strand
GCGGCACTGATAAGTGGCACTGGGCACTGATGGGCACTGATAGGGGGCACTTTTAGGTGGCACAGGTGGGCACTTTTAGGTGGCACAGGTGGGCACTGATAGCTGGCACAGGTGGGCACTGATAGCTGGCACAGGTGGGCACAGGTGGGCACTGATAGCTGGCACAGGTGGGCACTGATAGCTGGCACAGGTGGGCACTGGTGCAACAAGCACTGTTAGGGATGGCACTGGCAGGCATCATATATGGGCACAGTGCCATCCCTACAGTGCATAATATGGCCCTTACCTGGTGGTCTAGTGGGGGCTCCCTGGTGGTCCTGGGCGGCCTCTCCATGACTTCCCTGGTGGTCCTGGGCGACCTCCTTGCGCTGTCCGGCGGGGGGGGGCTCCCTGGGGTCTTGATCCGGCTCCCTGGTGGTCCAGTGGGGTGATCCTGAGGGTGGCTGCGCTGATAAACGTTCAGCGAAGCCCCCCCTCATCAGCCGAGCAGCCGTTAGGCTCTCCGCTGCTCAGGTCTGCAGACCTGAGCAGAGGAAAAGCCGATCAACGGCTCTTCCTATTTACACTGTGATCAGCCATGATTGGTCACGGCTGATCACATGGTAAAAGGCTTCGGATCGAAGCCTTTTACCTCGGTCGGTAGTGCGGTGGGTCAGACTGACCCACGGCACCACCGATCGCCGCGATGCGCGCCCCCAGGGGCGCGCGATCGCGCATTATCCTGAGGACGTCAATAGACGTCCAGTCAGGATAATGAACCCCCCGCCCGGACGTCATTTGTCAATGCGCCGGGCGGGAAGTGGTTAAAGATATTTCCTCTAAGGCCCCCTTTTTTTTCCTAGGAATAATAAATATCCCTGCACTGACAGTAAAGAAAGTTAGAATAAGCACCATGCTATACAGAGGTTTTTTAAAAAAAATAAATCATAAAAAATATCAATAACATCTCTAATCTAATTATACCAAAAAATAACTTTGATCAGTTGACTGTCGCCCAAAAAGTTTTTAGCCCATCCCCAGGACATCTAAAAAAAAGCAATTAAAAAGAATCGCCATTAGCCATGTCTCCTGAAAGAGATCAGTGTGCAGTCAAGTCAATCTTAAAGTCAAAGACTTCTACTAAGTGACAGCACATTAATCACAACCAAGATATAATATCACTTAGCTTAAAGGCATTGTACACATTCATAAGCTTTTTGTTGTTCTAATTGCAGTCAGTGTAGTTACATTCCCTGTGCTTTGCCTTACCTTGTAATGATGGGCTCACATTTTGTGGATGCAGTTTGTAGTGCCATGGTTGCTCAATTCCCCTATGTCTATGTATTCATTTACCTAGATTGTCTCTGTTCCCGAAAGGGACAAGATAACTTCCTGATTTGAGTCACATGGCATCCAATGCATACTTTGCTATCTGCTCCATGTTCATCACAAATGCAGGAATGCGTATGTAATAAAAACCATGTTCCAGCTGCATCAGTGAGCTCTCTGTGTGTCTGTGAATGCTCTGCCTGTTTGCCTCTGTCTTGGATCTAATTACTGAGAAGCTCTTACCTGGACCAGTGCTAGACTAAGAGATTCAGGGATTGTGTGGTATGTAGTTTCTATGTAGGAAAATGCAGTACTCACACTACAGACAGAGGTTATGCATAAACCTGTGTAATATCGTGGCTCGTGTTTGAACACAAACAAACCTGCTGATGCCAGAATGTGAAGATTTACTATAGGCTGTGTGTATAGGGAAACAAGTGAAACTACATGATCAATGTACATCTTATCCAGGTGAAAAACACAAGGTGCAAGTAGGAAAGTTTCTTTAAACTTATATAACGTATATCCACACAGGACTCCAAAATGTATTTGTATGTAGGAGGCCAGGTCCTCTTCAGTTGGTATGAAGCTACACCCATCAGCAAATAGGCTTACTGTGGCACGATTGCGTTGGAAGGCAGGAACACAAACTGAAACCATGACCCAAGGAATTTCAGTCCTAAAGCCACATAATGGGGGCTCCCTAACCCACATATTAGTCGATTCTATGTATTTTATAGCCACACCAGTCTTGAAAGATAGTTGCCTCCATGGGGAAAGTTCTCTTTGAATAGTAAAACGTGCACACAGTAACACACAAGGTTTTAATGAAGGAGCTGGTCACTCACCAAGGCTGTGATCATAGAAAGTTCAGTACAGATGCTAGAATATCCCCAGCCCACTTGTGGCAAATAGGGCAAATTGAAATGGTCAAACTAATTATATGTGCAACTTCTGGCATACAAAGAATAGTATATGACCTAAGAGATGATAAATAATCATAAACTGGTCAAAGCAGTAATACTTCACTAGACCAGAGGTGTCTATTCCATAGGGTTGATAAGTCCCACCTATGTGTCTGTCAAACCGATAGGAAGGCGGTAAGGTGCGGTGGCTAAGGCAAGCAGTGCCAGTTATCTATGATGCGTTTTGTTGACAAAAACGACGACTTCCTCAAGTTAACTGGTCTTGCAACACCTGAAGCTCTGTGTACGGTGTAGTACTTATCACAACTTTCTTGATTTGGTTTGGAGTCAGGGCGCAATCTTTTTTGAATATGGTCTGCAGATTTGACTTTCTGTATATGACTTGATATCTGATTGAGTTTTCTATACAGGGCTATTTATCCTTTATTTTTTTTTATTTATTTTTTTTTTTGTTTTAAGCAAAGAAAGTTGACGGGTGTTTTAGCTATTCCCTACTTTGCTCTAAGCTAAAAGAAGCACGTTTTGGCTATATTTCTATTTATTTACAAAAAAAGTAAGGAACAATTAATCTGTTCCATAACTCTGTTGTCAAATAACTAGACAGTAGCAAATACTACCTTCTGGAACATGTTAAAGTGTTACTAAACCCACAATAGTAAAACCAGTCTGCACATGCAGAATAGCATGCTTGTTATACTCACTGTGGACCTTAATGGGTTAATCCTCTGAATTGTGTAAAACGCCTCTTTTATCCTGTATACATAGATACTCCTCTCCCTGCGTTGTCTAACTAGGAAAAAGCAGCCCCACAGGCACACTAGCCCACCTGCACATGCTCAGTTGTGTCTTTTATGCTGGAGAGAAACATTTCCTTGTTCTCAGAGATAGCCAGATCACATGATATTGACATCACACATGTGGGCGTGTCTCCTCCTACTTGACACACAACACTGGAGAAACTGTGCAGGTTATCAGGAAACCGTGGTATACAGATCAGCAAAAGAGGTATATAGTGGCAGTATTTTAATGTAAAAAGATGATTTATAAGCTGTGGGGGGGCAGATTAAATATTTTCCTATTACTGGGTTTAGTAACACTATAAGGCCTCTGACACACATGAATTGCCTAAAAGCCACATTCTTAGGCATTCAGGCATTTTACTTTACTGATCTAAATGTAGCCCAATGTTTGTAATTGGTCTGTACACACAGGAGCGTCATTTGTGCTGCGTAGAGATTAGAGTAAGAAAGAGAAAAAAAAAAACAGCATTGACAGTGTTTTATGCATGTATACGCATAAATATGTGCTTATATGCGCATACACTGCCTTCCTATATTTTAAAAAAGCTAGAATCATTTTTTGTGTTTTGTACAAATATGCCCAAGTGCTATGTAGCCAATTCACACATTTTTTTCTGCCAGGAATATCTGATGGTCATACATAAGTACCATGTGCAAGTACCCGAATTGTTCTTTTCTTTATTGCAACAAAATTGTATCATCCTTCTTTACTTTCCATTGGTCAACCAAATACATTTTTTAGAGGAGTGTAGACTTTTTATTTAGAGATCCAAATAATATTAAAACAAGTCAGTTGTATTAAACATCAATCCCTGTAATATATTCAAATAAAAGATCATAATGTTTAGACGATAATACAGTTGAGGTTATATTAATGTCTGCTAAAGATAAACCAAGTAGGCTCATTTAAAATAAGATTAGCAAGAACATTATGATCAGAAGTTTGAACTCCATTCATTTCACAAAAATAGAAGAATCTAATATTAACAGATGTAGAAGAACCTTTGATAGGATAGATTGCAACTTCATATGTAATGCATTTGCTGATTTAACCACCACTCTTTGAGCCAATTATTCATTGTTAGATTACAAATAGATTTGCTTATTTCTAGTCCCAAACACTCATGTAGCACCTTTAGGATTTAGCCCAGTATTGTCACCAAGTTGGAATATGGAATTAGTCTGATGAAAGAAAGCATATGCAACTTCTAAACAAAAATGCACTTACCTACTTGCTAAATATCTTCTACATTTACATGCCTTCCTATTACTAAGCATATTGTTTGTATTTGTATTTTGACTAGTAAAAGGACTTAAAGGCAAATAAATATACAGAATAATGTATATCAGGTTATACCTTGTACAAATAAAAAATCCTCTCAATTTTTTATACTTCTCTAATATTTATACTGATGAAGAGTTTATGGTAGTTTTAAGTTAAAAGGAAATAAGAGTGTACTTGTATATATTATACTTCCTTATTATGTTCAGGCCCAAAAACCAACATTCAAGAAATATTTGAATTTTTAGTATTTTACATGAACATTTTATATTTTTTTTTAGCCAGAAGGTATAGCTTTGGATTTTTTTTTTACATGCCTACAAGTTGTTCTTACCTTCTATTTTGAAAACAAAAAGAGCTCAGTAGCTCAAGCTCCTATTTACACACAGAAATGAGTCAGAGCAGTGGCTCCCAACCCCCCCCCCCGCCCCCTTACTTCCTGTTATGAGTCATGCAAAATTTCACTTAGAAGGGAAAGCAAGTAAAATTTGTATAAATTATAAAAAGAGACCTAAATTAGAATGCATAAAAACATAAGTTCTAAAATTGTACCAATGTTATTGTAGTTTCTCTTTATAAATTCTCAAAGTATGCTGCTTTGACAAAATCCTGAATTTCTGTGGCATCACCCACATATTCAAACATAACACACACACACACACAATCCATTGGGGCTGCTTGATGTACATCAACCAAAGACATTTCCCGCAAGTTCAGTAGAAAATTGCTGGACATACCCTTATATGTCGTCCCTTGTGCCTTCATATTTGTTTGACTTTGGTTGAGTTTTTATTCCATTAAACTCAACTTTCCCAGTAGCTGGTGATTTGTACAGCTGCAAAACTTTGACAAATATGTATGCCGATTAAGCAAAAAAAAAAATAAATAAATAAAATGCAATTAACAATTTAAAAAAACATATCTGTGTAAAAAGCTTTCATTAATTAATATGTTTTACGCTTTGCCATACAACATAACTTTTCCCATCAATGCCTGCAGCTGTTTTTGTTATTTTTGGGTAGAATTATTTTTTTGCTATGTTTTGCTGCTGTTAACAGTTTTTCATGTTTCAAAGCAGATTTTAATTACAGCCCTAACTCCAATTATCGCCTGCGTTTTCACTTCTTCTTTGTTCAATAGACTTAATTGATTCCATTCACATTCTAAATTTATCTATTTTCTGACGATTTTAATTGACATATCATATTTTACTCTCTCAGCATAACTCACAGCCCAATTTCTTTACAAAGCAAGGAGGGGTATAGTACTGCAAGCTCAGGAGAATCATACAAAGTGTGCTGGAATACATCAGCCCCCTAAATTAGAAATGTATTTATTGCCAAACATTTGTATTGGATTGATGCATATTTACTAAGTCCAAGTCAAGTATTCTACTTGCAGTCATTTGTCAGCTAAATGTATTTTCCCTAAAAACGTAACATATTACAGAGCAAAGGAATGACGTGTTCACAGTCCATAGGAGAGAACAGCCCAGGTCATAATTATGTGATATTTAGCTTTTTCTTTATTACTGCTAATATGCATTACACCTATTGTTGGATGCCTGCTGTTTAAGGCGGTTGTATCCTCTCCAAAAACATTCTTCTTTTAACCTTTGTCTAATTTAATATGGTATTATCAGCTAAACTAGTGCAATGACAATGTCTGAAAACGCTTCTAACTGTGGAAAAAAGTAATTTTCTGAGCGTTCCGGACTCCTGATCGCCGCCGCCATTTTGATTGTGGGCTTCCGCTTTTTTTTTCTGTTGTGTATTCCCAACCTCACTTGGTTTTCCGATCCGTAATCCCGCGCATGCGCATTATGATAGAAATTCAGGCCTCTTCTCCATTTCCAGTTACATATTTTAAAACTTACTTTTGTTCTATTTTGGCTGGTTTTGTTCAAATCCTCAAAGTATTTGTCGCTCCCCACTCTAGTGCTTTTTCTGCGGCTCCGCCTCTGTCTCCCTTCACCCAGTGACGTCACACATCACAAAGTGTAAACAACCCTCCTCTCAGCAATTTAGTATCGCAGGATGCCAGGGCTGATGTCAACAATAGGACATGACGCCGCCCCAGCATACACCCTGCATTTTTCCGGCAGAGTCCAGGCCTGACGGAAAATGAAGGTGTAGTGAGCATGCGCGGGTGACGTCACAACACAGAAATACAGCAATAACTGCAGTATGAAGCAGGTAGGAGAGCTGACATACAGCGCAATGTAATCTTAATGCTACTACAATTGGGATAACAACTTGTCGGAATGGTGATACAACCGCTTTAAAGCCATTTGGGTCACATCTATGTATTATTTTGGGCTTAATACCTTATCAAATAGACATTTTGGGGTTGATTTAATAAAACTGGAGCACTCAGAATCTAGTGTTGCTGTGCATAGTAGCCAATCAGCTTTTAACTTCAGCTTGTTCAATTAAGCTTTGGAAGTAAAACCTGGAAGCTGATTTGTTACTATGCAGAGTTGCACCACATATTCTACTCCCCAATTTTAGTAAATACCCCCCTTTATCTCTGTATGTTGAAAAACAGCAACTTTTTTTGTGTTTTATTGTCATTCACTCCTTTAGTACTGAGTTATGTGCAATATCAAAGCATTTTAAATAAACCAGCAATGTCTCTACATGAGGCACAACAAAAGGAAATTAGGCATGTTAGTCTGGCTCTGGATGAGCGATGTAGTAGGCCCATTTTGTAGAGGCATTTGGGCTTTTAGGGCTTGTTCACACTAGGTGTTTAAATCTGTGCCCTGTGAAGTGCCTTGAGTATTTGGGGCTATGTGCCCACATCCGCACCTTCACGGGTCTCACATTGGTAGCAGTGGCTGTGTCTGTGCAGCCATTGTGTCCCAATAGACATCAATGGGACTGCCAGTAGCTTTGCACGTAGCATGGATTACAACGTCCTGTGTGAATCAAGGTATTAGTTGTACTTTAATGTGTCAGTGTTCGCAAGAATATTTTGTGGTTAACTTTTGTATACTGTAACTATGAAAAATGTTAGTAATTCATATCACATATTCATACAGTATTTAGGACCACAGATAATTGCTGATCTTAAACCAAATTACAAGCATTCTCTTATAATGTACTAGGACTGAGGTATGTAAAGTCAGCCAACTTTATCAAATATTACATGGTGCATTAAGGTGTGGAGGAACGTTCAGTTGAAACATGTATGCTTAAGATTTTCAGTTGAAGCTTGTATGCTGTGATTTCATTGGAACATTGGGTGACAGAGACTGTCCTCATAAGAGGAGTAAATGGTGGGCTGTTTACTCAGAAAAGTATCTTTGGAAGTTTTGAAGTTGCTGCCATATACAGTGCACCCGGAAAGTATTCACAGCGCTTCATTTTTTCCACATTTTGTTATGTTACAGCCTTATTCCAAAATTGATTCAATTCATTATTTTCCTCAAAATTCTACAAACAATACCCTATAGTGACAATGTAAAAGAAGTTTCCTTGAAAGCTCTGCAAATTTATTAATATACAAAAAAAAAAAAAATCATGTACATAAGTATTAATAGCCTTTGCCATGACACTCAAAATTGAGCTCATTTACATCCTATTTCCACTGATCATCCTTGAGATGTTTCTGCAACTTGATTGAAATCTACCTGTGGTAAGTTCAGTTGACTGGACATGATTTGAAAAGCCACAATTTTGTCTATATAAGCCATGAAGTTCAAGGAATTGTCTATAGACCTCCGAGACAGGATTATATCGAGGCCCAGATCTGGGGAAGGGTAAAGAATATTTTCTGCAGCATTGAAGGTCCCAATGAGCCCAGTGGCCTTCATCATCCATAAATGGACGACGTTTAGAACCACCAGGACTCTTCCTAGAGCGGGTCACTCGGCCAAACTGAGCGATGGGGAGAGAAGGGCCTTTGTCAGGGAATGTGACCAAGAATTGGATGGTCACTCTGACAGAGCTCCAATGTTTCTCTGTGAAGTGAAGGAGAACCTTCCAGAAGAACAACCATCTCGGTAGCACGCCACCAATCAGGCCTGATTTTACTGAGACTCCTCCGTAATAGGCACATGACAGCCCATCTGGAATTTGCCAAAAGGTAACTGAAGGACTGTCAGACCATGAGAAAAACATTCTCTGGTCTGATAAAACAAAGATTGAACTCTTTGGCCTGAATAGCAAGCAACAAAAACAAAACAAATAAAAAAATTAACGCTATACGCCCAAACTGAGTAAACTACAAAAATCTTTATTAAACATCAATCACTAAAACCAGATCCGCATTGCACCAACAATGACCCATAAAGTCCCAACCCCCCAATCCACCTTACATATAATCCCATAGTCCCAACCCAAAGCCAGAATAACCACCCCTGCCTAACCAGAGATAAGAGGTGGAAGATGCAGTCCCTAAGGAGCTGTGTCGACCTTCCCCAACCAATTCCCCCCCCCCTAGAAGTCCGGCTCTAAACCAGGCGCATGGAGTACTTGCCCCAGGGGATGCAGGATTGCATCAATCCACATGCAGAACCAGCCCTATAATTCCACAACAGTGTATGTAAATCAGTCATAGCATAAGTCATGTACTGAAAAAACAAGCCCAGTTCACTGATCACAGTATTGAGTGAAATTCTGACGGCCACTATGATACATTCACGCTGGTCCAAACCAGTATCCTGCTATAAAAGCTGGTAATTGAGATGAAACTTCCATGAGAGTCACTCTATGATCCCGAAGTTAATAGTTGGAGTCAGCTGTATAAAGAATATGTTCTAGATGAAAATGTAGCGGTAAACATGATATACATTGTTCCTAGTAAAACACCATTCAGTAATCCCACAGCTCATAACTGAAAACAGGTGTATGAGTGATAATGTGATGTTCTATGTAAGGGACGTAGCGGTAAGTATGAGATACATAGTTGCTGATAGATGAACAAATCACTCTACACAAGGATAAAGAAGCTTAACTAGAAGCAGTTCATGCATACAGGGAGATTCCCAAAGTCCAACATAGGTAATCTCTACCTGTCATATCCAATGTGCTGATATAGTTTGTACTCACGGCTCCATGCAGACCTCTAACCAGTTGCAGGTACTGGCACAGCTAACACCCTCTGCAGTTCATACATGCAGGGAGATTCTCAAAGTCCAATCAGGTAACCTCAACCTGTCATGTTGGATGTGCTGGCATTGCGTGTACTCACAGCTCCATGATATGCTTCTCGGCTAGATATTAACTCTGCTTCGCTACTTCCCAGCTGATGAAACACTCATATATTGACTGACATCCCCCAATTGGCAGGTTCTGTACCTCTGGGCTGATCAATGAGGTAGAGATAGCTGTTTCCAAGCATGTTGGCTGGTAGCTGCAGTTTCAAATCCCATGGTCCATGTTTAAGAAGATCACTGGAAACTGGTTGGGCCACTAGGGGGATACATCCCTACGTCATGTCTACATGTTTCGTCCCGCCCACCGGAACTTTGTCAGGACACCTGAATGGCAAGCGTCATGTCTGGAGGAAACCAGGCACAGCTCATCGCCTGTAGCAAATATAGGGAAAAATAGAGCGCACAGCCGCCCTAGTGTGATAACATTTAATAAAAGACATGTATAAAATCAATAAAGTTGCACTCACAAATGAAGACATGATTCTTGCATGTACACTGGCATGTTTGCCTCCTCTCTCGGCCTGTTCCAGAGGATTTGCTGATGGATGGTGTCTAATCCCAGCTACAGCGTCCCACTGAACAGCTTAAAGAGCCGCGCATGCACCCAGACCAGCTGGCACTGCGTCACGTCAGTCTCGGCCATGATAGGAAGTGGTGACAAGTGAAACGTCTCACAGGAAAGGTTGCTATGACAACATGTTTTGGAGGCGTGCCCTCCCTCAGGTCACACCCCTCCTCTCAAAGTCCACTTGATATATGAGACCCAAAACCCTCCCTGGATAAGATCTTAAAGGGACCAGGTCGGGAGTATGGAGTTTACATAATAAACAGGACGGGTAACCAGCAACCTAACGCAAGATTCATTATTAATTAAAAACCGTTGCAATAATCATATATACATATTAATAAAAACAGAAGTAATACTAGTAACAATACAACTCACAATAAGAAAAATTACATTAAGAAAATGCCATTTGATCTCTACACTCACCTAGTGAAATTGATATTTAGGGGGATTATATTTTTCAAAGGAATATTATAATGTAGAATTACTTATAAATTAAAATAAAATAAAAATTAATTTATTTTTAAGGAAAAGAAACCCCAACTTCTCACATCTGCGGGGGTGTTTTTCAGCGACAGGAACTGGGACACTAGTGAGGATTGAGGGGAAAAATGAATGAAGCAATGTACAGAGATGTCCTTGATGAAAACCTGCTCCAGAATGCTCTTGACCTCAGACTGGGGGCGAAGGTTAATCTTCCAACAGGATAACAACCTTAAGCACACAGACAAGATAACAAAGGCGTTGCTACTGGACAACTCTGTGAATGTCCTTGAGTGGCCTAGCCAGAGCCCAGACTTGGACCCAATTGAACATCTCTGGAGAGATCTGAAAATTGCTATGCACCTATGCTCCCCATCCAACCCGATGGAGCTTAAGAGGTCCTGCAAAGAATGGGAGAAACTGCTCAAAAATAGGTGTGCCAAGCTTGTAGCATCATATTCAAAAAGACTTGAGGCTGTAATTGGTGCCAAAGGTGCTTCAACAAATTATTGAGCATAGTCTGTGAATATTTATATACATGTGATTATTTTTTATTTTTAATACATTTGCAAAGATTTCAAACCAACATCTTTCACTTTGCCATTACGGGGTTTTGTCTGTAATATTTTGAGGAAAATAATGAGTTTAATCCATTTTGGGATAAGGCGGTAACATAACAAAATGTGGAAAACGTGAAGCCCTCTAAACACTTTCCGGATGCACCGTAAATAAACAGAGCTGGGATTTCCATAACATGTGTTTGAACCTATGCAGTGATTTGTTCTGAGTAAAAGAGTGATATATACTCTGAACTGTTTAATTCCATGTAGGATTTTTTTTCTTCCTTATTTTTTTATTTTTATTTTTTTTTTGTGAATGCTTACTCCAGATTACCGCAAGTTTGTGTTGTTTTTGTGATTCTTTGTAGAGGGTAACCCAGACCTCTATTTAAACTGTTATAAACCCTTTATGTGCACGATTTGAGTTTTCAGATTTGGGCTAGCAAAAAAAGCTAAAGAAACTTCTGTCTTCACAGTATTCACTTTCTTATGACTAGTGAAAGGCAGTCAGGCTGGCACCTTGGTAACATTTATTTTAGCTTGTGTCTGCTTTTCCCTGACAAATCTGTGTACTGAATAAGAAACCTAATTCAGCAGGTTTGCACAGCATAATCCCTAGGTAATTTCATGGCATAGAAGTCTTAAAAGGCACAGAACATTACCTAAAAACACTTTCCTTTAATGTTCTAATATGTATGTAGAATTCTGACAAATTGTCCCAGTTCTCATGCCTTTAAATTGATAGACAACTTACAAAATTATACTTTACTGTGCATATTAAACAGTAAGTAAATTTCCAGACATTTACTAAATTTTACAGCAGAATATATAGTTGAAACATATTTAACATCAGCCAAAAACAGCCTAAGAAGCATTGACAAAATACTTGCATGCAACTTGTCATAAATAGTATGTTACAAATAATATTTTTTTACATATAATGCACCATTCTTCATGTGGGAGTAAATCATTTATATAATAATGATATAGGTACTTCTTATTTACTGTCATGGGAAGATAATCTTGCTAATGCCAAGGGGGAGTTGATACCTGCTCTAAGGTCTGGCTGGCGTGTTTAACCATAATCTCTTTCTCAAATGTACTAGAACCCCCACTGCTTTTAATAGAGTTCTTCAAAAGGGAATCGCCTTATTTAGAAGACCTTTACAATGATTCCACACGGGGATCTTTGGTTAATTCATTTGATGAATACATGTTTTTCCCTGAGGAAGATCTGGTGTGATATTGCTATAATTCTTTGTCTGTTTATTCATAACACAGTAATTAGAGGTATAAGTGTAGTTATAGGTCTTGGGCAAAATGTTGAGTTTTTTTTTTTTTCTTAAATCATCTGGCGATACTAGCACAAAGGAGCAAACAATTTTACCCATCAACTTTAGTTAATACATTGATTATCTCTTCCCATCGTTCATATTTTTAATGGTGTATGTGCAATTTTAGGTGTACCTGTAAATACTGTATCCTGTTTTCATCTGCATATTTTGACCACCCTGCTAAAAAGTTAGTGGATGTCAAGCTTAACCACTTGAAGTCTGGAAGATTTTGCCCCCTTCATGACCAGACCAATATTCCCTATTCGGCACTGCGCTACTTTAACCACTTGCCGACCGCCCACCGTGGCTTGACGGCGTCAAAGTGGTTAGTTATCGCAAACCGCCGATAATGACTATTGTGAGCACGTCGCCGGAAGCTAGTTCACTGTTTTCCGGGGCGGCCAGGGAGCGGGTAGGGTGGACTCTATCTTTGCCGGCTACCCGCGATGGCTCCCCCGCAGTGAGAGAACGGAGGTCCGTGTATGTAAACACGGATCTCCGTTCTGACAGAGGGGGAAGGGATGTGATCACAGACTTCCTCTATATGGAAGCCGTGATCACTCGCCACCCCAGCCCCCATACAGTTAGAGCACACTGAGGGAACACCATTAACCCTTAGAGCACCCCCTCCAGGTTATCCCCTTCACTGCCAATGGCATTTACACAGTAATCAGTGTATTTTCATAGCACTGATCGCTGTATAAATGCCAATGGTCCCAAAAACGTGTCAAATGGGTCCGTCATGTCCGCCGCAATATCGCAGTACCACTAAAAATCGCAGATCGCCGCAATTACTAGAAAAATATTTAAAAAATTAAAACCCCATAAATGAATCCTTATCATTCTTAAACGCGGCAACTTTTGCGCAAACCAATCCATAAACGCCGATTGCGATTTTTTTTTTTTTTTTACCAAAAATATGAGAAAGAATATAAATTGGCCAAAACCGATGAAAAAAAATGTTTTTTTTATATACTTTTTTTTATTTGTATTTTAGCAAAAAGTAACAAATATTATTTTTTTTTTTTTTTTGCAAAATTGTCGCTCTTTTTTTGTTTATAGCGGTGATCAGAAATGACACAGAGGGGATCAAATACCACCAAAAGAAAGCTCTATTTGTGGGAAAAAAAGGACGCAAATTTAGTTTGGGCACCATGTCGCACGACCGCAAAAATTGTCAGTTAAAGCGACGCAGTGCCAAATCACAAAAAGTGCTCTGGTCCTAAACTGGGAAATCCTTCCGGGGCTGAAGTGGTTAACTGGTAATTGTGCTTTAATGCAACACTGTACCAAAAAATTATATTTATTATATATATATTTGGTGGTATTTTATCACCACTGGGTTCATTTTTTGCAATCTAAATGAAGAAAGACTGACAATTTTTGAAAAAAAAACCAAAAACTTTTTTTTTTACATTCTGCTATAAAACATATCCAATAAAGTTTAAAAAAAAATTCTTACATTTGGCTAAAATGTATTCTGCTGCATGTTTTCGATGAGAAAAATTCCCAATACGTGTATATTGATTGGTTTGTGTGAAAGTTATAGTGCCTACAAACCTTGGTATATACAGTAAAACATTGGATTGTGAGTAACGTGGTTAACGAGCATTTCGCAATACGAGCAGTTTGTTTTTTTTTAAATCCTGACTCGGTTTGCGAGCGCTGTCTCGCATAACAAGCAGAATTAAGCCTCTGTGCATGCAATACCGCATGTGGCCAGAGGTGTGGGGGCGCTGCTGAGGCTCGGAGATGCCCAGAAGCATTATGAAATACTGAAAGTGTAAACTGTTCCCGAGCATTTCCGGCCGTTTCTGAGCCTCACCAGCGCCACCACATCTCTGGTTTCCATTGTTTCCTATGGGGAAACATGCTTTGATATACGAGTGCTTTGGATTACAAGCATTCTCCTGGAACGGAGTATCCAAGGTTCCACTGTATATTGAAACATTTATTTTTTTGTATATACACTTCTAATGACGGCGATCAGCGACATGGCACTGCAATAGTACAGCGGGCAATCTGAAGCCAACTGATGCTGGGTGGAACAGACTAACTACCACTGACATCACCAGTGACATTAATACAGTGATCAGTGATCATATTATACCCTGTCACTGTGCTAAGGACACTGGCTACGAAGGAGTTAACATCTAGGGTGGTCAAGGGATAAAGTATGTGCCTAACTATGTGTAATGTGTGCTGCTTTTTACTAACAAGAAACTAACAGATTGCTCCCTCTGTACATAACTCTGTGTTGTTTACAAACACAGGGCTCTGGACTGCGATTGCACACAGCTGATAAGCAAGTCTGGGCCATGAATCATTGGGCAGAACTTGCTGACTCGTGGAAGGAGTGTGTAAGGTTTAAAGCCAATGTCAAATTACTGCTATCCAGGGCTTCATTAGAGAGATCTCACTTCCTGTTCTGCTGTCATCTAACAGGAAATATGATAAACATCCGTAATAAGGACACAGATACACAGGACACCGTGAAATCTAACAGGGATTTTAGTTGTCCCCTACTTTACTAAAGAAAAGCTTTTTTATTCTCTCTGTGTTGCTGTTGTAGACTTCCCCTCACTTTGTGGTAAAATGTTGCCAGCAGGACAGGGAGTGATTGAAAATCTCTTTAACCACTTCCCGCCCGGCGTATAGACTAATGACGTCCGGGCGGGTGTTCTGTTATCCTGACTGGATGTCCTCAGGGTAACGCGCGCATCACGGCGATTGGTGGGGCCGTGGGTCAACCTGACCCATCGCATTACCGATTGAGGTAAAAGGCATCGGAAGCTTTTTACCATGTGATTAGCCATGACCAATCACGGCTGATCACAGTGTAAACAGGAAGAGCCGTTTATCTGCTTTTTCTCTACTCAGGTCTGCAGACCTGACCAGTGAAGAGCCGGTCGGCTGCTCTCCTGCCGTTATTTTTTCGAAAAGAAATC
>BLSH010372758.1:297825-314275 GCA_018402905.1 Glandirana rugosa | reverse complement strand
CCCCCCCCCCCCCCCCCAGGGACCACCATTAAGAGGTCCAGGGAGACAATCAGGAGGCCGCCCAGGGAGCCCACACCAGACCACCAGGTAAGAGAAATATAGAGCACTATAGGGATGGCACTGTGCTCATATGTGATGCCTGCCAGTGCCATCCCTAAAAGTGCTATATGTACCGGTGCCCACCTGTGCCATCTATCAGTGCCCACCTGTGCCACCTACCTGGTGGCACTGGTGGACACTGATAGGTGGCACTATCAGTGCACAGTGCCACCTATCAATGCCCATCAGTGCTGCCTATCAGTGCTGCATATATGTGCCTCATCATCAGTGCCACCTCATTAGTGCCAATCAGCACTGCCTCATAAGTTCCTGACAGTGTAGCCTCATCAGTGCCCTTCAGTGAAGGAGAAAATGTACTTATACAAGATTTTGTGACAAACACAGAAAAACTTTTTTTTTTCAACATTTTTGAAACTTTTTTTTATTTGTAGCTCAAAAAATAAAAACCGCAGGGGTTATCAAATACCACCAAAACAAATCTCTATTTGTGGGAACAAAATGTTAAAAACTTTGTTTGGGTACAACATCGCATGATCACGCAATTGTCATTCAAAATGCAACATCGCTGAAAGTTGAAAATTGGTTTGGGCGGGAAGTGTTCTAAGTGCCTGGTATTGAAGTGGTTAATGGAGCCCCATATATCAGTAAAACATGATTGGGTTCTAACCCTTCCCCACTGTGTCCAAGACCCATAAAAGAAGTGGAAATGGCTGGACATACCCTACAGCACTGAGTGCTGTGTATATCTATGATGCATTTTGCAGCAAAACATGCTTTGGGGACCCTGAAATCCCAGAACACTAATTGCTGAAACACTAGCAACAGCTTGTGCTTTTCCGTCTTATTGGACCCGTGCTGTAATTGTAAATATCTTACAAAAAGTAGACTAGTGATCCTACCGTGTTATTGGAATTGGGTTTATAGCGGAAGCTTTTTTACCTTAGTGCCTAAAATGCATTAAGCTAAAAAAAAAAAAAATCATTAAGCCTTTAGAACCACTTCTGTCCTTGTATTTTTATATCCTTGATAGATTCGAACATTTTTGACATTTTTGCTACAAGCCTCTGTCAGCAATAACTGACATTATTTAAGATAAAAAAGTGATATGCAATGTTTGAGGAAGGTGTTAAAGTGGTTTCAAAGTTAAAACTTTTTTTTTTATCATAATGAATTCCCTGCATTAAGGTAAAAAACCTTTTAGGATTTGCTGTGCCCCTCTCCCCTTCTAAACACTAAACCTCACTCCTGGATCGATTCAGCGCGGCTACAGTCTTTTGTCCTCTGTCCCTCTTCACACAGGGATTCATGGGCAGTGAGGAGGGTGAGGGGCTATGCCACACTGTGCGTCAATAGACACACGCAGCCTGGCTCGGGATTGAGCCCGCATGTCTTCCCCCATAGCAAGCAGCTTGCTATGGTGTCAGACACAAAAGAGGTGCAGCCAAGAGTGCTGGCGGGGAGCTTTATAAGAGGAGGTTCAGGGACGCCTCTTAACAAAACCATTGCTCAGAGCAGGTAAGTATGACATGTTTATTATTTGAGAAAAAAAATGCCTTTACAACAACCAACCTTAATTAGGGCTGAGCAGAGTTAGGGCTCTTTCACACATACGGACCGTTCAGGCCCGCCTGTCAGCTTTTCAGGTGGACCTGAACGGACGCTCCATGTAACTCTATGGAGCGATGCATGTCAGCGGTGACATGTCCGCTGACATCCAATCCGCTAAATCCAGACGAATGGAAACCCTATTTTCCATCCGTCTATCAGATCAGGTGAAAACGGACAGGCGGATCCGTTTTCTTCCGATTCCCCCATAGAAGAGAGCAGGGGCTCTGACAGGTCTGTCTCTGCACAGAGAGCATAGATGGACATGTCATCCGCCGGCTCAGCGGGGATCAACGGATCAATTCCCGCTGAGCAAGCGGAGTCCGTCAAAATGGACGGGCATGTGTGAAAGAGCCCTAAAAGTAGAACTAAAGGCAAAACTTTTTTTTCAATTTGGGTAGACTAAGGGAGGGTCATAACCACTGTCAATTTGCGTTTTTTTTGGGGGGAGTTTTTTGGGGGTTTTTTTGCCATTTGTATCCAATTGGAAGAGTTACCTTGTATTATTGTTCTGAGGACAACCCAAAATTTGGGATTTTTCTTTACTTTCACTTTAAATAATAATGGTTAACACGACAGAGAGAGAGTTGAATCTCACAAACAGCAATCAAAACCTAGAACAGTGCAGCACATTTAAACAGTGTCATTAGGTGATATGCAAATTACAAAAATTAAGTCATGTCTTTTTTTGTTTAGTTTTTTTTTTTTTTTCATTAAGTAGTTAAACAGGAATATTTTTGGATTACTTAGTAAAGTTTCTTTAGATGTCATGTGCAGTTTAAGAGTAACACCTTTGATGTGAAAATGAATGAAAGAGCTGAATGAAACTACAGTGAGACAATACTTTGATTCACTGTATTCACTGTGATGCTTGCAGACTATCTGTGCTGTCATTTTAAATAGAAAGGGGTGTCAAAATACAGCTATGTAATTAAAAGCAATTACAGGCTGTTATTTTGGCACCAGGTAATTGCCTATCACAGCGGGTGGTGGCATGACGTGGAGAGTTTACCGTTGGCTATACGTAGGCTGCGTTCACACGGGCGATCCGACTTTGGCGTGACTTTGCTAGGCGACTTCAGCACGACTTTGGGCGACTTACAACGCAACTCCATGCCAGGAGACTTTGCCTGTGGCCAATTAGAGAAGGGAAGGAGGGGGTTGCCTGGGTAATTCGGGGGGAGTAAGTGTGTATTTTTTTTTTCTTTTTCCTGTAAGTCGCTTCAATATAGATGGGGATCCGACTTGGAGACGGCTTCCATTGAATTCTATGGGCACAAGTCAGATAGAAGTCGCCTTAAAGTCGTGCAGGAACCTTTTTGACGTCAGAGCGACTTCAGTCGTGTACATTAAGACTGCTCCCATTCATTTCAATGGGATTTAAGATGTCAAATGACTTGGGGCGACTTGAGGCGACACAAGTCGGAGCGCAACTTGCCCTTGTGTGAACCAAGCCTTAAGATTTTTTTTTTGTTTGTTTTTTTAATACAAGTGGGTTTTCCAGTTCTAGTTCCTGCTGGGTCTACTCACCTCTGTCTGCAAGTTCTTTACTTGTTCTCTGGTTGGACGCCCACCAGACACCACAACATGAAGCGATAATACTGATCTCGACAACGTCTGTTACTGTGACTTACGTTTTTTGCTTTCAGCTGACACATTGCATCCTTTGCTGACCCAACACAAACAGCTCTAGGCTTGTATTTTCTAGAAAGTCTTTGACATTGCTGCAATATGTTATTGATGACCATTGAAATGGAAATGAGATCTGAATAAAGATGTTGTCAGAGTGTACATTAGAAACCAGAGGGCTTTGTTGCGGCAATTGAGAAGATGTTACCATGGCAAGCCCTTTTGTTTCCATGACACTTCTCTATTTTTTGAGAAATCTTGCACTTCAGAAACTCTTGAGTATCAAATCCTCTTGAACTGTAATAAATGTTCATCTGAATGCAGTTAATTGATGAAAAGTTGCCACATGTTAATACATAAGAAAATAAGTCCACAATATGCAACGGAAGATCACATTCCATCCTCTGCGAGGAATAAAAGTTTCTCCTACGTTCACTGACAGACGCAGCTCTTCATGACTTTGTGGGGTTTTATGTTCGTCCTACCAGGAGTTAACTAGGCAGGGAAAAGAAATCAGCTGGCCCCTCCCCTGGGGGTCATCCTCTTTTCCTACATTAAAACCCCCCTCCCAGAGGAGCTCTGCAGTTTCAATGCCTAGTTCGCAAGGAGTTGACCTGGCTTCCCTATAGGGAACTGCGGTCCTATTGTGACCATTTTTCTTTTTTATTTTAATTTTTCTTTTTTCTGCAATCAAGATGATCTGCTATCAAGAAGCCGGTCGGGGCATCGAGAGTCTTAGTGCTCTGTACTTTCCCCGACCTGGCCAACATGATGCGAAGCCGGCCCCAACACAGGGACCCGCCGCATCAGGCAGCAAAACAGCAAGTATAGCTGGGCTCCCTCTGGGCTGGTGGCGGTGGGGTGCTGTCCTCTGGACCCTGTGGGTGTGTGGCTGTGTGCGGGGCGTCCCTTCCTTCCATCCATCCATCCATCCATCCCTGTTATGGCTGATCTCCCTGCTGAACCTACTGAGGTGGCTTCAGCAGCCACGCAGTCTGACCAAGGGGCTTTTTTCTCTCCCAGCTGCGGGATGTCCTTGCTGAGTTTCTTCCGCGTGGGGACGCCGCTCCGCGGGCCCCCAGGAAGCGGCCCTCTCCCCCCGTCATCGGGGGAAGATTCTGAGCCGGAGGTGGCTTTAGGGGTCTTAGGGACCCCGGGGGATGGGCAGCACAGTGGTGTAGTTGGTAACACTTCCGCCTGGCAGCAAAAGAGTCGCTGGTTGGAATCCCCAGCATGACGACCCTGCCTGGAGTTTGCATGTTCTCTCTGTGCCTGCGTGGGTTTCCTCCGGGTACTCCGGTTTCCTCCCACACTCCAAAGACATGCTAGCCTGTCTGATGAGGAAACGGGTGGTGACATGGGAACTGAGGACCAAGAGCCTGTGACTGACCAGGACAATGTGCTGGTAGCCACCATTATCGCTGGCATTCGCACCAAGTTGCAGTTGGATCAAACAGGCGAATTGCGGGCTGCCTATGTGTGCGGGTCTTCTAGGCCCCCCAAGGCCCCCCAAGTCCTATCCTTACAATGAATTTTTTGACCATTTCCTATACCGTGAATGGCAACAAACACGCCGTTCCCCCTCACTGACTGCACGTTTTTCTGAACGCTATCCTTTGAGGAGAGCTTCCTGAAGAAATGGGAATCTCCTGCGGTGGATCCGCCTATTGCACGCCTTACTAAGGCGACTACCATTCCTGTGGAAGGGACTCCTTCCTTTAAGGATCCTGCTGATAGAAGAACAGAGGCACTTCTGAAGTCCTTGTTTTTAAATGCGGGCTCCGCGGTGCGACCTACTTTGGCAGCGCAGTACCTTTCGGAGTGCATGAAGGAACTTAAGGCGGACCTGACCTCGTGGAGGCACCGCAGAACGCTGAGTTTTTATTCCAGGGGATTAATTACCTCTGTGATGTGGCGGTGGACGTTCTGCCCTTGTTGTCCAGAATTTCTATATCGGCCATTAGGCTTCGCAGAACTCTTTGGCTGCGATCCTGGTCGGGTGACCACGCCTCCAAACTAGGTTTGGCTGATATTCCCTTCCAGGGTGGGCGCCCATTTGGCTCACGACTTGACGAAATCATTAAGGATTTCACGAGAGGCAAGAGTACTTTCCTCCCGGAGCCTCACAGACGTGAATTCGCCGTAGACAGGAGCCTTCTACGTCTGGTCAGCGGAAGCCTTTTCGTGCATCAGGCGCGGCAAGCAAGGGAACCCGTCCCAGTAAGGTTGCTGCAGGGGCTGGACGCCGACAGTGGCAGCGCAAACCAGGAAAGACGGAAGACAAGTTTTCCTCAGCCTGATGGGTCGCCCCCACCCGATTGTCGGGTGGGGGGGACGTCTTCGGGGTTTCGCAAACCGGTGGTTGGCTCGCATTTCCGACCGCTGGGTCTGCGAGGTGGTGTCCACCGGGTACAGGATAGAGTTCATCTCTCTACCCCCAGACAGGTTCTTCCCATCAAAATTTAAGACTCACGCTGGAGCGCAAACAGGCCCTTCTCAGGGCGGTGCAGGCCCTCTCAGATCGGGGAGTGATCGTACCGGTCCCCCAAGGGGAGAGGTTTCGAGGCTTTTACTCGAATCTTTTTGTGGTGCCCAAAAAGGGGGACGGTTTTCGGCCCATCCTGGATCTGAAGGCCCTAAACAAATTTGTCAGGGCACGGAAAGTCCGGATGGAGTCCGTTCGGTCGGTTGTGGCCGCCCTACACCAAGGGGAATTCCTGGCATCATTGGAAAGGATGCGTACCTCCATGTACCCATCCATCCGTGACATCAGCGATTCCTGCGGTTCGCTGTTGGGGATCGCCATTTTCATTTTGTAGCTCTTCCCTTCGGTCTGACCTCCGCGCCCCGGGTGTTCACGAAGTTACTGGCCCCGGTGTTGGCGTTGCTGCGGCAGAGGGGCATTGCCATTGTGGCTTACCTGGACGATCTGCTCCTGCGAGCGGACTCTGTCTCTGCCCTGGAGGAGAATGTGAACATCGCAATGGTCTCATTGCGGGACTTCGGATGGTTACTCAACCTGTAGAAGTCGTCAGTGTCTCCTTCCTGCCATCTGGAGTACTTGGGTCTCATTCTGGACACGAACCAAGCTTACAGTCGGCCGTGCGCACCCTACTATCACGCCGCCAGTCTTCTTTGCGGTTCTGTATGAGGGTGCTGGGGCTCATGGTCTCGTCGTTCGAGGCGATACCTTTTGCCCAGAGTCACACTCGTTTGCTCCAACGAGCAATTCCCGTTCAATGGGACAAGTCCCACCGGTCCGTGGATCTTCTGATCCGGCTGGGCCCTCAGACCAGGGTGTCCCTCACTTGGTGGTTGCGGGACTCGGCCCTCACTCGTCGTTCCTTCCCATTCAATGGACGGTGATCACCACGGACGCCAGTCTGACGGGTTGGGGCGGAGTCCTGGAGCAGTTATCAGCTCAGGGTCGTTGGTCGGCCCAGGAGGCCTGTTTACCAATCAATGTGCTGGAGCTGAGAGCGATCAGACTGTGTCTTTCTCATTGGACGAGGAGATTGCAAGGCCGCCCGATTCGGATTCAGTCGGACAATGCCACGGCAGTGGCGTATGTGAATCATCAGGGCGGCACTCGGAGCCCAGCGGCGGCTGCGGAGGCAGCTCTGATTCTGCATTGGGCGGAACTCCATGTTCCGGCAATCTCTGCGGTTTACATCCCAGGCGGACTTCCTCAGTCGCCAGAAGCTGGACCAGGGGGAGTGGTCCCTTCAACCGGAGGTGTTCAGTCAGATTTGCCACAGGTGGGGGACACCGGATGTGGATCTCATGGCGTCCAGGTTCTATCACAAGGTGAGAAACTTTTTGTCCAGGACAAAGGATCCGTTGGCAGTGGCCACGGATGCCCTGGTGGCTCCCTGGAGCCGTTATCGCCTCCTGTACGCTTTTCCTCCCATACGTCTGCTCCCGAGATTGGTGCGCAGAATAGCGATGGAAGGAATTCCGACCATTCTGGTGGCCCCGGATTGGACTTGGTATGCCGCCGTGGTGCAAATGGTGGCAGACGTCCCCTGGCGGCTTCCGATGCGAGACGACCTCCTGTCTCAAGGACCCATCTTGCACTCCGCTTTACCCTCGCTGGCTTTGACGGCTTGGCTATTGAGTCCCAGGTGCTGAGGGATAGGGGAGTGGCCGACTCCGTGATCCCCACCTTGTTGAGAGCTCGCAAGTGCACCTCTCGCAAGATTTATCACCGTACCTGGAAGGTTTATATTGCCTGGTGCGGGGCGGAGGGCTACAACCCTCGCTCGTTTGTAGTCTCCAGGGTACTGACTTTTCTCCAGCAGGGTCTGAATAAGCAGTTGGCTTTGAGTACTCTTAAGGGCCAGATCTCGGCCTTAGCCATACTTTTTCAGAGACCTTTGGCTTCGCACTCTCTGATTCGTACCTTTGTACAAGGTGTGCGACAGGTGGCGCCACGGGTGAGATCCCGATGGCCCCATGGGATCTGAATCTGGTGCTTTCTGTTCTTCACCACCTTATGAAAAAGATCAGGGAGATCCCCTTACAACTTCTGTCGCAGAAGGTGGCCTTTTTGGTTGCCATCACTTCTGCCAGACGAGTGTCGGAATTGGCTGCCCTATCGTGCAAGTCTCCTTATTTGGTGATACATAAGGATAAGGCGGTCTTGCGACCCCTTCCTTCTTTTCTTCCGAAGGTAGTCTCTTCTTTTCATTTCAATGAAGATATTGTTCTACCTTCATTGTGCCCTCGTCCATCGCACCCGAAGGAATTCGAGTTGCATGCCTTGGACGTAGTTAGGGCCTTACGGGTGTACTTGGCTATCAACAACAAATATTGCAGCGCCCACAATAAATAATGAAATAAAAAAGCAGTCAAATGTGAAATTTAAAAACAAGACCAAAAGAAAAAATATATATGTAAAGAGTTCTAAGAAACTTCAAATTTTAGTTCGTATGATGAAAGGCTTGCATGGGATTAAAATATCCAATATGACGTTTCGCGCGAATCACATCATGCGCATGACAAGGTACCAATGACTCCAAAACTCAAGAAATAGATGTACGCTTACCAGACCGAAGTAGGTAAAACACAGGGGTTTAAATTCCACCACAAGTGGGGTTACTCAGATGTCGTCTGGTCGTAAGTGCTGGAAGGAGACAGGAAACGGATCCCTTGTCCACCGAACACCGAAGTCTTGTACCTTGGGGTACCTCCAGGGTCGTCCGGTGTACTTGGCTGCTACAGCTTCTTTTCGTAAAGCTGACGCCTTGTTTGTTCTGCCAGAGGGCCCGCACAAAGGTTTGGCGGTCTCTTCGGCTACGATTTCCCAGTGGATTAGAAAAACCGTGACCCATGCGTATTCTGTTCGGGGCAAGGTTCCCCCTTTTCCGGTCACGGCTCATTCTACCCGGGCGGTTAGTACTTCCTGGGGCTTTTAGACACCAGGCCTCGGTGTCACAGGTGTGCAAGGCGGCCACTTGGGCCTCGGTTCACACTTTCACTAAGTTTTACAAAGTTGATGTGTTTGCATCTTCGGATGCTACTTTTAGCCGCAAAGTGCTGCAGGCGGCAGTGTAGGCGCGTCTGGCGCCTCCTCAGAGGTTCAGTTGGGTACAGTTGTTTGCGTTTACCCACCCCTCTTTTTTGACACAGCTTGGGGACGTCCCCACAAAGTCATGAAGAGCTGCGTCTGTCAGTGAACGTAGGAGAAAAAGGGATTTTATTAAAACTTACCGTAAAATCCTTTTCTCCGAGTTCACTGACAGACGCAGCACCCACCCCTCTGGGCTCTGTTTTGGTACGGCTTGTGTACAAACTGGAGAGCTCCTCTGGGAGGGGGTTTTAATGTAGGAAAAGAGGATGGCCCCCAGGGGAGGGGCCAGCTGATTTCTTTTCCCTGCCTAGTTAACTCCTGGTAGGACGAACATAAAACCCCACAAAGTCATGAAGAGCTGCGTCTGTCAGTGAACTCGGAGAAAAGGATTTTACGGTAAGTTTTAATAAAATCCCTTTTTTTATGTTCTCACGTGTAGTTTATATTGTTCCTTGTTTAATTTTTGTCTAGGAAGAGTGGATCAATAATGAATAAATTACATTAAGACAGCAATGTGCATATTCACATTGACAGATCCTGTACTTTTCAGTGATGGACAATATTATCTTTCCTGAAAGTCAGACACACATTTCAACAATGTTGTGCCCTTCAAGTTGCATCTCCAGTACCAACCAGTACATTCGACCTATCAGATGCTAAGTTTTCCTGCCCATAGATTGATTTAGGTATACGTTTTTCACAGAGTATGCACAACTCCTGAATTTTTATATACTATTGGGTTTAGAGACAACTCATGCTGTAGTAGGTGCGGTCATTCTTCAGGATCCCTTATCCATCTTATGTGGAGATATCCCAAGTTGAAGAGATATTGGGTTGAGGTTGTAGGTACTTTGGCTTATTGCGGACCAATATTTTAGCTGAACCCCTGATGTTGAGATATATTGAATCCTCCTCTGTGGATATGATGTGGTGCTTACCATTTCCAGAGCTTTATTAGCTTGCAGGTTGATTGCAATTAAATGGACCTTGCCTAGCCCACCGACTCTTTCTGAATGCATAACAGATCTAAATAAGCATATTTCTTATAAAAGGCGTACTTATTATCTCAGAAACTCTATGCATAAATTCAATGCTATATGGTCTAAATTGATGGAATTTGTTTTACTTCTTTTCTTAGATCCCTGTATGATTTAGTATAGGTGCATTTATGATTTTTTTTTTGTATGCTGGCTTAGGTATTGTGTATTATTGATGTATATTTTCTTTAAATAAAATCCAATTTAAAAAAAAAGAGGTGCTAGTTTTTGTAGGTGATGGGAGTTGTAAAGGGGGGCTATAATTGTTTTGGATCCAATTTTTGTTTTTAATGTTTAAACATTTTTAAATTGTTTTATATTTTTTTTTTAAACTCTATGTATACTTTTTTGTTTTACAAATAAACATTTAATACATGGCTAGAATACGCAGAGCACCAATATCTCTCAATCAGATGTGTCTTTAATCTTACCTATTGAGGCCTATAAACAGCAGGCTGTAAATAAGCATCAAAAAGAGCAGAATATCTCACCTAAGTTAAATTGACAAAGTAAATCGCGCTATCAGTGCAAAAGTGATAGCAGCTATGCACTTTTCCATGATACCCCACATTGCAAAATACAATATATAAACAGTGCAGCACTTAAAATTACAATCAATGATTAACCACTTCAGCCCCGGAAGGATTTCCCATGTTAGGGCCAGAGCACTTTTTGCGATTCGGCACTGCGTCGCTTTAACTGACCATTGCGCGGCTGGGCGACGTTGTACCCAAACTAAATTTGCATCCTTTTTTCCCCCCCCCCCCACAAATAGAGCTCTCTTTTGGTGGTATTTGATCACCTCTGCATCATTTCTGATCACCACTATAAACAAAAAAAGAGCGACAATTTTGCAAAAAAAAAACAATATTTATAACTTTTTGCTAAAATACAAATCCAAAAAAATATTAAAAAAACAAATATATTCATCGGTTTTGACCAATTTATATTCTTCCTCATATTTGTGGCAAAAAAAAAAAAATCGCAATTGACGTTTATTGATTGGTTTGCGCAAAAGTTGCCACGTTTACAAACCATAAGAATTCATTTCTGGTGTTTTTAATTTTTTTTTTTTTTTACTACTAATGGCGGCAATCTGTGATTTTTATATGACCTGTGATATTGCAGCTGACATGTTGGACATTTTTTACACTTTTTTGGGACCAATGCATTTATACAGCGACCAGAAATTTAAATATCCACTGATTACTGTGTATCTTTGACAGTGAAGGGGTTAACCTGCAGGGGGAGATCTAGGGGTTAAGTGTGTTCCCTAGGCATGTTCTAACTGTGAGGGGGCTGGGCTACCAGGGGCATAAGAGATCTAACATCCCAGTGACCGGGATCAGTAGATCTCTTACATGCTGCCTGTCAGAACCGCTGTGTTCACATTGGCGGTTCCCCTTTCTTCATCTCTGGTAGGCAATTGTGGCTCGTCGGCAGAGATTGACTCCGCCCGAGCCGCGGGCACACCCCTGCAGAGTGCGGCGGGCACAAAAGCGAGCCGCCGCGCTCCTGCCCGCTACAGCGCACGCGCGAGCCGCTGTTTATAGACAATGATTCGTGGGATGCTGCCACTCTGCAGCAGTAAAAGTACGCGAGCCGGTCGGGAACCGGTTAATAAAGAAATATGAGTGATAAAATAGATGAATTTGTGACTCCAACTAAGGAGCTAAAAGCAATCATGAAGTCCAGGGAAAACAGGATCAAAACAGTTAACCAAGATGACCGTCCCATATGCCGTGTTGAGAAATGGAAATCACAGGATAGCCAGAATGTCACCAACAAAGCTCTTGTTGCGCTTACTGGAATGTGTGACCCCTTTACTAAGAGCGATCTGAATGCACAGCGTCAAAGCCAGTCTCGCAGATCATGGAACCTTCCTGTACATCTCCAGATAACAAACACCATGGAGAAATTGGAAATCAATATGTTTCGCTATGCCTCAGGCTTCCAAGTATAATAGCATTCTGTTATGGATGGCGTGAAGACAAAATGCCACATAGTGTATTGCCATTAATAAAATCAGTTTAATAAAAAAAAAGGTTACACTCACATGGGTAGATCAAAAGCAAACATGGAAAAATGTCCAAAATGGCCGCCAAACGATCGCACATGCATGGTAGTGTGTGCACATCACCCCTCCCTATGCGTTTCGTCACATATTACGGGAACAGAGTGCCATCATACTTGGAAGCCTGAGTTATAGCGAAACATAGATGCAATTGGTTACCAAATTCCCCATGGTGTTTATCTGGAGGTGTACAGGAGGGTTCCATTATCTGTGAGGCTGGCTTTGATGTAAACAAAGTCCATTCAGACCACTCAACATGAGCTTTGTTGGTGACACTCTGGGTATTTCAAGAGACAGGAGTGTATATAAGCAAGGCCCTCTGCAACACATAAAGTGTGCAGCCAAGGAGTGCCAACCCTCTATAAATATAGTAAGTGAAGATAAAGTAAAGGACTTTAGGGTGTTAATGGTCACCTCTATGTACAAAAACATTGAGAAACAACCACAATTATAAAATATATCAAATTTTTTATTTAACATGGAAAGAAGTAGTAGTATTTTTCTACACAAAAATACACACATATAAAGAACTACATAGTTTGTCCAGAAATGCATAAAACCCATAAGTTCAGAAGTAGCCCAGTGTCGGAGAATAAATTGCTAACATGTTTTGTGGTTCCTTGTATCCGCTTCTTCAGAGCTATAGTGCTTCTTACGACACCTGGGTGCAATACATACAGAAAAAAAAAAATACTGGTGTACATATATCAATACAAATACAAAACTACCTACAGGAAAACGATTCAAACATCTGTCCTCAAAGTATGCAAGTGAAAAAAACAAAAAAAAGAATGTGGCGAAGGTACATCAACAAGTCCTCAGAACTAAAAATGGACCTCTTCCACCATCCCCCCAAGGTATAAATTGGCATAAGAGGGGGCACATGTGTTCACCATAGGTTTACTTTGTACCTGGAGGTAATGGGAGCCATCAAAAAGATATATTATGTGTCAAGATATAACAAAGCAGATCCAGGACAAAGTTGTTATAATCATCTGTACTCCTTTCGTCTAAAAATTTCCTGACCATCTCAAATCCCATACCATGCGGAATGTGTGCATAGAGAGCTTCTACGTCAATAGATACTAGTAGGGTATCAGCCTCTACATTCATGCTCTCCAGGATCGTTAGAGGACGATTGTGTCCTTTAAAAAGGTGAATAAGCTCTCTACATGGGGACGCAACTAATTGTCCACAGGGACACGAGCCTTAGAGGGCACACTACTGATCCCTGAGACAATAGGGCGTCCTGGCGGATTCTGCATGTAATGCGCCTTGAGTAACGCATAGAATGTAGGCACTCTGGCTAGCCTGTGATTTCCATTTCTCAACACTGCATGTGGGACTGTCATCTTGATTAAACGTTTTTGATCCTGTTTTCTCTGGACTTTTTGATTGCTTTTATCTCCTTAGTTGGAGTCCCAAATCTAATTTATCACTCATATGTGCTTATTAATCATTGATTGTTTGTCATTTTAACCACTGCACTGTTTGTATATGTTTGAGAATATTTTGCCTACTGGTTAAAAAAATACAAAGTAATATAAAATATTTAATTTTTACCTAACTAAAAAAAAAAAATTACCACTTCTAATTTTATTTTAGTACTAGCCATAGTTAAAAATAGAATGGTAGAAATTAAATACAATACTTTCCTTTTAAGTAAAAAAAGATTCTAGTATCCTGTGTTTAGGCTGAATCATTTTCTTATTTATGGAGAAAGCAGGATAAAACTCATTGCACACAAGCGGCATCCACACGTTGGCAGAGTTAGGCAGAAGATTGTGGTTGGTCCAAATGCTGTGATATGAGATGATCAGTCAATGCTACATTAGCGCAACTTTCCCTGCCCCCTACACTATCACTCCCTATAACCCTAACATTAGACCTTACTTACATAAGTGTATACCCTTCCTTCAGCAAAAGATCCCAGGGATGACATCCTAACACTATACTCCTACTTCTAACAGGCAGATGACTTGCCATCTGTCATCCCAGGGAGACATTTTCCCACCTATAACAGCAAAGTATTAATATTCCATTCATCATCATGTTATCCTTAGGAGTCCATGTAGATATTGTTGCAAGTGCTGTCCAGCACATAGCCGAATATCAACTTATTAACGCATTTCAGTCTGCCATTCAAGCAAAGAATATAAAATATGAATAATTCAGGTCTTGCTTACAATACAGAATTTACCTAGAACTCCTACTGCCATCATCTTCTTAATCAGTTTTACCCCTTCGCTATTTCCCATTAGGCTGCTTAGGTTTGGCTGGTATGTGTTTTGTTTAAATGAAGCTCATGCATATTTAGCAGTACTTTACATTGTACTGAGAATGTTAACCGCATTGTATAGCAGTACAGTCAGTCTAACATGTCTAAAATGTAACTTTGGGTGTCCGCATATTTCATCGGTAGGTTCAGAATCATAAGCGAGCAGTTAAAATAACAGGTCCACATTTGTGATAACATCTTCTTGCATTACATGGAATTAGATATATTGATAAATGAATTTGCACCTATGTGCCAAGTAGTTCAATGTGAAAAGTAGCAGCAACACAGCATAATTATTGCTTTTGCCTCTTTGCACTTCCTAGTGTTTTTTTTTTTTTTTTTCACTTGCAACTATTTGGTTTGAGGAACCAGGTGCATTCCAGTTGAATTTAATTATGCATATGCACGGTAAAGATAGCTTTGCAATTATTTTGATTTGTATATTTCAGCGCTGCATGCTGGAATGTGATTTTGGTTCATCACTCCGTAATTACTCATTGGAGTGTGATTTTTCAAGGATATTTTAATCTGTGTTTAGTCTGATGAAAAATTGTGTTTGTCTTTGTTCTATCAGACTTATAAATATTTAATTCTAGTGTGTCTAGGTCCCTTTGTGATGTACTGTAATAGCCCTTAGAGCTAATTCTGTCCGTCTTGTGCTGTATAAATAAGGTAGCTATTACAGTGGTGTCTCACTTGTTTAATTATAATGCATCTTCTCCATATGATTATTTCAAACCATTAAACTGTTTTCATTGTGTGCATTGTGTGGAGAAAACACGGTACAAATGATTGTGCACTAATTGAATAGGGTTAAGTGATTGTGATTTAGAAAGTAGCTATAGTATTCTGTAATTTGGCCTTCCAGTACATCAGCCAGATCTAGAAGAGCTGTTTTTACTTTTTAATTATTTTACAAAAAACAAATTGTGATGCATTGGCAGAGTGTTTATGGTTTAACTGTTGCAGCACTGATACATACATAGGATTAAGTGGCATGTGGATGTGCCTTTGACCTCTCAGTAAAATGAGTGAGTGTCAGTACTCCTTGTGACTGTATCCACTATAAGTTGCAACCATCCAAGAGGCTTGTCTGGCCCCATATCGCTAAGTGTACAGTGAAAAATGAATCCGCACATTTGTAGTCAGCCTGTTCAGCTAGTCCACCCACCCACAGGTTTAGTCATAGAGGTCATGTGGATGTGCCGGTTTTAGTTTTTATGAAATAACATATCCTAATTGTACAGTGCAGGACACAGGCCGAGTATTCATGGGTTATTGGCATATACCTTCGAGTGACTGGACACTTGAAAAGCTTTAGAGAACATGTCCCTTGGGCACCCCTGCTGTAACCCTACCCCATTGTTTGAGTCCTCAATTTGTGTTCATGTCTAAAGGTGATCGACCTTTTCTCGTTCATGGAGAACATTACCCTTAACTTAGCTAGTTTTTATTTGTACTATATCAATCAACCCCCTCACTGTCTTTTCATTCCAACATAGAAGCAGCGTATTTGGACTGGTGTGACTGCTAAAATTTTGGAAGTCATAACTGGACCCCATGTTGTAAGGACGACCTGTAATATTACTCCGCACACTGGATCCTGCATGGGCACTCACCTTGGCACTGCTTGTCAATGGAATGCTTTTAGTCAACCGTTATATACAGGTTCAGGACCATAGTCCCTTGTTATGGAACCCAGTCCCTGAAGACCCCTTTGGGGTATGCCCACTGTGACAGAAAAGCCGTTATATGCAAACCTATAATGGGTAGGTAAGACAGGGTCAACCTGAATCTCTGAATGTTACTGTATAACAGGGCTTTGTTTGGAATGTATTTACCTCACAGTGTAAACTTAAACCTGGGGCTAAAACTCAATCACTCAGAGCTCAGTGTCATGCTGGGACAGAATGGATGGGTAATATCCAAACGTATATTGCCGAAAAGACAGTGTCACCCGTATGGGGTTTCCCCAGAAGTCCCTGACCCAAGGTATTGTTCCCTGATACCAGGACTTGGACATATATTGCCAACTGATTTTCGTAAGGTAACTGTTCGTCACGGTTCCACTCACGGGTACGTCCTAGGTCACACGCCTCATTATAATGTCCAGCAGGAATGTTGTACCCCAGGTCAATACTGAAGGTTTTAAAATCGTCAGTGTGGTCAGGTTTATGCGACGAAGATACAACCTT
>BLSH010372758.1:221421-250822 GCA_018402905.1 Glandirana rugosa | reverse complement strand
TGTATAAGAGACAGCAGGTATGTGCTGTATTTCATGTATCTGGTGTATTGTGCTGTATTTCATGGATCTGGTATATGGCTGTATTTCATGGATCTGTATTGTGCTGTATTTCATGGATCTGGTATATGACTGTATTTCATGGATCTGTATTGTGCTGTATTTCATGGATCTGGTATATGACTGTATTTCATGGATCTGTATTGTGCTGTATTTCATGGATCTGGTATATGGCTGTATTTCATGGATCTGGTATATGGCTGCACTGGTAAATATTTTAGTACACCATTTGGTTCAGAATATTTTTTTTCTTGTTTTCTTCCTCTAAAACCTAGGTGCGTCTTATGGTGCGAAAAATACGGTATATAAAAAACACATTTATTTATCAGTTTAGGTCAATATGTATTATTCTACATCATAGCAGCCTACCAGTGCCCATCAATGCAACCTACCAGTACTGGTAATGGCGGCGATCTGCGATTTTTAGTGGGACTGCAACATTGCGGCGGACAAATCTGACCCCAAATTACACTTTTTGGGGACCAGTGACATTATTACATTGAACAGTGCTATCAAAATGCACTGATCAATGTATAAATGACACTGGCAGGGAAGGGGTTAACACTATGGGGCGATCAAGAGGTTAACTGTGTTCCCTGGGTGTGTTCTAATTCTAGGGGGGATGGGCTGCCAGGGACATGACATACATCACGGTTCCCAATGACTGGGAACAGCAGATCTCAGAAATGTCCCGTGTCAGAACGGGGGTCAGCCTTGTTTACATAGGCAGATCCCCATTCTGCCTCTGTGTAGAACGATCACGGGTCGCCAGCGGACACCGAGTCCGCGGGAACCGCGGGCACGCTCCCACGGCTTTGTTTACACAGGAAAGCCGACCTGCCACCGTATAATGGCAGCTGGTCGGTAAGTGGTTAAACAATAAAACTTATAGATTCATTATAACGAATCTCTATACTCTACAGAAAAAAACAAATTATATGAAAATGAATTATCGTAACATAACGAATATAACACAACGAAATGACGTATTTTACGAATGAAAACGAAACTAAACAAATTTTTCCGCCATGCACAAGTCTAACTTCTACAGGCAGAACACAAAACTCCTGTAGTAGCAGCGATTTTTAAGCCATTGTGCATGGAACCTGAATGTCATATGTTTGTCATCTCATCAACTGCCACATTTATTGGGTGACCAGTATGATTCCTATAGAAGCACCATCATTTCCTCCCTCTGTTTAGAGACTTCCCTTTTGACTTATACTATCATTCCTATTTTGTCAGTTTACTTTTAGTTGCATTAAATAAATCTCTGGTTTGTTAAATTAAACTTGTTGTAGCCAGAGCTGTCTTTTGTTCATTTTAAGTATTATTATTTCACTGGAGGAAATCTTCAACTGTCCAAAAACATTATTTTTTCTGTTATTCTGTTAAATAAAGTAGTACTAAAACATTTAGCAGTTTGAACAGGCCCAAAGGTGTTATTCAGTGTGTGTTTTATTAATATTTTTGAACCAGTGCATTGGTAGTGTTGTATTTTCTTTTACCTGATGGCAATACGTTATAAAAGAAGGTTACTAATACATTTTCCGATGATACAGCACGTATAATAAAAACTTCTCTCCAGGCGTGTAAACCTCTCTGAAGGAACTATTCACTTTACACCAAAAGTGTAAACCTGCTTTACATGAACCCACTTTACCTCCATGCATTTGACTTTTTACATTTGTTTTTCAGATAAAACAAACACATTCTGCAAGTGCATTAATGTGTGACAGTAGATAATAAAGGGAACTTGTTTTCAAGCAAAAATTATTTCACGCAATCAATATAGATAGAAGAGACTACTTCATTCCCGGGCATTGGCATATATTAAAAAAGCAAACAAATAGAAAAGCTCTTAATAGGTTCTTGAGCCTTCTGAAATTGAATATGTTGTCAATGCTAGACTGCTATGAAGGCATTACAGTTAAATGCTAAATCTGTATCCTGCTGCTGGCTTGCCAACACTTATAGGTTTGCAATGGAATTGCCTTCTGAATACTTTTGATGTGTGTTTCAAATTAACAGTTCTGTGGAAATCTAAATTTAAAAAATGATAATTTGTTTATATGGTGTTTTTGTCTAGAACTGCCAACGTGTAGCACAGATGTAACCTTATTTGTAAAAACATTTATCCATTATCAGTGGAAGATATTGACAGTGGCTTTTACAGCATAATGAATGCTATAGACCTGTCTGGAAGGTCCATTAAAGGTAGTGGTGATGCAGGTGCCTCAGCTTTACTTCATTTTCTAGCCAACTGAGCACACCAGCTAGCTTTCTGTAGACTGTGTCTTGCCTGTACATTATGACTGTTTAGCTAAATGATACATGTACAGTGCTGCACCCAGTTGGCTTGGATTAGAATATATAAGCAAGTGGATCAATGAAACATCTGTTGTGAGATCTATCATTTTTATTGGTAATGTGGTGAGAAGGTTGAAGGGTCCTTTGAATTATGCTGCGTTATTACAGTAAGTGAGCTTTTTAGGTTTTGCTCCATGTTAGAATTGTTCAGCAAAAGAAACCCAAATAAGCACTATTTACTAATAAAAATAAGCAATAACATGTTACTTACATTTCTAAGCATATACAGATGTCATTCCACCTAGTTTCACACCAGCTGTGGGTTAGAAGTTGCACAAGTTCAGCTGAACTCACGCAATTTCATACCCGCATGTCAGTCTGACTTAGTGAGCGATTTCAGAGACATCTGTGTGGGTTCCTACACAGATGTTTATTGAAATAGCCCCCGTAATCGGTGCGGCGCCACAAAGTCTGCATCGCACCTATTCAGACGGTGCTATTTCTGGCAATAGCCGCGATTTGACATTTCAAATCGCATACCAAATAAGCCCGATGTGAACGTGGGCTAAAATATGAACAGTTTGGCCATTTGTGCTTTTAGGAATTCCTGATTTCATAATACAGATTACCTAGTCTAAAGCTATGGTATATAGCCAAATTACATATTATTGTCTCATTGTTTGTAGCCCAGTATAATATATAGAGCATTGGCTTCTGTGATGTTAGATTTGTAGTGTTTCCTGGCAGAATGACAATGATGCTGCTATTTTCATTTGCAGAAGCATGCCATTTAGTAGACAGTCCAGACCAATCTGCAAATTTAACACTGAGATGTATGCGGGTATCATAGCCTTCTTTGTAGGTAGTTCATTTTTTCATTCATATTGCTGTAGTGCTCCAGTCCATTCCTACTTTTTCGTCTGCTCCCTAGTGATGCTGGAACACTCTTCTTGTGGCCTTTCACAGAGCCTAGTGAAAAAAACTGACAATCACACAAGTAGTAGTCTGCTCTGATCTTGCCTCTAAAGCTTAAGGCCTGGTTCACACTAGTGCGATTTGTTATTCAACTTGAGTACCACAGAATCGCATGACAATGGAAATATCATTGTTTTCTGTGGTGCCCATTCACATCAATGCAGCACAGCTGCTATGCGGGTTTGGAGCGTGCTACTTTGGCGCAATGTAGAGCAATTTTCTGACCCATCAACATGAATGGAACCGTGTCAAAAACGTATGTACATGCATTTTTATGCGATTTTGGTGATATTTTTTTTTTTTTACTGAAATATTCTCCCCCTAGTGGGGATAGCGGTGGTAGTAGTAGTAGTCTTAAAATCATTTTAAAAAGGCAGACCAGTTAAATCACATCAAAATCGCACTGACCTAGCATCAACATCACAAACCACTCGCACTACACATCATCACATCTCCAGTTGCATGCAAAACTGATCACACCAGTGTGAACCAGGCCAAAATGTAATTCGTTCAGAGAAGTTTACAGAGGTTATAACAGCACAGTCTTGTACACTTCAACAGAAGCTATGTGTGCTTATCCTGTAGGACTTCACAATACTCAGATGCAGTAAAACATGATACCCTAGTAGTGGCGAGGGACAGAAAAGAATACTCAAGACACAGAAATATTTTTCCTGCAGACCAGAATTACAGAAAATAAATTTAAAATAGGTGAAAAAAGTATTTATTTATTTTTTTTTTTATGTCTTCAACTTTTATTGCAATTGGTACCAAAACATAGATACAAAAGTCAAAGTATGTTCAATGTATTCAAAAGAACTGGAAATTAGGAAATTGTATACAAGTATATAGAATATACTTAGTATAAACCAAAATGGTAAAACAAATAATAAAATGACCACAGGGAAAGCAGCAGGGTCAGCCTACAAAACCAAGGGTTTTGATTCATGAATTGTATGAAAATTTTGTTCCATTAGAATAATCGCATCCGTGCTTGAAATAATTTGTACAAATGGTACAGACATTGACTTCCTTTGGTGAGCTATTACCCACTGCATGGCTACACATATAATGTATGTATGAATCTTTCCAAGAGTCCAGGGAGATCTGTAATATTTGAGAATAATAAGCATTGGGATTCAGTTAAAGTTATCCACTTACCAGCCAACTTGGCACAAAGTCAAAAAGCTCAGCCTCAACTGAAGATATCTTCACACCGCTCCAAAAGGTATGAAAAAAAGATCCAACCTGAGAGCATCCACGGAAGCAGTGAGGCGAGGCCCAAGGATAGATAGTGGAGAGTGTGAGAGGAGTATAGAACCATCTAATAAATATTTTAAGTGCTGTGCCTCAGACAGATAGCAATCTGGTGCACTTTCTAAGGTTTGTTCACATGGCATCCCACTCCTTTTCCATGAATTGCTTCCCAAGATCCTCCTTCCACTTAAGCATATTGGAAAGCTTAGAAGAGGTAGAGTCTGAAGTGAGACACTGATATAAGGCAGAGATCAAACCTTGGGGCGTGTATGCCAAATATTTTCATACATAATGAAGGAATCTGACGGGAATAAGGCATAATTTGTAATTTAAAAGTGTGTGATCTGTAGATACTGGTAGAACTCTGAGGAGGGAGCATCTTTCGAACTCTAGAACTGTGAGATGGAGATAAAAGGAAGATGAGATATATTGGTAATTGTCTTGCCACCAATGAAAGCTTTTGGGTCAGAGAAATGCCACTCCAAATCTTGGGTCAACCAGAAATGTAGACTGTGGAGAAATTTTGGAGGTCAAACAATATTTATCTTTATAAAGGCACAAGAGTTTGTGATTGACCCACTACATGGTTAAGAATATTTCAAAGCAGCATTTTAAAATCATTCAGTGAGCTACTGATGCTATCCAGTAAACACAGTAAATGCTAAAATCACGAAGTCAAACGTAGTTCAATATACTTTAATATGATTTTGATGTCATCCTCTGCAGAATAAGCACACTCTGCTCCACAGAAGGCCAGTAGGAGGATAGTAGTAATGTATTTCCTGAAGAGAGGCATCAAGGTTGTTCCAGCATTACTATTATGTACATTCCATGATCAGCAGAATATAGGCAAAAGGGTGCACACTGGTACAGCACAGACATTTATGGAAGAAAAACTGCGGGAGCCTTAGCAGGAAGGCTGTGCTTCCTCTATGCCTCTCCAGGTTTAATTTTTGCCTGCGGAATGCATTAAGTGATTATTAAGCGAATAATTCAACTGTTTGTCAGAAGTGAATGTACTGGAGATGCATCACTGTTTTGGGTAGCAATGTTTATATCCATTTGTTCTCAAGATGAGTGACTGGATTTGACACTTAGGGGTTGATTTACTAAAACTGAAGAGTGCAAAATCTGGTGCAGCTGTGCATGGTAGCCAATCAACTGCTAACTTCAGCTTGTTCAGTTTAGCTTTGATAGAAAACCTGAAAGCTGATTGGTTTCTACGCAGAGCTGCACCAAATTTAGCAATCTTCAGTTTTAGTAAATCAACCCCTTAAAGACCAACTCCACAATATCAGGCAATCTGACCTCCCACACCCCTTTCATCCCTCTGCCCACAAAAAAAAAAAAAAAGGTATGGAAAGAAATAGATTCACGTTCCCATTTTACTTCTGAAACCTTGGTCTTGGGGCAATCCTCTCTTCTTCTGTGTATTTCCTGTGGTCATTCTTTGGGTGCCCGTGTTACTGCCTCCATGAAGTGCATGGTAGAGGCAAAACTTCCAGCAGCCAAGTCCACTGTCATTGGCTCCAGAGGCAGGAAAACTCACAGGGCAGGTGAGAGGGCCAAGTGCCCAAGAAGACAAGTAAAGAAAAAATGCCTGGTCCCTAGGATGGGAAATTAGATTGTCTCATAGAGGAAACACTGACTTTTAATGGCTTAGGATGAGGTGTTTGGGATCAAGACTGAGTAATAAGGTAATTGATGCACAGTGCACTATTTAAGTTTAAATTTTGCCTGGAGTTGGGCTTTAATAGAAGGAAATTAATCTGCCAGGTCTTGAAAATGTTCCTGGAAAGGAATCTTCAAACTGCTTTGGGCTTTCTGGAATTCCCCTTTTCTTTTTTGCTGACCAAAAGCGGTAGCCCTAACTTTTCTTTGGTAATAGCGTTTCTTAAAACCAATATAGGCTTAGGTTGTACAGAGAGCTTTGATGTAAAGAATATCATCCAGTTAGATTTCACCTTTCACCAGTCAGAAAAAAAGTGATTCTTTTTATTTAGTTATACATTCCAGTACCTTGCATATCATATTGTCTTTGCCCTAAGAAACAGGTCTTATTCTGTTAATTAGGATGCAGAGAAATGTATGAATTGGCACACGCAAACATTTAGAACCTGCACACATCATTTATACATTCTTGTCTGAATCTCAGTTTGTCCTCTGGGTTGGTAGAATAGGAGAAATGACTGTCATGCTTCCTATTCATTTTATGTCAGTGAAATGTAATAGAAAGTAATCTGAATATTTTAGGCTAATCTAAACTGATTCCATTTTTTTCCTGGCATTTGCCTCACTGCTCCCTGCTAGTTACTTATATCAGAATGAATACCACTTGCTAAGAGAGATGGCAGTGTAATAGTGAAGATCTTGCTTATCTCAGTGTAATTTTCAGCTTAGTGGCAGAATCCCCGCATCTGGTTTTCTGTGCCCTTTGTGCGGAGTAGATATACTGGTATATAGAAAATTCAAGTCAATATGAAGGAGTTTAGAATCTTACCTTCTGTTCCAGTAAACCCTTTTATCAAGGCAAGGCATGTCTTATTCCAAAACCTATTACCCTGAAAAAAATGACTGCTGCTCTTGAATTTAGTTGTCAAACTGCCAGACATAATTACCAAGCTGCAATCTTTGCAAGTTTAGTTACTTCTCTATGTTGCTGTCCATAACGCCTGTTTTTCTGTCCTCATCTTTACCTGTCAGTATCTTGCTACACTGTGTACCTGTTTTTTCATAGGATTTCTTTATTTCCCATGACATGCTTCTATAAAAAACAGCTTTCACTCAGTGCACCACAGGCCACCTCAGTGCTTCTGCATTTAGCATGTAAAGGCATTCATCATTGCAAAAAGCATCACTTATGCGGGATGCATGGGTCAATATTCATAGGCATAGTGCATGCCAGTTGCCCTTGGCAAACTTCTGATGCCTTAGATTGTATGATTGCAATAATGGGTTTCATTTTTTTTTATACCGTACTTAGGCAAATGTTCACTAATTTTGCTACCCCATACCCAGCGCTACTTGGCAGTAAAGGTAAACATTAAAAACCTGCTTCTAAAATCGAAGTATAAGCCGAGGTCTTGTATAGCATTTCTGTGGAAAACACTGTTGTCCGTGCACCCTTGCAAGTGTGTGTTCTGTTTTAATTTATGAAAGTACTGAAAGTGTATCACCCTACCACTACTTTAAATAATTGAATGTTTTTATATTAAAATGCTGTTAACCTAAACAGCTATAATTTTAAAGCATAAATTATGCCACCACTATCAACTGCAAAAAAACACCCTTACAATGTCTGTCAAATCCATATCACTCAAGCCCTTGAGTTTTTTAGTGCCATTAAAGTATAGGAAAGTGCAAGTGGTGGAATGTTGGGAAGTGTCCAGGATAAAGATGGGCTCGGGCGTGTTCGCAATTGCACATGCCCGGGCCCGCCAAGAAGTGAACCCGGCACTGCGCTAATCACAGGCAGGGAGACATTCCCCGATGTGCGGCTGCAGCGATGGGGGAAATGCAAGCACATTCCTTTATAGAGCACCCAAGAATTTCAGGCTTCTGAGTAGCACTTTAACCACTTGACCTTCGGAAGGTTTTACCCCCTTTATGATCAGGGCATTTTTTGCTATTCGGCACTGTGCTATTTTTTAACTGGCAATTGCTCGATCATACACAAATTAAATTTATATAATTTTTTTTGTTCACACAAATAGAGCTTTATTTCTGTGGCATTTGATCGCCACTGGGTTTTTTTATTTTTTAATGATATAAATGAAAAAAGACTACACATTGTGAAAACAAAAACAATATTTTCTACTTTCTCTTATAAAACATTTCCGAAAAAAAAATTAATTTCTTTATACATTTGAGCCAAAATGTATTCTGCTACCTCTTTGATAAAAAAAAAAATCCAATAAATGTATATAAATAGGTTTGTGTGAAAGTCATAGTGGCTACAAACTATGGTATATATACTGCAATTATTTAAAAATGCTATACTGTAATGGCGATGATCAGCAACTTATAGTAACTGTGATAGGGTGGCGAGAAATTTGGCACTAACCGACCCTATCTAGGAGGGTCACTAACTGACCACCAGTGACACGAATATCAGTGATAATACTGTACTAATAACACTGTTTGGGAAGCGATTAACATCTAGGGGCAATGAAGTGGTTACCTTTGTGCCTAACAATGTGTAATGTGTGCTGCTTTTACTTAATCATCTGGCTGTTCTCCCTGCTAGCAGGGAGAAAAATCAGCCAGCTCACTGTTCATCAGTTGAACTCAGCCAAAATCATTGGCTAAAACCAGCTGCCAAACTTGTGCGGTGTCCAATCACAGCACGGGTCGGCAGGGGACGTGCTAGTGATCCCCGAACACAGAAGAAAGGCTGTGATGTATAGGTACATCGCCTGGCCTGCAGCTGCCACCTGCCCACAGATCAACTACTGAGGGCGGGTGGGAAGTAGTTCAGAGAATAAAGTACTATTGTGATTATTGGCTTAGGTTATAAAGAGAAAAAAAGGAGCAGTGTGCTGTGATAAAATGGGCATCACACCGTCCCCTGCCGCATGGCTCTGCTGCCCAAATCTCTGTGTGGGCAGCAGCTGTTTGGGCTGCAGAGCAATGTGAAAAGGCCTTTAGGCAGAAAGCACTAGTGCCAGAGGATCAGTATTACTACCATGTGACTAGTATATTATCCCTTTCATGGCAGCAATCTGTAGATTCACTTTCTCAGATACAGTCTCCATCTGTGAACTAGCAGAACACTTGTGCTCTTTCTTAGACCCTTCTGTCACAGATAGCCACAGGTCTCTGGAACCTGTAAGCATGGTTTCCAATCATGTGATCACAGTGACTGCCAAATCATATAAGTCGATCTTTTCCCTCCCTCTATGCACAGCTGTAGCTGACAAGCATTTAAAAAATAAGACCTAAAAAAATCTTAATTATTGAATTAAAAAATGATTCAAGAGTGTAACATTCCTTTAAAAATCATTTTGGCCATATATTAGCATATAATAAAATTTGAATTTATACGTATAACAAAATTGTATAGAATCTTTTATGTCTTTTGAATGTAAAAATGATTTGGGTAGGCAAATAGTTCATAGCGTCTAATTAATTGATGCATTCTGATGCTACTAAGTTTGGTCATTAAGACAGTTTGCAGTCCTTGTGTTCTGCTCATGACAGGTTATTTTAAAACTACTGTACTGTAGTTCTACTTTTGAAGATGTATTATAAAATTATATAGACCAAGTATATTTTTTATATGGAATACTAGCAAATTAAAGAAGCAATCTGTTATATTTCGTTGACAGTGGTGGTTAAATTATCCCTATTGTCTTCTTTTATGTGTATCTTTTGGCACAGACTTTTTTTTTCTTTACTCCCCCAAGTCTTCCATAAAGGTATCATTTTGAGGAAGAATGTTTTGGCTTCCGAAGTTGGAAAATAATTCACCTTACTGCTGTAGGCTGTTATAAAACAAGTATTATGGAGTTGTAAATAGTTTGTCAGCTACTCAGGGACAGAAACTTTTTAGGGTAGACTAAGACAATAAGAAAAAAAAAAATAGATAAACTGGCCAGACTATTTAAAATATTGCTTTATCTTTTGCTATTGCCTGTAAAATAACATTTTGTAGTTTGCATAGTCTTGTTCAGTTTCATAATCTTTATTTAGTTAATGTCTCAAAAGAGCCCAATAGACTATTTAAGTAAATACCATTTAGAAGAATCATTTTATAAACATGGCTATATTTATAAATTTTATTTTGTTAGTTTTGGGGTCTATTAATAAATTATCAAACCGCTATCACCAAGGATTCACACATTTTTCAAGTAAATCCAGTTAGGAAAATGTGAAGATGGGATGAAAGCAGCATGAATCTTGTGGGAGATCATTTAAAAATGCACACAGTGGGAGCATGCACTATACCGCTGACCAAGTTGCAGCTTACCAATTCTTAGATGTGATGGCTGCATTTATTCTTTTAATATTTAGGCTTTCTTGCTTCGATTTTCATTTGGAGACCCAGCCAGCAAGCCTAGTTTTCAAAAATTCAAGCTCTCCAGCAGAATGTATCAGTTTACACGGATGTGACAAACCATTTAACACTGGCAGGGGTGGTTAAAATGATCATCTTTTATTTATTCATATAAAACCTTTATCCCAAAAGGAAAAACATGTTTGCTGTAACTGATTACAAAGTGTGAGCTGGAGTTTGGCTTCAATTAAATAATTTAAAGCTACTAATACATACTGTATAACACTCCTCTCCACCCTAACCTGACCATGTTGCTGTCTGCTGTACCTCCTGTTCCCATTTATCCAGAGTGTTGTCTCACTAATACAGGAGGGGGTGTTATTGACCAGATCACCAGGTGAAAACAGAGGGAGGGGAACTAAAGAAATTAAAACTGATGCAGCTACCACATCTAATAATTGATAAGCTGCGAGATAATACATTTTTTTTTGTTTTGATAGTTTTAATACTGCTTTAACCACTTGACCACAGGGCACTTAAACCCCCTTCCTAACCAGACCATTTTCAGCTTTCAGTGCTCTCACATTTTGAATGACAATTACTCAGTCATACTACATTACCCATATGATTTTTTTGTCTTTTTTTTCACACAAATAGAGCTTTCTTTTGGTGGTATTTAATCACCATTGGGGTGTTTATTTTTTGAGCAATGGAAAAAGACCAAAAATTTTGTAAAAAAAATGCATTTTACTTTGTTTCTGTTATAAAATTAAGCAAATTAGTAATTTTTCTTCGTAAAAACAAAGAAAAAAAGAGAAAAAGGAAGGACTTTATCGGCTGCCCACTGATCCCAAGTGAAAAGGAATGACAACCATACTAAACCATTGGTTAAAACATAAATTTATTTGAATACATTAAAATAGAGAGTCAGTATGTGCACCCAAAGGGAATTTTTCTTTATAAATTTTAGCCAAAATTTATACTGCTATATATCTTTGGTAAAAATAACCCAAATTGGTGGATATTATTTAGTCTGTGTGAAAGTTATAGAGTCTACAAGCTATGGTGCAAATCACTGAAAATTGATCACACCTAATGTACTGTAGGCCTATCTCATTTCTTGAGACACTAACAAGCCAGGAAAGTACAAATACCCCCCAAATGACCCCTTTTTGGAAAGTGGACATTCCAAGGTATTTAGTAAGAGGCATAGTGAGTTTTTTCATGGTTTCATTTTTTCCCACAATTCTTTGCAAAATTATGTTTATTTTTATTTTTGTTTTTTTTTTTTCACAAAATTGTCATTGTAACAGGTTATTTCTCTCCCATGGCATATGCATACCACAAAGTACACCCCAAAACACATTCTACTACACCTCCTGAGTATGGCGATACCACATGTGTGGGACATTTTCACAGCCTGGCCACATAGAGAGGCACACCATGCAGGGAGCGCTATCAAGTGTTCTAGGAGCATAAATTACACATCTCATTTCTCAACCACCTATTACACTTTTGAAGGCCCTGGAACACCAGGACAATGGAATTACCCACAAAATGACCCCATTTTGGAAAGCTAACACCCCAAGGTATAATCTATGAGGCATAATGAGTCTTTTGAACGGTTCATTTTTTTCCTGAAGTTTTTGAAAAATGTGGAAAAAAAAATGAAAGCACATTTTTTTTACACAAAGTTGTCCATTTATAAAATATTTCTAACACATAGCATGCACATAGCCAAATTGACACCCCAAAATCCATTCTGCTACTCCTCCTGAGTATGGGGATACATCATGTGTGAGACTTTTACACAGGCTGGCCACATACAGAGGCCCAACATTGAAGCAGCACCGTCAGGCATTTTAGAAGCACAAATTACATATCTCATTTCTGAACCACCTATTACACTTTTGAAGGCCCTGGAGCACCAGGACAATGGAATTACCCACAAAATGACCCCATTTTAGAAAGTTAACACCCCAACGTATAATCATATAGAGGCCCAGCATCCAAGTAGCACTTCCAGGCGTTCTAGGAGCATACATTACACATACCATTTTCTGACTACCGATCACATTTATGAAGGCTCTTCATATTTGTAACACATAGCATGTACATACTAAATAACAAAAGATTACCTGTGGTTTTAGTAGTGCAGTGGTCCACAGAGGAGGGCATCAGTCCAGGCAGCAGGCAGGGATGTGGTCAGTGACAACAAAAGCAATCGTCCAAGCAGAAGGCAGGAATATTGTCCATAGTACAGCCAGAAATACTGTCAGCACAGCCAAAGCATTGGTCCAGGTAGCAGGCAGAGATGTCAAGGCAGAAATACTATCCATAGTCAGTAGAGGCAGCAGGCAGAGATATGGTCAACACAGCCAATGTATTGGTCCAGGCAACAGGAAAAAACATGGTCCATAAAGTCCTGGGTCATTACAGGCAGCAATATGGTCAGCACAGCCAATGTATTGGTCCAGGCAGCAGAAAGAAAGCTCCATAAAGTCCAGGGTCATTACAGGCAGCGATATGGTCAGCACAGCCAAAGTATTGGTCCAGGCAGCAGGAAGGGCCATCAAGCTTAGGGCCAGGGGGACAGGGGTAGAGGCTTCTCCCACCCAAACGCTTTGAAGCCTCTGGGAAACCAGACCCGGTTCTAGAACACAGAAAACCAAACACTGGTTTTCTATACTCCGAACGCTTTCTGGAGCCCCTCACATATGTGAGACCTCTGTGCACTAATGTATAAGGGCAAAAGATCAGTCCAAGTGGCAGGCAAAAACATGGTCAATCAACAGGCCGAGGTCATACACGTGAAAGTCAGAAACGTGGTTTGAAACGGCAGGCAAAGACATCGTTGGTAAACATGCCAGGGTCAGTTAACGTGGTCGCAAGCAAATGATCCACACAGGTATTTGAAATGGGAAATGGTAGTCTAAAGTCTATATTGGAAACTAATATATGATTTGTGTATGGTAATTTTTGAAACAATCTCCGATGCACAGGCCAGGTTGGGAGGGACAGCCGGAGCAATAATACCTGCTATCTCTTCTGATTCCTCTGCTGGAGCATACACGGCATCTCTTCTGTCATCTTCTTCCAGATTTTGTGGGGGGGGATGGGGAAGGGATCATGTTGCTCGTGGAGTAGACTCACACTGTCTGAGCGAATACTTTCTGGGACGGGTCCTTGCTAATAAATGAGGGCAGTAATAATTTTTTCGATGTATTTGAAGTAGGCGAGGGATTGGTTTTCGGAGGATTTTTGGCAACACACAAATGAATTATGCATGGCCATATGAAAAAGGTGGAATGCGGCTTTCCGCATTCCAAAGAGGGGGTATGCCAGCTCCCAGACAATATTCCCACTGGTCCCAATATATGTGGGGAATCATGGGCCTGGAGTTGGGAGTCTTTACCTTCATAAATTCTGAAGGAGCACACATAGCCAGTGGATCGATCGCACAACTTAAGTTTTATTCCATACCTGGATCTCTTACTGGGTATGTACTGCTTGAAATTCAGCCGGCCAGTGAAATGGATGAGGGACTCATCCACACAGATATTTTTATCTGGGATGAAAACTTGGGCGAATATCTGGGAAAATGAATTAATTATGGGGCGCGACTTATTTAATTTATCATGGTTGGGGTGATTTCGGGGAGGGCACTGTGAATTATCAGTAAAATGGAGGAAACGCATTATCATGTCGTATCTTGTCCTGGACATGACAGCTTAGTATATGGGCATGTGGTGGATTGGGTGGGTGGACCAATACCCATGGAGTTCATTGTTCTGTGTAATGCCCATATTCAGTGTGAGGCCCAAAAATATTTTTAATTCATCCAGTGTCAGACGTTGCCAATGGAACATGCGGGCATAAGATGAAGTGGGATTGGCAGCATTGAATTGTTCTGCGTACAGATTGGTTTGGTCCACCATACTCTGTAGCAGTTTGGGGGTGAAAAACAAATAAAAGTAGTCCAATGGGCCAAAATTTGTGGTGTCAACCTGCACACCTGGTTGTCCGGGGAAATTGGGGACTATTGCAGACCCTGAGTTGGTGGGCAACCACACGGGGTTTGCCAGGGCATCGGTAGGAAGGACTTGGGCCCGGGCAAGGATTAGGGTTCTTGGGCTTGGGCATGTAGTTCCAGTGCTAGTACTGGGCTCCTCTTCCTGGGGTCTGGTGCTGCTGGTGGTGGGCAGGTCTTCGGTTCTTGGGCCTAATCGTCTCATTCTTTTAGGAGGGGGGGCGGTTTCCTCAGCTGAATCGGACTCTGATCCACTGCCTTCTATTGGCTCATACTCTGAACCAGAATCGTTTGATGAGAGCTCCCCGTTAGGGCAAGAATTTCATACGCCTCCTCAGGGGTATATCCTCTTTGAGACATGATAGTGGGCCTGGTGAATATACTGATGGCAGTACTGATGGGTGGCAGTATTGGTGGTGGACCTGCGTTTAGCGGTACCGGTGGCTGTACTGGTGGCTGGCCTGTGTGGCGGTACCGATGGCGGTACTGGTGGCTGATCTGGTGATACGGATGGCTGCACTGGTAGTGGATTTGTTTAGTGGTACCGGTGGCAATACTGGGGGCTGGCCTGTGTGGTGATATGGATGGCTGTTCTGGTAGTGGATCTTTTTAGTGGTACCGGTGGTGGTGCTGGTGGCTGGCTTGTGTGGTGGTACCGTTGGCGGTACTGGTGGCGGGTCTGGTGATACGGATGGCTGTTTAGTGGTACCAGTGGCTGGCCTGTGTGGTGATACGGATGGCTGTTCTAATAGCGGATCCTGTTTAGTGGTACCGGTGGCGGTACTGGTGGCTGGCCTGTGTGGCGGTACTGTGTAGCGGTACTTGTGGTGACAGATGGGCTGTTGACAGATCCAAATGGTAATGGTGACCGGTCCTCTTTATTGGGGGGGGGGTGTTGTGTTGTGCACAGTAGTACAATACTGACTGACAAGACACTGAAATAACTCACTGATCCCTGCTCTGCTCTCTTCTCACACAATCGGTGTGTGAGGAGAAAAAGAAGGGATCACACAGTAACTGTCTTTTGTTTACATTTGTGACCGGCTGTGACTGGACACAGCCGGTCACATGGTAAACAGCCAATTCCATTGGCTGTTTACAGATCGGGAAAGCACTGTGTCCAAGGGACACCCGCTCTCCCCCCCGATCACGTGGGCGCGCGCACAGCATGCACTTGCAGCGTGCTGCCGCTTACCGGCATGCTGTGATCGGCTGTGTCTTATACACAGCCAATTATACGGTAAACAGCCAATTTAACTGGCTGTTTACCGTGATCAGTGACGGTCCGTGTCCGGCGGACACGAGCCGTGCACGATCGCCGCGATGCGCGCTCCTGCGGGTGCATGCTAGCAGCTTATCCTGAGGGCGTCAACAGACGTCCAGTCAGGATAATGAACCCCCCGCCCGGACGTCATTTCTCTATACGCCGGGCGGGAAGTGGTTGATTAAGCTTTAGCAATAAAACCTGGAATCTGATTGGTTTCTCTGCAGAATTGTGACTAATTTTGACCTCTCTAGCTTTAGTAAATAAACCCCATAGTATTGAAACTAAAAACAAATCCCAACCTTCCCCCAAAAATTTCTGACTCCATTTGGGCCCTAAGAGAAGATCTGAGAAATCTGTTGTTACAACAATATGACAAACGTCTAAGATGATTGAGACTGACCTCTTATGTTAATGCAAATCTGGTGGGGAAATTCCTAGCTCTCAGGGTCAAAGTGGTACAATCCTAGAACAAACTAGAATATCCAATTTGTTACACCCCACCCTCCAACATAGGATCACTAACCCACAGGAAATTGCAGCTCAATTTGCAGATTACTATAGCTCTCTTTATAACCTTATAGGTGACCCAAACACCCCCCAACCCACAACAGACAATATCCTTGCATTCCTGCAAAAAATTAACCTCAGAATCTCAAATTACACCTAAATTCACCATCCAGCATCTTTACCCAATGGCAAATCACCAGGTACTGACGGCCTGTCGAATGAATATTATAAATTATTTAGCACAGAATTGACTCCACACTTAATCAAGGTATTCACTAAAGCAACCCAAACCTCTTCCTTTCCCCCAGAGATGCTAAAAGCATATGTAGTGACCCTACCCAAACCGGTTAAAGACCCCACTACATCGGCCAACTTTAGGCCCATCTCTTTACTAAACACAGATATAAAAGTATACGCCAAACTCTTAGCATTTCGTCTAGCTGATATTATACCATCCCTAATGAAAAGCGACCAGATGGGGTTTGTAAAGGGTAGACAATCCTCGGATGGCCCAGATGAGTTCTAAATGTCATACATTATGCAGAATCTACTCAAACGCCTTCTCTGTTATTGTCTATTGATGCAGAGAAGGTGTTCGATAGAGTTCACTGGCAGTATATGTCTCAAGTGTTATGTAAATTTGGTTTTCATGGACCCATATTGTAAGCAATCCTAGCACTATACTCGCACCCTTCCACCCAAGTCTTCACAAACTGCTATCTAAAACATTCCCCATATCGAACACTACTCGCCAGGGATGCCTCTTATTGCCCACCATATTTAATCTCATGATGGAACCGTTAGCAGAAACCATCCGCACTGACCCACTCATAAAAGGATTCCATTTCAACCATAAGCAGCATGTCATCAATCTATTCGCTGATGATGTTATTCTCCTTTTTTTTTTTTTTTTATTTGTCCACTGAGAAAGTTTTATTGAAAAATGTTCATGTTTGACCAATTGTTTTTTGTAGCAGCGACAGTGCAAAGACCAATTTATTTTTAACCATCTTCTTGTCAGCCTATTTATTTTATTGAGTTATATAATGCCATCATATTTCACAATATCAGTTTTTGCCCACAGATGTGCTTATAGTTTACTGTTCCTACAATGGTCACTTAGGCATAACAGGGTTGATTACTTAAAGCAGAAATAAAGGCAAAATAATGTTTTCTTTAGCATAGAGTAAGGAAGGGTTATAACCTCCGTCAAATCTTTGTTTTGCCATCTGGGTCCCATTGGAGAGATTTCCCTTCACTTCCGGTCCCATAGCCAAAATAGGATGCTAAGCGAAATCCCACCAAAGTGAGGCAACCAGTTTATGCCACCAGGGTCACCAGAACTAGTGTTCCTGTTGGAAGATTTCCTCTCTATTGCTGTTCTGGTGACAGCCTAAAATTTGGGATTTTCTTTTACTTTCACTTTTGATGACAATGGTAAAAAGGACAAATAGAGAAGGTGAACCCCCCAATGGAGACACATAAATAAAAATCTGACAGGGTTTCTAATCCCTCTCCACTCTGTTCAATACAAAGAAAAGTTTTACCTTTAATTATACTTTAAGAGAGAAGAGCATGTTCACTTTTCAAGGGCATTTTTTTTATTTTATTTTCAAAGATTTTTATTGAGATTATATAAACATACAAACACAAGCGTATGATTAACACACAATTATAAAGTTAGGCAGGTGAGAAAGTGCTGATACATCTTAGTGTATAGGGAGAACATAAAGTAAAAACCATCATAATGTCTAACGAGCGCATCGGTCCTACTCATACAGTTAGCAGGATGTCCTGTAAAGTCTGGTAGACCGGAGCTACTTGTCAACTGAGGAGCCATCTCCCCGCTCGGAGCTGGTAAGCTGTTTATGGGGGAGAGAAGGGGGGGATCCGAGACCCCCTCCACCCCAGGAGGGAACTTGCTGTGCCCAGGGTCTGGGCACCCCTCCTCCCCACTAGATAAATAGCCTTCAGCTTACCCTCTAGAGTCTGAAGAGAAGGTTCTCCCAGAGTTTCACCTTAAGAGATCCTTCTAAGGGATCTTCAGAGCTTGAAGTCATTGTTATTACCTGCTCAAATCCAATAGGATGGAGAAAAATGGGGATATGAGACTAGAAGGGGGGAATAAGAGAGAAGGGAAAAGGAGAGAATGAGAGAATAATGGAAAAAGAGAGTGAGGGGGAAATTAAAGAGTTTTAAGAAGCCTTGTAAAGAGAGAGAGAAAGATGTGTCGTGCCAGACTTGATGTCCTCCTATTATATCCAATGAAGCTTGAATGCCCGGAACAAAGGAGATGCCCATATATGTCGCCCAGGGTTCCCAAACTACTTCAAAAAATTGTTTACTATTGGAAATGGAACTGGTCATTTTTTCTTGGGACATAAGCCATGAAATTTTTCGTTTAGCCGCTCTCAGGGAGACTCCCTGTTGTTTCCATGCCCCAGCAATGGTAATCTTGGCAGCTAAGAGAATGTGGTGGATCAATTTGCGAGCTGGCTTGGTTATCCTGGGAATAAAATCGTTTAACAAAGCTATTGTAGGGGACCTCGGAAGCTGGTTGCATGTGACCCTCTTGATTAACGCAAATATTTTAGACCAAAAGGATCTTATTCTGGGGCATTCCCACCATATGTGTGCCATGGTCCCTGTCAACTGGCAGCCTCTAAAGCATAGCAGGTTAGCTAGGTTAGGTAGAACCTTGATAGCTTTGCTGTGGTAAGGTACCATCTCGATATGACCTTTACACTAGCCTCGGAAATGGTTGTATTTAAGATCCCCTTGAATGATTAAAAAAAAGCTGTTTGCCAACTCTCCAGGTCCCATTGGAATTTGAAATCCTCTTCCCAATCTTTCATAAAGGCGGATTTCTCCAAGGGCCGGGTGAGAGCCTCATAAATGACCGAGATACCTCCCTTTTGTTCAGTAGGCTGACCACACCATCGTTCGTAGGTGGTAAAGTTAGGGGGGAGAGGCTTCTCTGTCCAGTTTTTGTGTAGGAAGTTAGAGATTTGATGAAACCTAAAACTTTCCTAGTTAGGAAGATCCAGTTTACTTTTACAGAAACTTAAAGTGATTGGGCCAGAGGAAGTGAAAAAATGTCCTATGTGATAAAGACCTTTGTTCAGCCACCATTGGAAGGCTTTGATGTTCATCCCTGGTGGAAAGATTGGGTTGTGGAATAGATGTGCTAAAGGTTTGATCGGAGACACTAGTGATGGGAGGTGGCTTAGTTTGTCCCAAAGTGCCAGGGCGTGTGAGAGGTTCGGGGGCAGGACCGGAGGTCTGTTTTTCGGGGGGCACCAAAGGACATAGTCCAGAGTATGACTTGGCGTGGCCTGCCTTTCCATCCGCACCCAGTCTGGTTTCTCAAATTTAGTATAAACTAGAAATAGTTGGGCTAGTCTAGCCGCGTAATAGTATTTGATTAGATGTGGGAGGCCTAGACCTCCCTTTTGCCTATGGTGGTAAAGTTATTCTCCTTTTATCTAACCCAATGGTATCCCTCCCGCAAGCACACAGGATTCTTACGCAATTCAGTACTATGTCATACTACAAAGTCAATTTCTCAAATTCCTTAGTACTCAACTTGAGGGTGCCCCTCAAAACTAAACAATATTTACAAAAACATCTACCGTTCACATGGAACTCCCAGGGTATTTCATATTTAGGAATCACCCTCACTTCATCAGCATCATCCCTAGCTCAAGTCAATCTCCAGTCCCTCATCACCAAAATTAAGCCCCAACTCCAGCATATGGAGCAGTGTGATCTTTCCTGGGTTGGCAAACTGGCCACCTTCAAAATGGTAATTTTACCCCAGATCCTATAAATATTCAGGACACCACCAATTTCCATGCCAACACCCTATTTAAAGACTATCTCAAGTCTCTTACACTCCATCTGGAACAGTAAAAAAACCAAGGTGTGCACACGCTAATCTTATCAAACACAAGACCGTGGGAGATATGGGAATGGTGAATATTCAAGACTACTACTGGTCAACCAAGTTGGTCCAACTTAAACATTGGTTTAACAAAAAAGAAGATCCTCTGTAGCTGCACATAGAAAAGTCCCTACCCCCAACACATGACCTCACCTCCCTACTGATATGTGATATATGGAAACCATGGGACCTCTCCAAATTACCCCACACCTTAACAGCAACGCTGAGAGCATGGAGACACAGTGCCTTGCGAAAGTATTCAGCCCCCTTGAACTTTGCGACCTTTTGCCACATTTCAGGCTTCGAACATAAAGATATAAAACTGTAATTTTTTGTGAAGAATCAACAACAAGTGGGACACAATCATGAAGTGGAACGAAATTTATTGGATATTTCAAACTTTTTTAACAAATAAAAAACTGAAAAATTGGGCGTGCAAAATTATTCAGCCCCCTTAAGTTAATACTTTGTAGCGCCACCTTTTGCTGCGATTACAGCTGTAAGTCGCTTGGGGTATGTCTCTATCAGTTTTGCACATCGAGAGACTGACATTTTTGCCCATTCCTCCTTGCAAAACAGCTTGAGCTCAGTAAGGTTGGATGGAGAGCGTTTGTGAACAGCAGTTTTCAGTTCTTAACACAGATTCTCGATTGGATTCAGGTCTGGACTTTTGACTTGGCCATTCTAACACCTGGATATGTTTATTTGTGAACCATTCCATTGTAGATTTTGCTTTATGTTTTCGATCATTGTCTTGTTGGAAGACAAATCTCCGTCTCAGGTCTTTTGCAGACTCCATCAGGTTTCCTTCCAGAATGGTCCTGTATTTGGCTGTATTTGGCTCCATCCATCTTCCCATCAATTTTAACCATCTTCCCTGTCCCTGCTGAAGAAAAGCAGGCCCAAGCCATGATGCTGCCACCACCATGTTTGACAGTGGGGGATGGTGTGTTCAGGGTGATGAGCTGTGTTACTTTTACGCCAAACATAACGTTTTGCATTGTTGCCCAAAAGTTTGATTTTGGTTTCATCTGACCAGAGCACCTTCTTCCACATGTTTGGTGTGTCTCCCTGGTGGCTTGTGGCAAACTTTAAACGACACTTTTTATGGATATCTTTAAGAAATGGCTTTCTTCTTGCCACTCTTCCATAAAGGCCAGATTTGTGCAGTATACGACTGATTGTTGTCCTATGGACAGAGTCTCCCACCTCAGCTGTAGATCTCTGCAGTTCATCCAGAGTGATCATGCTCTTGGCTGCATTTCTGATCAGTCTTCTCCTTGTATGAGCTGAAAGTTTAGAGGGACGGCCAGGTCTTGGTAGATTTGCAGTGGTCTGATACTCCTTCCATTTCAATATTATCGCTTGCACAGTGCTCCTTGGGATGTTTAAAGCTTGGGAAATCTTTTTGTATCCAAATCCGGCTTTAAACTTCTCCACAACAGTATCTCGGACCTACCTGGTGTGTTCCTTGTTCTTAATGATGCGCTCTGCGCTTTAAACGGACCTCTGAGACTATCACAGTGCAGGTGCATTTATACGGAGACTTGATTACACACAGGTGGATTCTATTTATCATCATTAGTCATTGAGGTCAACATTGGATCATTCAGAGATCCTCACTGAACTTCTGGAGAGAGTTTGCTGCACTGAAAGTAAAGGGGCTGAATAATTTTGCACGCCCAATATTTCAGTTTATTTGTTAAAAAAGTTTGAAACATCCAATAAATTTCGTTCCACTTCATGATTGTGTCCCACTTGTTGATTCTTCACAAAAAATTACAGTTTTATATCTTTGTTTGAAGCCTGAAATGTGGCAAAAGGTTGCAAAGTTCAAGGGGGCCGAATACTTTCGCAAGGCACTGTAAATAGTCTACCTAAAGATTCCACGCAAATTAACCTACCTATCCACCAGATCCAAACCTTAGAAGCCATGATTCCCCTTTAAACACAACTCCACTTATATCTACAAAGACACCGACTTAAAACCATGGGAATCCCTTAAATTTGAATATAACCTCCCAGCTAACACTAACTACACATGCATCTGCCACTTTCTGGCAATACATACCCTGCCGACTCTGAAAATTCCCACTAAAGCCTGGAACTTTTTCACATCGGAAACCCCCCACAGAAGGGACCTCTGTTTTACAACCTGATGCAAGATAAACTTTCATTTAGCAAGCATTCATCATTACAAAAATGGGAAGGAGAACTAAATAAGTGTTATACCCCTACACAGTGGCAAGCAGCTTTCCAGTCGACCTACAAGTTCTCACATTGTACAAATCACTGGGAAATGATGTTGAAAATATCACACAGGTAGTACTACACACCCCTCAGAATAGCAACATTTTCCCCAAGCGCTGCCCCCGTTTTGCTGGCTCAACCGTGGCAGAATTGGGAGTCTGTCACACATCACACAGCTAGAAACACCATTGTCAGAAAATGGTAAAATCTCTTGACTCACCGAATATATCTGAGGTAATTAGCCTGGTCAACTTTCATTATACATATGAGCGTCTACTAGCAGTTAATACACTAAAGGGCTCCAAATTCGACAACATATGGTCCAATAAATATATTCCTAATTCCTGAACCAATGCCTAATTATAAAGCTTGAAATGTAATACATTATCTGTTATACTCATCAGACAATATCTCTGTGGTATGTACCATTGTTTTGTTATGATTAAAAATTCAATAAAAATGTATTGGAAAAAAAAGAAAATGTACATCGTAAAGCAACTGAGCACTCTGTGTAACTGTCCTAAACACTTCAAGGTTAATTTTTAGTGTGGTTCCTGGGGGAGTAACTAGGTCCCCATCTGCAGCAGGAGATGCGTCATCACGGTTCTGATGTCTCCATTAAGTGGACCAGTCACCACATTTATATACTGTCATGCTAGGGCATATAAGCCCCCTGTCAACAGTGATAAGGTCACGTAAAAAAGTAATAATGTCATACAGAATTATGTACACAAAAAAACACACACATACAACCTGTTTTACACTATACATGTGAGTTATTACCACAAGTTAGTTCAGAAATAATTTTAGAGACATGTTAGCATTGTGCTTAGCACGAGTAGTTTTTTAGCATAAGTCAATTATTTGTGACTGCGCGTCTCTGATTCTCTTTATTTAACAAAAGTGCATGATTGTACATAGTTACATAGTTAGTCAGGTTGAAAAAAGACACAAGTCCATCTAGTTCAACCAAAAAAAAAAAAAAAAAATGTATATATATATATATATATATATATATATAACACCAAATAATCCCATATACAATCCTTCACCCACAGTTGATCCAGAGGAAGGCAAAAAACCCCAGCAAAGCGTGATCCAATTTGCTATAACGGGGGAAAAAACTCCTTCCTGATTCCCCGAGAGGCAATCGGATTCACCCCAACTTTACCTAAAAATGTTAGTACCTAGTTGTATTATTTACATTAAGGATCCAGGCCTTTTTTAAAGCAATCAACCGTGCTGGCAAAAACCACCTCTGGAGGGAGTCTATTCCACATTTTCACAGCTCTTACTGTGAAGAAACCTTTCCGTATTTGGAGATGAAATCTTTTTTCCTCTAGACGTAAAGAGTGCCCCCTTGTCCTTTGTGATGACCTTAAAGTAAATAACTCAACACCAAGTTCACTATATGGACCACTTATATATTTGTACATGTTGATCATATCCCCTCTTAATCTCCTCTTCTCAAGAGAGAATAAATTCAGATCCTCTAATCTTTCCTCATAGCTGAGCTCCTCCATGCCTCTTATTAGTTTGGTTGCCCTTCTCTGCACTTTCTCCAGTTCCCCGATATCCTTTTTGAGAACTGGTGCCCAAAACTGAACTGCATATTCCAGATGAGGTCTTACTAATGATTTGTACAGGGGCAAAATAATGTCTCTATCTCTGGAGTCCATACCTCTCTTAATACAAGAAAGGATTTTGCTTGCTTTGGAAACCGCAGATTGGCATTGCATGCCATTATTAAGCTTATGATCTACCAAAACCCCCAGATCCTTCTCCGCTATGGATTCCCCCAGTTGTACTCCCCCTAGTATGTACAATGCATGCATATTCTTAGCCCCCAAGTGCATAACTTTACATTTATCAACATTAAACCTCATTTGCCACATAGTCGCCCAATTAGACAGTGCATTGAGGTCTGCTTGTAAGTTGGAGACATCCTGTAAAGAAGTTATTCCACTGCATAGCTTGGTGTCATCTGCATACACTGAAATGGTACTTGTAATCCCAAACCCTATATCATTTATAAATATATTGAAAAGTAAGGGTCCCAACACTGAACCTTGGGGTACACCACTGATAACCTTACACCATTCAGAATAAGAATCATTAACCACTACTCTCTGAATTCTGTCTTTTAGCCAGTTTTCTATCCATTTACAAATTGATCTTACCAAGCCTGTAGACTTTACCTTACACATTAGCCGTGTGTGGGGAACGGTGTCAATCTACATCTGTATTTTATAGCACACATTTTTTTCTTTTCGCATTTAGAAGGGCCTTTGGAGATTCTGTTGCGTTTGTGTGAGCTAATAACAAATAGAAACAAATATTGATTTGAAGCGATCATGGAATGTGCAAAAAACAAAAGCATTTTCCATTTTATTCATAAAGTTTATACCATTCATAAAGTATAATGTTTATGAAATGAGTGTCTTTTGCAGAATTTTCAGGTTTGTATTGTGCATTTGAAAAATTGGTTCAGTGAAGTAATAAAAATGGGTGGCAGCTCATGGCAGCAAAAGTTAATTGTTACATTGCTTCAGTCGTGTTGAGGGTATATATCACCGCAAGACAAAGACAGGGAAGCAATTAGTGAGGAGACTCATGCAGAAACAAAGAAATCACAGTGGTTTGTTAAATAGTGTGGTGTGACACATTTGAAGTTGGCAAAAGGTCCAGATGATCTGCAAATGATAGGCAAACATGACCTACAGCTTTTCAGTGTCTTCTCAGATTTAAAGCTGGATTCCAAAAACATATAAGAGATACAAATTATTGCAGCTCTGTATTTGTGAATGTATATATTTTTTTTAAGAATGTAAGCACTGGTATCACTCTTTTGCAATTATAACTTTGCTAAGATTGGAAACAAGGAAGGAGAAGGAAAGGAGGAGCGAGCAGAGTAAAGCCTGGTACACACAGTCCGAATATTGGATGGGTCAACCGAAACCGGTCGCCATTTGGCTCGTGTTTACAGAAGCCGGCCAAACGGTTGGTTGAACGAAAGAAAACTGATAGTGTGTACCAGGTTTAGGCTCCATGCACACTAGTGTAGCTGTTATTTGTGTTTTTTTTCTGCTCCTAGAAGCTAAATAGTGTTATCCTATGTGTCCATGCACACTACGTTAGGCTATTAGCATTTTTTGAGCTTCAACGTCTAGGAGCAGAAAAACGTTTTTTTTTTAGCGTTTCTTGGAGCGTTTTTCCAACAGAAACGCTCCTAAATGCTTATGATAGCGTTTTTTGAGCTTTTTTATTAAGGAACTTCAATAATGCTAATTAAACGCTAACACTCCTAAACACTACTAAAAAAAGCTATTACAGCGTGTTTTTTGTGAGTTTTGTGTGTGTATATATGGCTGCATGCCTGGAATTCAGCTTTAATGGCAAATATTCAAGGTCTTTCACCTTTAGGCAGCAAATATTTAAATACAGAGAAACAAATCTAAAAGATTTCACAGATTTGTTTGCACATATTATATGTCTCTAATATTTAACTAAAATCATTCCTTTGCAGATGCTAAAATGACTAAAGGCAGAACATTTTAGTTTTAGATGGATTGGAACACTTGTCAGGCTATTTTTTTTTTTTTTTTTTTACCAACTGTGACCCTTTTAGGGAGACTCACCCTCTTTTATTGTCCTGTTTACAGTTATCACTGAGAGTGAAAGTGGAAAAAAAAAACTAATTTTGGTGTGTCATCAGAACAGAATTAAAGGGGAGATCTTCCAATGGGGGCACTCATTCTGGTGACAGCTATGGATTCTACCACCTTTAAGGGCTTTCCTCTAACTTCCTGTTATGTTCCTGTTGTGTTCCTTAGCTATGGGACAAGTAGAGAAAGGAAGTCTCCTCTAAAGGACACAGGTGGCAGAAAGCTGACGGGCTATGACCCTTCCTTGCTCTATCCAAAATGAAAAAAAAAAAAATTGCCTGTTGCAAACAGGGTTGCGTTAATACTTTTTACCCTAGCAGCAGAACATTCTCTTTCCTTTGCTCCTCCACTGCAATATTCAACCGTCCTGGAAAGGAATCATTGTGCAAGTTCTGAGTTTCTCCTTTGGGAGATTCTTTAGGACTGAGGACTATCCCATAAGACAGTGCTGGGATAATTATCAAGCAACAGTGTTGCCACATGAGGGGAGCCTTAGGTTAGAGACGAAAATGAGAAAATGTGCTGCTGCAAAGGGGGCAGTAATGGGAACCTGCTGCTTTGCCCTGTCTTGGTAAAGCACAGGCTTACTTTAAAAGAATATATTTTATGTAATGAATATGCGCGATTATTATGGAAATATTTTCATATTATTTGGTTTGGGAGATCACTAAACTTTAGTTGCAATCCTTTATTTCATTCCTATGAACCTTATACCCATTTCTGAGGCTGTGATCAATATTCAAAGACCTATCTTTTCATGTGTTATTTTACCAATATGGCAGTGTCTCTTGATTTGCCCATTCCTGAGAGAGATTCTTTTGAAAGATGACACAACCTTTAGATCTGTATTTTTTTTTTCTATTTTAGAAACTTGTATACCTTCAGTTGTGCACAAGCAGATTTTTAAAAGCATCTGGGTTAAACAAAGCCACAAGGATTCTTTTTGATTATTCTTTTAGTACTTATTTGTTTTAGTATACTAATTTGATGTTTTGAAATGCATTTTCCGTGACCTTGTTTAGGCTGACAACAAGGTCACTGAACACTTTCACATCTTTTATACTATAGTAAGTGTCATATCTGGCTTAATAAACTGGGGGAAAAAAAGAATATAAATACAGTAACAAATGGGTGTGTTGCCAGATCAACGTCTCCCTCCTTCTCAACTACAGTATTCAACTGGTTTCAAATTAGTAACCTCTTTTTGCTTGATCTTGAATCCTTAATTATCGAATACACCTTTTTATTTTTTTATATACCATCTACAAACGCCTATTTGTGCAAATTATGGGTGACTGGTAAATCTAATTAATTAATCTGTTCCAGAATACACTGAGAAAGCTAGAAGATAGGTCAAAGTTATGGCACCTAATAAAGCTGTGTGAGCCAAGCTGTGCAAATAATTAAATTGTTTTCAGCTAATGAGTCCAGCTTGTTTTTGTCATTGTTTGCTGTATAATGACATAGTTAATGAATTTAAAAGTTAACTAATCGATTACCCTAGTGCCTTTGGATTTGGATTGTGGCTATTTAGCTTTTCTAACTTGATAAATATTTAGTACAATAAAGGCAATGATTTAGACACTGTAAGAGACCAATTTAGGCATTATTTTAATTCCAGCAGTAATATTTTGTTTTCCATGTAGTTCATGTGGTTCTGTGAACAGATCACATTTTCATACTGTATCTAATTTTTTATGCTATGAAACGGCTATTACTCAGCTTAGTCAAATGCACCCTACTTAAACAACTTTCACTGCTGTAGACCCTCAAGCTGAAATTTTACAGCAATCTGGACGTTTTCCTCCACTTTGAGGGACTTCTTGGCTGCTTCTTGACACTATTCATTTAAACTTGTGGTTATAATTACCTTAGGAAACTGGCAGCTAAATGGTGTAGCAGAGTATAGCCTTGGCCAGGAGCCTCAAATACTGGAATGCTGTGCTATGCAAATATAATTTTCTTTTTAGTAGGTAATAAATGAATCCAGGGGAATGGATCAAATATATCAAAGCATCTCTATTTGAATTAAGATAATGGGGAGAACTAACAAAGAGTGGCACAAGCGCCATTGGTATTTAGGAGCAATCGGTTCTCTGTTCTTCTGTGTCTGACTGAGGCAGCACAGAGAACATGATTGCTAGAGCTTCATGCTTCGATTTCCCTGCCTGTCCCTGCCCCCTCTCAACTTGGAGCAGGAGGGTTGCGGAGGATTGTTAGCCCTGCAGATACTGCTTGTCTAGTGTAATCAGTACATGAGCAGAAAGATGAATGTGAGAGGTTTGCTGACTGCTCACATCCTGTACAACAAGGTCACACCTGACGGGAATCTGCGGCAGCTTTCTGTATGGAGAACTGCCACATTCCCTCTGTTAATTCTGAAACAGAAATGGGCACGGGTGGTGCAGACAGACCGAAAACAGGAAAACTGGTAAATTAATGAGGCACACACCACTTTACGTAATACATACCCTGATCAAGAGGCTATTCGTAGAACAATTTAATCTACACTTAAAGAGAAAGTTTATACATGTCAGTTTATGACAGTCAAAGAGCTATGGGTATATGTATGAAACAGAGAATTGCTGCAGATGTATCTTCCTGGTACATGTACATTAAATCACTTGCAGCGGTAAATATCACATTTACTGCTTTATGGATATGTTCCTTAACCCCTTTGTGACCAAGGTCAAAACACACCTTAAAGTGGATGTAAACCTGAAAAAAAAAAGTTAACAATTCTGCCTAGTAGATTATAAAATGTCATGTCTTCTGTGCCCAGTCTTGCCACTAAGAGTTAATCCTCCTCAGAGCAATCCTCTTTTCTTTTTTCAATAAGAAAAAAAACAACTCATAGATAAATAGGAGACGTTTCTTCCCAGGGCTGTGTGAGTGACAGGTAATTTCCTTATCTCATGCACGAGCATACAGAGTTTCACAACACCCCCTTCTTTCTTCTCCAGTTCTCCCAAGATTGGCTGCGCCACACCTCATCATGATTGGGCATGCTGAAGTCATGTGGTGCCTTTCCTGAGTTTTGAGTCCTTTCCGTGGTGTACTGAAGTCGTACGGGTTAGTACTACTCCACACCGCGTCGGTTAGAACCCTCTTGACCTCTTCTTTCTTCCCCCACAACACTTTGAGA
>BLSH010372758.1:187917-198682 GCA_018402905.1 Glandirana rugosa | reverse complement strand
CAATGATTTGCACCATAGCTTGTAGACTCTATAACTTTCACACAGACCAAATAATATACACTTATTTGGGTTATTTTTACCAAAGATAGGTAGCAGTATAGGTTTTGGCCAAAATTTATGAACAAAAATTACTTATTTGCAAAATTTTATCACAGAAACTAAAAAAAATTGTTTTTTTTTTCAAAATTTTCGCACTTTTTTCAATTATATCGCAAAAAATAAAAAACCCAGAGCTTCTTAAATACCACCAAAAGAAAGGTCTATTTGTGTGAAAAAAATGACACAAATTTTGTTTGGGTGCAGTGTAGCATGAGAGAGTAATTGAGATTCAAAGTGTGAGAGCGCTGAAAGCTGAAAATTGGTCTGGTAAGGAAGGGGGTATAAACGTCCTGTATTCAAGTGGTTAAATGGCCCTTGTTCACATCTGAGCGTTCTGTCGCCTGAAGCAAAACGCCTGAAGATCAAAAAAGTACATGAACTTCTTTTAGATTACAGACTTTTTTTGCTTTTTACATTGGTGACCTTTGGACCTGTACAAAATCGTGGTAAAATCGTGCGACTTTCCGCCTTAAAATAATACACTCAGGTGTGAATGCAGCCTGAAAAAAAAAAAAGTATGACTGTACAGAGGATATTTCTGATATAATGTTTATGCAGTAACTAAAGATTTGGGTCGTCCTATCATATCTGATTTATTGCAGCCAAAAGAAGATAAAAAAGTAGGTGGTAGGTAAGGATCAATAGTTATTTATCATAGCTTTTAGGTTTGTGAGCGTTTTGCCCACCCATGGTAGCAGAAAAAAGTAAAGTGAAAGTGATGCCATTTAGCCAATGAACATATGTTTAAAGTGAATCTCCTTCAATCAAAGTGTGACATTAATTGTCTATTAGCCCTTTAAAGTAGAACTACAAGCAAAACTTTTTATCTTTTTTGTACAGTACAGGACACAGGAGTCGATTCATAAAACATAGGTTATATGCTGCTACCTTCAGTTGATTGGACACTGGCAAAAGCTTTGCTGAGTCTGCCCCCTAGTGTCCCCATATAACCTCAACTACTGTGTGAGGCTCTCCTTTTTTGCTAGTCTCCTTAGGTGAAGGACACCTTTTCCTCTTAGAGAAGAATTTCCTAATGATTTTTAACCAGATTTTTAACCAGGTTACTACTTTCTTGGCTCATTAGTAGTTTTGTGATGCAAGTGAGTTAGCCTCAGGGTGCTGTATAGGTGCAGTGTTATGATCCATCCTTATGGCAGCCAGATCCTGAAGACCCCTCTGAGGGTATGCGCACCATGACTGGCAAAGCCTGGACCCTGGATGGGACCAGCAACGTGGACAAGGTAAAAGATATGGTTTCCCTGTACGCTTATACATACGTTCCCAGATCTCTGGTTAGATGGTTCCATCTAGTGGTCTGATAGGGAACCTCATCCTGAGTTCTCTGTTCATACTTAATTCTGTACACCTATCAGCCTGGCCCTGCTTGTGGCCTGGTTAACCTTGTAGATCCTTTCTCTGTCTCTTGAGACCTTGCACCTCTTGCTCAGGTTTCTGCTGTAGTGGGCTATTCCTTGTCATCTGTCTGGACCTTGTGGCCAAGGTGAGCACTATCTTTCCAAATCTTTCCTTCTCTAGGAGATTATTATAAGAACAATTCCTCCTCCTTCTGTTCCCATCAGCTGCTGTAATTTTACTGTAAATTCATATTCCACTTGGGAATACAGTGGCCTGGTATCTGGTTTTCTCTTTGCTTCCATGATGCGTTTGCTCTCCTTCCCTGCCTAAGCCCACTCTTCCATTGAGGTTGGCTTCTGCGGCCTCTACAGCACTACCCTTCTCGAGTGGAACTACTGTCTGATTTTTGTTCCATGTATCTCCAAATCATTGGTTTGTAGGCTGCTGTTGAGTCTCTGGTTGCACCAGCAGTGAGGTAGTTATAACAGTTTGGGTCTCTTGATTGTTTTTTTTACCCGAGGGCCTGTTGCTGCTATGTAACCATATTATTGCCCGCCCCTCGATTATTGCTTGGGGACATCCCATGGTCAATTAATCCATTTTTCATCCTCTACTGTTTTTATTGGTGTATGTGCCCCCCTCCCCCTTAGGGAGATATATTATTTATTTTTCTGTATGTGTAGAGTGTCTTCTAGGGCTCCGTGCGATCAGCAAATGGATTGGGGACAGTAAAAGAGTAGGAGGATCAGAGAAGATAGGATCAAACAGCCTTTTTATACAATGTGTAGGATTAGCCCCTTAGGTTCCTCTGAGTATAATAAGCATGCTTTACTGCATATACAGACTGATTTTTCTGTCTTGGGTTTAGTAACACTTTAATCTAATTTAGCACTAATATTTCATATAAACCATCTTTTTCATTTCTTCTTTCTTTTTCCTCTAGTCTTGTGCTGTCTTTTGTAGTTTTGAACATATATGAAATTGTGTAGTATTAAAGTTTGTTAAACATTCTATTGTATGACACTATGATAGTCTTGAGACTGTTTGTTTTTCTTATGTCTTTTTACTTCTTTCTAGCCTAAGCATACATTGTAATATCTCGATTGTATCATAAAGTATGTATATGGTCTATGTACTGTATGTGACATGACAAATAGTAAAATATATCATTCTTTTAAAGCAAGTCAGTGTCATGTATACACCTTCTGAGTGCTTTGGGGTTTGTAAACAAAGCTTAGAAATCAGAAATAATTAATTTCAATTACTGTAGTTTGCACCAGGCTGTGTAACTTTTTTTCTTCAATTATTTCAGTGAATGAACATTTTACAATGTTAGTGCATGTAACAATCTACATCTGTGATTAAAAGTATGGGTAATGGGACTAATTTTTGTTAAGAATTCAGAGGTTTTACTCGTAGGTTACCAATCAGACTCATAGGTATCCCAATATAGATTTTTTTTATGGTAGAACTCTTCATGGTTGCTATGGAGTACCTCATAACATAAAATGTATGCACAAATTCAAACTGTAAAAATGACATATGTGCTACGCAGATTAATCAAAAGCATTTTCCTTTCTTCCTGCCTTGATGTCCTCTGTTCATTTACACCAGCACTTCCTTTGTCCCTGTCTGCTAAGTCAACGGAGTTATTACCCATACATTGTCACAGTGGAGCATATGAAGTTGAGAAACTAGCTCTCATAATAGTTGGAAAGCAATGCAATCAGTAACTTGTTTTATATTTTATACAAAATCAGATCACATTCAAGTGGAGTAATACATTGCTGGAGAGAATGCTGTGTTTGGCATCACCCACCCTTGTTCCAGGACATCACCCAAAGAAAGAAAGCTGCATAACTAATGCTTTTATTCCAAAAAGTTATTTATATGAGAATGTGATTGTTCTCTATCTGCTTTTCTCATAATGCTTTGCTGATTTGTACTAAATTCCTATATTATTTGGAAAACATTCTTTAAACTATCATCACTTACGTATACCAGGCACGATATATTTCAGAGTCTTTCAGTGGAGCACAATGGATTACACATCAGATCACACTGGATTCAATAACTGGGGGGGGGTTTATTTCATAGAATGCTTCACAGAGGAACGTTCCATATATTCTCATAACTTCCAATAAATCTAAACTTTTCATAAAAGTTTTTCAAACATCTTAATAAATAAAACTCAGAGGCCTTAAAGTGTCACTCCACTGTTGAGAAAAAAAAATCCCCTCTGTGTGATTAATGCACATTGCAAAGATTTTAACAAAGTTTGTTCCCACTTGTTTCTGCTTTGAAGAAAAAACGGTTCGTTCTCTTATGCAGTTTGAATACTAATTCTGAACGGAAGTAACTTTTTCTTTATTGATCGGCTAATGCACTTGTAGTGTTCTGATGGAGAATGGAACACTCTGCATTTCTTTTAAGTGATTAACCCTTGAGGAGCATCTCACCAAAAGTGAGTTTTTTTGTTGCAGGGAATGCCTAAAATCTGGCTTGTATCTTAGTGCAGACTTCTGGGAAATCAGTGAGCTAATCACACAAGCAGGAGCATTCTGTACACCAACTGTGTCTGGAACATCTCCAAGTTGCCATATTGTCTTGAATTTTGCAGAAAATTACAGAGCTGCAGATTAAAAAGGAAAGCTAATTTTTAATAATATTAAATTAGAATGTGGCTTGTGTTGCAGTTGTATAAGCTACATTTTTTTTATTAATGATATTTCTTTCCCACGAAAGTGGAATTGTCCTTTAGTTATAATTCAGTGAATATTATTGTTCCCTGATCAACCTGAAAAGTGCAGCTAGCTACATTGGGCTACACAGACATTAGCTTCGCTTCTACGCATCAGTTAATGAGCACGATGTACAACAAGCATTTACAAAATGTGAAGGAGATACTCTCATGAACATTATGGTATGGTACCAGTGGATTTGGAATGTTTTGATTAATTTGGGAGTTTTGATTAATAATAGAAAGATTAGTAGCTTATACCTTAGCATATAGATTTTATAATGGACTGCATGACTTCAGTTCACTTTTACATCCCTTAAGCCCACTATACAATTTATTTGTACATTCTCCTTTAGGTCTACTATCAACTATGTAGTGCAGTGGCCCTGCCAGATTGGATACAGATTGATTGGGTACATTAGGTGTGTCCTCCTTTTATATACAGTAGTTTTGGTAAAGCTAAAGGCGATTGTATAGTAACTGTACAGTCATTTTGTATAGTGTATGGCCACCTTCTGTTTTACATTCTGTATTCATTAGAGTTGCACTGATACTGGTATCGGCACAGCTACTAGGCATTTGCACTCATGCAAATGTTCCAATACCTGAAACCACTACTTTCAGGCTGGGTTCTTTTTCCCCCACTGACAGCTGAAATATAAAAAAAAACCCTGGCAATTATCAGTTGTTAAGGAGCGGGGCCGCCGCTTCCTTAACAACCAATGACTCATTCATCTGTCAGTGGGGTTTTCCTGTTGACAACGGAAGTGTACACTAAGTCCCGGCAATTGGAGCTGTCAAAAAAAAGCAGCAGGGCAATGTTTATCAACAACATTGCTCAGCCGCTGAAACAGATAAAAAAGAAATGTTGTTTCTTTTTGTTTATACATCTACAGATCAAAGGGATGAACTTCAAGCTGCAGATGAAGCCAGTTTAAAGCAACCTGTCAAGTAAAAACAAAAAATTATTTTTTAAAATTAAATGTTCCTCTGTTTAACCCCTTATTAACCCTTAATTTAATGTAGTCAGCCTTAATTAACTCCTTATTCTCCTCCATGTCATTATTATTTTCCTGTGGATTTTTTTAGTTCACTTCTATTTTATAAACTATTAATAATCAATACTTTTTTTTTGTTTGCTTTGTTCGCTAATATTTTTACACCTTTAACCCCTTGGCGCCAGGCAGGTGTGGCTTATGGCGACCACGTGATCACCATGATTGGCTGACACGGTGGTCACGATTGGAAAAGTCCTGATCGCCACTTTCTGTGAGCCGCCGGTCACTGTTTTGGGAGTGCGCAAGGTGCTCGATCTTGGCACAGCACTGTCAATGCTATTGCAAGCAAATATTTGGACGCTCATCGCCATGGACCGGCTGCCGAGAGGCCGCATATTTGCATGCACTTGGCTTAAAGAGGTTAACATATATTTACACATTTCAAATTGAAAAAAAGTATGCAATTTAAAAAATAATAAATTTATTTCAATTGTAAATAACTTTGCAATGCTTTGTACCATTGCTGACAGCTGAAGTGTACACAAAACAGTTGCGGTAGGCATTGGTAACTGGTATCGGCGAGTACTAAAAAAAAAAAAAAAAAAAAAAAAAGGTATCAGTGCATCCCTAATCATCCTTCAGCTAAATACAGAATGTAAAGAAAGCGCAAGTTGTAGCTTTCAATAAAATTCTAACAGGCTTTCAGGAAACTTGAAGCAGCGCTGAAGCTTGCTAAAAGTTTTGCGATAGCTTGTATAAAGGTACAGACAGAACCCTTATTTAGATTTGTGTTCATTCTCACAGTTGGGCTGAAGAGTATTTTAAGAACTTCGAGAAAGATGCTTGAAGAGAGCTTTGCAAATGCTTACTGTACAGACTACACTTCAACTTTTACAAATTGAAATGTGTGAACTGAGACAAACAATATATATATATATATTTTTTTTTTTTTTAAGTAGGGGACTTTGTTGCCTATTTTATTGTCAAATTTACCTCTCATATTCAAATCTGCTTTTGTACAATGTCTGTTTTCCTACACCTTTAAGAAAAGGGACATTCTTTTGAGAACAGCGGCATGCATGTTTTGAACAGTGAGGACAAGAGTAAAAGAGGCCACCCTTATCAAAGTGGAACAACCATAACTAAACAGCGGTGGGGCCTCTTCTACGCCATCTCTTTTCCACTTATGATACAACAGCTCAAACCAGCAGCCATTTAAATCAAAGGATTCCCATTTATGAAGCCTTCCTGACACCAAGGATGTGATTATTTAACTAGTACAGGGTAGTTCCACAATTTTCACTCCTCCCATTCTGTACTTCGACAATAACATATACCTTTCCATAGAAATTGGATCAAGATATTGGTGCTACTGGTTTTGATATAAATGCTGGGATGTTTTCATGACACTCCTTAGAACCAACTAAGTGGCTTGGACAAGCTATGTAATGTGACTAAATACTACCTGGTATATCAGGAACTAGGTAAATTAGGACCTTCACAGACATTTTGCACAATGGCTGTTTGTATCTGTTGCTAGGAGCTTTTAACCATTAGAAAAGCATAAGGCCCAGCTGTGATGATATCACGCGTGAGACACACGAAGTAATGATATCATATGCACGAAGCAAGACTGACTCCATCTTGGAAGGGGAGCTACTTAAATAGCTGCTAAGCTTTGTTCTTTTTTCTCCTTTTAACACTGCCAGTCCTCGGGACAAGACTCCTCATTTCCACCCCCTCCCTTTCTGGCCAGATCAACTTCAAAGGGGGCCATCTGATCATGGTCTGTAACTGGTCAGGAAAAAGGGGCCTGTTCGCTTATCTTAAACAAACATAAACCAAACTGATGTTTGAACAGGCGAGCCCATAAATTACCCAGGCAACTCTAACCTTGGGATGACCCTCTCCCTGTCTTAAAACTTACCCAAAAACTATATAAGTTCATAATTTCCGTTAGAAGTATGCTATAGTGATAAAACGTACATATTTGTATGTAGCATTTCGGCCCGAATAATTCAAGTATAAACATTCACACCTTGTTACCCAAGGAGGGATAGAACTAGTCTATTCCCTCCCCAGGGTCCTACAAGGTCTCAGAACTCTCATGTTTGGAGTCATTTGAAAGCTTTATGCATGATGAGATTGAATTTCTTACTGTGAGGTTTGCCGGGCGGCCCAATCACAAGATATGATTTTCATAAACCACGGGTGGATTATGCAGCATGTATTGTAATGGCCCACCCTGGACATTGTGTAAGAAAATGCCCGCTCATGCGAATGGCCAGAGGTATATGGCTTCACCCTTTATCACCCAGAGAAAAGGGACTGCCAAGATCAATGTTCAGTTCTCAATTACCATCAATGAAGCAACATCCGAGAACCAGGAAATCATCTTAGAAACACTGATTAGTCACAGACATTTCAAATGCAAATATTATTTCCGTTTCATTCTGTTCTTTGCCGCTGTAATTTTGTCTCATTATTTTGTACCTTTATTTTTCTGTAAATATTTTACTGCACCTTAAACTTGACCTTTTCATTATTAAACCTTTCTTTGAAAAGTGTTAAGTTTGTCCCTAAAGCTCTTAATACAACTATCACGAATCTGTTCCTTTGAAGAGCGCTACTGTTTTTAAAATAACGCATCTGTATATACCTGTCTGCGGTGACAGCGTGTGTTACAGCTGGTTATTCTGAAATACTGGTATTGCTGAATTTTGAGCTCCTCTGACTCCAATAGAGGTGGTGGCAGTGAAAGGGTTAATTGTTTGAATTCACCCGGATCAGAGAACCAGGAAATCATCTTAGAAAACACTGATTAGTCACGGACATTTCAAATGCAAGTATTATTTCCGTTTCATTCTGTTCTTTGCTGCTGTAATTTTGTCTCATTATTTTGTACCTTTATTTTTCTGTAAATATTTTACTGCACCTAAAACTTGACCTTTTCTTTATTAAACCTTATTTTGAAAAGTGTTAATTTTGTCCTTAAAGCTCTTAATTAGAGTTGAGCGAACCCGAACTGTAAAGTTCGGGTTCGTACTGGACTTTAGGGTGTCCGCGTCCCGAACCCGGACATTTGAGAAAAAGTTTGGGTTCGGTTATTTTTTCGCGCCTTTTGAATAGCTGCAGGGCAGCCAATCAACAAGCGTTTCACTCATTTGCCCTAAGAAGCCATCACAGCCATGCCTACTAATGGCATCGCTGTGATTGGCCAGTGCATCATGTGACCCAGCCTCTATATAAGCTGGAGTCACTCACATAGTGCTGCATGTCACATCATCTCATACTAGTATAGGGAGAGGATCCTGCTGCTACTGTGAGGGACAGATTAGCTTTCGAAAATCATCTCATACTAATATAGGGAGAGGATGCTGCTGCTGGTGTGAGGGACAGATTAGCTTTAGAAAATCTGTTAAAAACAGTGATTTATTGGTGGGTGGGTGCTAGGGGAGATTTTTGTTTGCTAAGCAAATTGCCACATATAAAACCTAAGCAATTTTTCTGTTTGTTAGGTGGGCATTTGCAGCCATTTTTGCAAGTGCTTGTGTGTCAGGGACACTACTTTAATCGTGTTCTGTTAGTTCAGTTGACAACATTTTGGCATATTTAAATACTGCTTTTTACATTGCAGTTAGACAAATTAAATTTTTTTTTTTTTTTTTTTTTTTTATTTGCGGCCAGCGGGGCATTTCTTACACAAAATTAAAAAGTGCGTCTACATTGCTGGTTTAAAAAAAAAAAAATTCTAAATTCTACATTTGCGGCCAGTGGTGCATTTCTTGCACAAAAATAAAAATCCACCTTCTCCTCCATTTTTTATTTTTTTATGTGATTTTAAGTTTTTTCCCTATCCACATTTGTTTGCAGGGCACTTGTACCACTCTTACCCCCATTTTGCTTCCTTTTGCAGCCCTCTAGCCCTTTCCAGGACTATTTTAGTGCCCAAAAGTTCGGGTCACCATTGACTTCAATGGCGTTTCGGGGTCAAGTTCGGGGCCGAACTCAAACTTTTTTGCGAAGTTTGGCCAAACCCGCCGAACCCGAACATCCAGGTGTCCGCTCAACTCTACTCTTAATGCAACTATTACGAATCTGTTCCTTTTGAAGAGCGCTACTGTTTTTAAAATAACGCATCTGAATATAGCTGTCTGCGGCGACAGCGTGTGTTACATTTGGTTATTCTGAAATACTGGTATTGCTGAAAGTTTGAGCTCCTCTGGCTCCAATAGAGGTGGGGGCAGTGAAAGGGTTAATTGTTTGAATTAGCCCGATAACAATCGTTCTCAGGCGGCTGGCATTTAGACAGTGGTCCCGCAAACTGGGAAATATTTGTGCTGAAAGCAGCTAAGAGTGGCATTGTTACATTAGTGACAAGCGCGGTATTAGATCAGGGGGGTCTTCGGTCGCCTGTCGGTGAGGAGGGCAGTGATCTGATACCCGCATTCGTCACATACTGGTGACCCCCCAATCTAATACCGCGCTTGTCATTCCAGCAAACATAAAAATAGCATACCATTGCAGCAACTAGAATTTCAGCTGTCAGTTTTAAGTCATCAGATAGGTGAAAAATAATTTCTGTTTGGTTTCTATGATCTACTGTATTTGAAGAAAAATGTTATTTTTTTTTTTTAACCCGTTCTGTAAATATGAATTACTTAATTATAACTGCCAAAAAGGGACCTGCAACCCCATAATTCCACATATCCAATCTTTTCGCAGCATCATTAGTATATAGCTATCTGTAACCAAATATGTTGAAGTCCTGCATATTGAATATCTTTATTTACTGCTCTCACAGTTTATATTTTTCTAAAAAGTAGATATTTGGCCTGCAGGAAAATGGACAAGTATGAAAAAATCCTTATGTTATGTATCACTTGTGGTAAAATGCATGCATTTTACTAGCAAAACTATTGCCAGCTGAAATCCCATTTATTAAAGGGGTTGTACACCTCAGGGTTTTTCACCTTAATACATTTTATGCATGAAGGTGAAAAACCTTTTCTGTTGCAGCTGCCCCCCAGAACCCTTTACTTACCTGAGCCCGATCGTTCCTGCGCCGGGGACCAGCCTAGCAGCTCCAGCCGCCAGCTACGGTCCTCATTGGATAGATTGATAGCAGGGGAGCCATTGGCTCCCGCAGCTGTCAATCAAGTCCAGTGACATGGGAGGCCAGGCCAAGTCCTGCTGTCTGTGTCCATGGACGCAGCAGCAGGATGCGGGAGCGCTCCCGCACGAGACCCCAGGGAAAGTTTGTTTTGATGTCGTATAATTATAGTAAAACTACGTGTAATTTCGTTATGATTTCCAAAAAAAAAAAAAAAAATTTATTGTTTGTACAGTATGAATGGAGGAGACACGTCACCAAAACGTATCTCACCGGACTAGGAGGAGAAGACCCCAGGGAGTCACCGCGAGGACCGAGGAGGAGAAGAACTCACGGGGCGGTCCCTTAGTGAAAGGGACCCCAGAGCACGCCCTCGCGAGGGCGTAGGACGACGACGCAGGTACCTGTGTCTGTCGTCCTGAACCGGACCGGAGGGTACAGTGACCTGAACTAACTGTC
>BLSH010372758.1:133229-180867 GCA_018402905.1 Glandirana rugosa | reverse complement strand
TCTTGGAAGATAAACCCAGGACCAATAGTGATGATAATTACAAATAGTCTTTTTTCACAACTTTCGCATTGCAACACAGACAAATTAAGAACATTGTGAATAAACACTGGTCGGTCTTGAAAAATGACTGTATTCTAGGACTGGTATTACCAGATAAGGCCAAAATAATATACTGTACAGGGGAGCTCCATCATTGAAAAATAAATTAACACCCAATGTAATAAACCCCCCAAGCGGATTTCTTTCTTTCACAATATGGTGGGATTTTTCCCCTGCCATAGATGCAATGTATGTAATCTTAATGTCTGTCGTGAAAGAAAAATTTTTGAATTTCAATCAATGATCACTAAAAAGATATGCACGATTTAAACTGTGTATTACGTGTGAAACAAAAAATGTGGTTTACCTACTGACCTGCCCCTGCGGGAAACAATATGTAGGAAGCACAATTAGGACCTTCTCCATCAGAGTAAACAAACATATTACCAACATCAAAAAGGGCAAAACCAAGCATAGTGTCCCCAAACATTTTTTCCCACTTTAGGACCAGAGCACTTTTTGCGATTCGGCACTGCATCGCTTTAACTGACAATTGCACGGTCGTGCGATGTTGTACCCAAACAAAATTTGCGTCCTTTTTTTCCCCACAAATAGAGCTTTCTTTTGGTGGTATTTGATCACATCTGTGTCATTTCTGATCGCCGCTATAAACAAAAGAAGAGCGACAATTTTGCAAAAAAAAAAAAAAAAGTCTTACTTTTTGCTAAAATACAAATGCAAAAAAAAAACATTTTTTCCATCGGTTTTGGCCGATTTATATTCTTCCTCATATTTTTGGTAAAAAAAAATCGCAATCAGTGTTGATTGGTTTGCGCAAAAGTTGCCGCGTTTACAGATAATGAGAATTCATTTCTGGGGTTTTTATTTTTTTACTAGTAATGGCGGTGATCTGCGATTTTTAGCAGTACTGCGATATTGCAGTGGACATCTCGGACCATTTTGACACTTTTTTGGGACCATTGGCATTTATACAGCGATCAGTGCTATAAAAATGCACTGATTACTGTGTAAATGTCATTTAACCTGGAGGGGGCACTCTAAGGGTTAACTGTGTTCCCTGGGCGTGTTCTGTGTTCCCTGGTTGTGTTCTAACTGTGTGTGGGCTGGCTGGGGGAAGGGAGTGATCACGGCTTCCGTATAGAGGAAGCCTGTGATCACAGCCCTTCCCCCTCTAACAGAATAGAGATCCGTGTTTACTTACATGAACCTCCGTTCTTTCACTGCGGGGGGGCATCGTGGGTAGCCAGCGGCGATCAAGTCCACCATACCCGCTCCCTGCCCCCCCCTGGACACAGTGAGTGCGCTCACAGTGCGGGATATCGCGGTTTGCAATATCGAGCCACTCTGTCGCCGCCAGACGGTGGTCGGCAAGTGATTAAGCGATAGGGAGGTTTGACATGCACTGATATCCCGTTTCACCTTGTATTTGAGCTGTGCATGCATCAGTGGTTTGGCGGCACACGCACACACTCCCTATTACTGATATAGAAATCCTCCTAGACACATTGAGGCGTGGAACGCATAGACGTTGTGAGCAAAGCACAAGATGCGTGCTGGATTACTACCCCAGCCTGCAATGCGTTCCATGGGCTGAATTAGATGAATGAGAAAAGTGATACGTGACATGGATGTGGTGCTGCCATCTTAGCCTGGAAATGATTCTATGTATCACACACTGGTAATCATGTTTCCTAATTAATATGAAATCTATATATATATATATGCAATGACATGGGTGAAGGGACATGATGTCTTTCTAAGACGAAACACGCCGGGTCTATGTTTTACCCAGGTCATTGCGCTACAGGATTTGATGTTTATATGAGCTCATGATTTTCGTGGTTGATGTAAGTTTTCTACTTTTATAAATAAATTCTACCTAAAAGATTTTACATTATGTGAAGTTCGCTTACTTGCATGATTCCCTGGAAACTCCCATGAGTATTAGTAAGTGGACACCATAACGTAAGGTTGCAAGAGATACCTCACCCAGGAGAGGTCTGGTTATGGGTGGTCCCACATACTTCTTGTATACCCCCCGTGGAAAGTTACCTACGATTGGAGATCTAGAGGCTTTTATTTTTACCATTTCTGGTAAGCGCATTATCATTTGCAGTGGTGGTGGCTCACTTATCACGGTGAAGTTTGGGTTTCACGGATAAGCTGGATATCGCATTTGGACACCGGACACTTTATTTTAACACTGGACACTTTATATAAATATTTGAGGAAGTTTGACACTTGATATATATTTATATACAGATTGGATTATTTATGCACTGGACACTCTATTTGATTGAATTATACAAACATTAGTGTTCAAATCACACATGTGAGGTATTGCCGCGATCGTTAGAGTGAGAGAAATAATCCTAGCACTAGACCTCCTCTGCAACTCTAAATTGGTAACTGGTAAAAATGTTTGGTGATTTTTAAGTACTGTAGTTTGTCGTAGTTTACGCAATTTTAAAGCGTGACATGTTGGGTATCTATGTACTCGGCATAACATCATCTTTCACATAATACAGAAAAATTTGCCTAGTTTTACTGGTTTTATTTTAATGCATTAAAGTGTATTTTTGAAAGACCGTTGCACAAATACAGTGTGACATAAAATATTGCAACGACTGCCATTTTATTCTCCAGGGTCTCTGCTAAATATATATATTATATATATACATACATATAAAACATTTGGGGGTGCTAAGTAGTTTTGTAGAAAAAAATCACTTCTGGATTACTGGCATCCTAAAGGCGCCAGTTTTAAAAAAATATTAAGTGTTCAAAACACAGATTTTGACGTTTTGAATACTTTCAAGTTCAGAGAAGGTGTCCTCCATAAAGAGTACCTGTCACTGCCTATTTATCACAAGGGATGTTTACATTCCTTGTGACAGCAATAAAAGTGATTTAAAAAAATAATATAATTTGAAAGGACCGTGTAAAAATAGAGTTTAAATCTACAGAATATTGGCACCTGATATTGGCTATCGACCTGGAAGGCAGGCAAAAAATTGGTATCGGCCCTGAAAAACCGATATCGGTCGACCCCTAGTTTGTTCCCGTTGTAGGCCCAAAAACGAATGTGCACATTTTGCTTTTTTTATTTTTTCTAAAACACACTGACGCTGATCCAGCTAGGGTATTTTAGTTACATTTTTTTTATCTACTTTATGTACTGCCATGTACAATATATAAGATATTTGTACACTTTGTGGCACGCTTTTGATAGAGTATAGGCATACTTAGAGTGCCAAACTGTTGTGCTGACTTTTTTTTACTTACCATGTTATATAGTTTGGGGGGTATGCTCAGATTAGCCTTATTTGTCTGGCACCCACACTATCAGTTGCTGTCTTTTTCTGCCTATATTAAATGATGAAATTAAATGTGTGCATGTCCAATTATTACCATTTACCTGGATAGCTTTAGCAGTTTTCTTGTTTCATTTGTTGCCAGGACTTACTTTGATTTACCATTATTAGTATGCTTGCAACATGCAATACATAATACTGTACCAGTGAAGACTCCATTGTATTCATTTTTCTTGATATACAGAACTCAGTTTGACATACATCATTTCTGTACCTAGGGTATCAAATCATGGTTCTATTTATCTTGTCAATAAGAGCTGGAACTGCTTTTATATGACCTTGTTAATATCCTTGCTATTCTCTTTTGCACAGAAAAAGGCAAGTATTTTATTTGCATGCCTTTTTGCAATTGTGGTCTTCATTAAACCTTTATAGAAAGTAAAATATAAAAATAAGTGAGATGTTTTAGGGGGTGGGGAGGACTAAATCCACAGTTCATGAAGTTTAACTCTGTTTAGTGAATGATTTTAATAATTTGAATACCATATGCATTAACAAAATTTTGCTTCATATGGTTTTACAGCCTTTTGTGTTGCTTCATTTTAAAAGTCAATGCATGATAATACTCATCACCTCAAAACTAGAAAATATAAAAGTGTCTGCTGTAAAACATGAATGATTTGTCAGCTTTTTCATACTCCGAAAAGCTGAAAGGATTCCTGATGTACATAGGAAAAAATTGCCCCAGAACATCTGTGATATTTTCAGGTTTGGAAGTGTCTACCTAGAAATGTATCGTTTTTTTTGGGGGGGGGGGGGGGTTCCCTCCTTTAGCTCTTCTTATGGATACAATAGAACCTGAAATCATATAAATGTTTGGAAAACTATAAATCACACAAAATATATCACTTTCACTCTGTTTGTAAATGTGTAAGGTGCATTTTATATTTCTTGGGCTTTTCTCATCTGTTTCAAGTTAAGAAACATTGATTTTTCCCAAATATAATGTTTGTTTCATTTAATTTGGGGGCAAAAGACATTTATAAATGTTTATAAAATATTTTAGTCCAGCTGCGTGCTGCTTTATTTATATTGTCTGCCATAAGCCCTTTTAAGCCTGCATTCGCATCTGAGCAAAGCATTTTCCTGCTGGTTTTCCAGGCTTTTTTTTAAGTTTTGTTCAAGCTTTTATTTATTTTTTTGCACATATACAACCCCAATTCCACAAAATTTTGGACGCTGTGTAAAATCTTCATAAAACAGAATACAATGATTTGCAAAGCTCATAAACTCATATTTTATTCACAGTAGAAAATAGAAAACATATCAAATGTTTAAATGGGGAAAATGTACCAGTTTAAGAAAAAAGTTAGTTTTGAAACTGATGGCAGCAACATGTCTCAAAAAAGTTGGGACAGGGCAACAAAAAGCTGGCAAACTACATGTGTACTAACACGGAAGAGCTGGAAGAACATTTTACAACTAATTAGGTTAACTGGTAACAGCTTGGTAACATGATTGGGTTTAAAAAGAGTATCTTAGAGAGTCAGTGTCTCTTAAGTAAAAATGGGCAGAAATTCACCAATCTGTGAAAAGCAATGTCTAAAAATTGTCAATTTCAGAATACTGTTAATCAATGAAAAATTGTAAAAGGCTTTAAATATATCAACATCTACAGTACTCAATATTATCAAAAGTTTCCAAGAGTCTAGAGAAATCAGAACCAAATACAGAAACGCTGCTGTTTTTCATGGACCAAAGTACATTTAAAAAGGTCTGTTGAAAAAGTGAAAACCGTTCTGTGGTCAGAAGAATTGAAAGTCTACATTCTTTTTGGCAACCATGTGTGTCACATCCTCCGGACTAAAGAGGAGAGAGACCTTCCAGCTTGTTATCTGTGCTCGGTTCAAAAACCTGCATACTGATTAAATGAGGGTGCATTAGTGCTTACAGTGCCTTGAAAAAGTATTCATACCCCTTGAAATTTTCAACATTTTGTCATTTTACAACCAAAAATGTAAATGTATTTTATTGGGATTTTATGTGATAGACGAACGCAAAGTGGCACATAATTGAGAAGTGGAAGGAAAATGATAAATGGCTTTCAAATTTTTTTTACAAATATCTGAAAAGTGTGGCATGCATTTTTATTCAGTTCCCTTTACTCTGATACCCCTAACTAAAATCTAGTGGAACTAATTCAGAAGTCACCTAATTAGTAAATAGAGTCCACCTGTGTGTAATGTAATCTCAGTATAAATACAGCTGCTCTGTGATGCCCTCAGAGGTTTGTTAGAGAACCTTAGTAAACAAACAGCATCATGAAGGCCAAGGAATAAACCAGACAGGTCAGGGATAAAATTGTGGCAAAGTTTTAAGCAGGGTTAGGATATTAAGAAATATCCCAAGCTTTGAACATCTCACGGAGCACTTTTCAGATATTTATTTGTAAAAAATGTTGAAAACCATTTATCATTTTCCTTCCACTTCACAATTATGTGCCACTTTGTGTTGGTCTATCACAAAAAATCCCAATAAAATATGTTTATCTGTTTGGTTGTAACATGACAAAATGTGGAAAATTTCAAGAGGTATGAATACTTTTTCAAGGCACTGTAAGGAATGGGCAGCTTCCACATCTGAAAAGGCACCATCAATGCTAAAATATATATCCATGTTTCATAGCCACATATGCTCCCATCCAGATTATTTTTTTTCAGGGAAGGCCTTGCATATTTCAGCAGGACAATGCTAAACCACATATTGCATCTAGGACAACAGACTGCTTTTGCACAACAAAGAAGACCCAGGACTGTTGAGCAGTTAGAATCTTACATCAGACATGGATGGGGCAACATTCTTCTCCCAAAACTCCAGTAACTGGTCTCCTCAGTGCCTAGACATGTATGGAGTGTTGTTAAAAGGAGAGTGGATGTAAACATGTCCCTGTCCCAACTGTTTTGAGACATATTGCTGCGATCAATTTCAAAATAACATTATTTTTTCCTAAAACAGAACATTATCTCAGTTTAAACATTTGATGTTTTATTGTGAATAAAAAAATATATATTTATGAGATTTGCAAATCATTGCATTCTCTTTTAGGTGGATTTTACACAGCATCCCAACTTTTTGGAATTATGGTTGTGTTAGGTTTCAGGCATTTTTTTTTTCCTTGGACTGGTCAAGGAGAGGGAATGAGCACTTCAAGTGCAAAAATATGCATTCCATGCGCCCCCAGATGAAGTCTATGGGGCCAAAATTGCCAAAATATTCTCTCAGGGAAAAAAAGCTGATGCACTTATTTTGAGTGTAGGGCATAGATCATAGCGAGACTGAGGAAACAGGGAAAGGATGTGATTCTGCATGATAAACATTGTGGCGATGAGCTGAAAAATGCTCAAGTGTGAATGGGGGCTAAAACCTGAGCACTGCATACTGAAGAACTTCCAGTACTCAGAGTTTTAGAGGTATCATTGTGTTCTCTTATGACACCTGCAGGTGAAGGAGCAGGTTGATGATGTAATTCATCAATTCTCTGACTGCCTACACAATTACATTTCAGTGAATTTATGATAAATTGCACTTAGAGGTGTTTGCAGGTCATGCACTAATGCATCCTTATTTAAAACATTGTGTTTCAGTTAAACACAAAAATTTTTTTTTTTTCCTTTAAATAATCTTTATTGAATTTTTTCCACGTACATACGACATTTAAAACATTCCATTCTCCCCCATCCTCCCTCCTCCCTTCCATACAGTGTGGTTCTATAAATACATTTTATGCAACATCTGTATCACATTTATACACTCTTCACCTATTGCTTACGCCCCTAACATTTGCTCTCTAACCTCTAGGTGTAGCACTTATACCCTGATTTTAGGGAGGAAATCCCATCTTTTCAAGCCAAGGTTTCCATATTCTTTCAAATTTTTTAAAGTTACCCTGCCTAGTATACGTCGATTTTTCTTTCCATATTGTTTCATTTATAGTCTTAACCCATTCCTTGAATGTCGGGGATATTGTCGATTGCATATCTCAACACTGCTGTTATTGTATTATCTGAATTCCTATAACTCTCCATAAGGCCTAGCACGCAACTTTACCTCTGGTTTCAAGGAGATTCCAAAAATTCTTATTGACTAACTGTAGTAGTTATTTGAAACTGAACATAGCCGTGAGTGTTCTGCAACAGTACCTATCTTACTTGCTTGACCTTAAGGCCTCATGCACACAGGACGTTTTTTGACTGTTTTACAGCATCTGTTTTTAGCTGCAGACATTTTTTCTACAGTCAATAAACCCTCCATCATGTTATCCTATGTGTTCATGCACATATAGGCTGTTATCAACTGTTTTTAGCAGTGACGTTTTTGAGCTGTAAAAACGTTCAAATGCTCAGAAACACTCAAAAACGTTGATCTCCAACGCTTTTAGTTGTTTTAGATCAATTGGGGGAAAAAACGCGAAAAAACGCAGCTTCTATAATGCCGGTAAAAGCTGAAAAAATCACTGATAAGCTACTGATGTTTTTTGGACATTTTTTTAAAGTCCTGTGTGCATGAAGCCTTAAGCAAAAGCTGTCAGTGGTGGCCAGTTCAAACTGAGCACAAATAGAGCCTCTAGTGAAGAAAATATATCCTAAACATCAGCCGATCCAGAGATATGTTGCTAAAATTATATGCAAATCTCAACTTTCCCTGTAAAGATCACTCTGACGTGAATCTCGGGTATCCATTTTGGTGAATGTCACCTATGATATTTAAGCATCAAGAGGGGTTACCCTAAAGTGGGCATGGCCAGACAAAGCTTCTACTGGAAAAGTCACATTTTGCATATAACAAATGGAAGTGATGTCAGCACCATACTCCCTGTATGCAAGACACAGTGCTCTATACAGCTGCAGACATTGGTCACCCTCCTGGTTATTTTGTTTCATTGGGCAGTGTGTTTGGCTGGTGTTCCACTTGTTTTCTTTCCCAATAGTCTTGGATTCCATATGTAGAACAAGTTTAAAGTTACTCTGTACAGTTATTGAAGATACAACTCTAACTTTATGTACAGTAAAGTAATAATATCTCTAGTGATGTTGAATTAGAAAGTTCAAAGTAAAATTTGGTGCCCTGTTCATTTGTGAGCCCCTGCACAACAGAACAAGGAGCTGCAAAAAACGCTTTTGCCCCAAAAGTCTATCCAGTCTCTAATTTTAATTTTTTTAATTTATTAATACTTTTTTACATTTCACAACATAGTTTATCCATTATCTGTTAGATCTTGATGTAGACTGGAGTACTATTAATATATGTATGTACTATATACATAAATATTCATGTATATAATGTAGTAAAAATAACTTCTATATCTTTTTCTTTTTTGATTCAGTCTTTTGACTCAGAATGTTGGATTACTCTATGTTGGAAAATATGAGCGGCCTTTTTCACAGATAAAGGTACGTTTTTCTGTTCTGTTTAGAATGTTTCTTGGTCTTGTTAAATCAGTTAGAATTTAAGCATACTTGCATATTCACCTCACTATCAGTTTAGAAACAAAGATTGTTTAAAAAAAAACAAAAAAACTACAAAATGCTTACTGTATGTACTGTAGTTGTTGTGACTACTTTAAGGCCGGTACACACGGTCCGATTGTTGGCCAGCAATTTGCGTCTAACAGCATGTTGGCCGATAATCTGACCGTTAGTACTCACGATTCGACAGCCGATTTCCAATTGTCATCCAACAGAAGTTGGTTGACAAGACTAGAAAACTTTTGTTGGCCGATTGTTGGCCTGTGTGTACAGAAGTTGGCCAACAAAAAGTTGAAAGGGCAAACACACATGCTCGGAATCCAGGAAGTGTTTGGTCGTGTAAACCTGTGTTCATAATTCACATTCACCTGAACTTCCTCATTATATGCTCGTAACACGTCACTACATTTGGCTTTGTTGGCCGATTACTTGACTACCGTCAGTACGCTAGACACAACACAACAGACAATTTGGACAAAGTTGGACGTTCGGGTGGCCAATAATCTGCGCATGTGTACAAGGCTTTAGAGTTGATTTTTGATAAGCAGACATGATCCAGTGTAGCACATATAAATCCTACCTCTCCCTCTTCTCTGAAACATACTGGTCTTAAAGGAAGGTCCTGCATAATGATTATCCATTTATTTAGTTTAACCACTAGTACCAGCCTGTATTATCCCTTCTTTACCAGGCCATATTTTAATTTTCAGTGATGTGATAGTTTGAAAATTTCTCAGTCATACAACTCTATACCCATATTAATCTTTTGCATTTTTTGTTTTGAAAAGCTTTCTTTTGGTGTGGGTGCTTTTCCATCCTGGATGGGAATCATATGATGTCCTCCCAGCCACGGGCCTCCTGCGCACTTTAGCGGCCATGCTGCGGCTCGATCTGTCACCCAATGACATTGTTGTACCGGGCTGTCCAATCACAGCAATGTCAGTTATACTTTCATAGCCATTTATTGTGTGCTTTTGTGATTATCTATGTGATTGGTCACAGTGATCACATGTTGCAGAAAGGGCCAATCGCAGTGCATCTGTACCACGTGATGACTGTGGCCAATTACAGCTATCACAATAGTACACACTGACAATGAGTGGATACCATTCATAAAAATGATTGCTTATAACAGTGATCATCACTGTTATATGCAATCATAGTGTAAAAAAAATCCTGATCACCTTCCCAAAGTAGTACGGTGTCACTCAGGTTATACCGTACTGCTCTGGTCAAAGTATGTAAAAAAAAAAAAAAAAACTAAATGTTTTTCCTTTTTTTTTTTCTGCATACTGTCACCAGTTAGTATCCCTGATTAAGGCCACACCAGTCATATGATGATGCTGTTCTGCTTTGGGCACCATATGTAAATAAATTGTGGGGAAAAAACACATTTTATTTAAATTCTTTATTGTTCAAAAAATTGTGACAAAAAATTACAAGTTCAAAAGACTCCATGCCTATTAAATACCTTGGGGTGTCTAATTTTCAAAAAGGGGTAATTTGGGGGGTATTTGTACTGTCATGTCATTTTAGGGCCCCAAGGCATATGATAGGCAGTCAGTAAAACAGGACTGACCAATTTTCAAATATAGATCCCATAGTTTGTAGTTTTCACACAGACTAAATAATATACACTGATTTGGGTTATTTTTTACTAAAGAAATGTAGCATACGTTTTGATGTAAATTTATGAAGAAAACGTATTTGCAACATTTTATAACAGAAACAAAAATGTTTTGTGTTTTTTTTCAACATTTTTAGTATTTTTTCATTTATATAGCAAAAAAAAGGGGGGGGGTAATTAAATACCTCCAAAAGAAAGTTTTAACTGTCTCAAAAAAAAAAAAAAATTACCTGGGCAGGAAGGGGGTGAAAGTGTCTGGTATTGAAGTGGTTAACATACAGGTCATATTGAGACAGCATGGAGATGAGTTGTACAGAGACGGGGTGAAAGGGCTGGAAAAAAGTCCCACTATTAACCACTTCAGCCCCAGGATTTCACAATTTAGGACCAGAGCTTTTTGCGATTCGGCACTGCGTCGCCTTAACTGACAATTCCGCGGTTGTGCGACGTTGTACCCAAACGAAATTTGCGTCTTTTTTTTTTTTTCCCCACAAATAGAGCTTTCTTTTGGTGGTATTTGATCATCGCTGCGTCATTTCTGATCGCCGCTATAAACAAAAGAAGAGCGACAATTTTGCGAAAAAAGCCAAATTTCTTACTTTTTGCTAAAATACAAATCCAAAAAAAATACAAAAAAACTTTTTTTTTTCATCGATTTTGGCCGATTTATATTCTTCCTCATATTTGTGATAAAAAAAATCGCAATCAGCGTTTATTGATTGGTTTGCGCAAAAGTGGCCGCGTTTACGGATGATAATTCATTTCTGGGGTTTTTAGGTTTTTTTATTTTTTACTAGTAATGGCGGCGATCAATATCTGCAGTACTGCGATATTGGGGCAGACATATCGGACTATTTTGACACTTTTTTGGGACCATTGGCATTTATACAGCGATCAGTGCTATAAAAATGCACTGATTACTGTGTAAATACCATTGGCAGTGAAGGGGTTAGCCTGCAGGGGGCGCTCTAAGGGTTAACTGTGTTCCCTGGGTGTGTTCTAACTGTGTGTGGGTTGCCCTAGCAGGGGAAGGGAAGTGATTACAGCTTCCATATAGAGGAAGGCTGTGATCACAGCCCTTCCCCCTCTCACAGAACGGAGGTCTGTGTTTACTTACACGGACCTCCGTTCTTTCAGTGCGGGGGGGCATCGTGGATAGCCGGCGGCGATCGAGTCCACCGCACCCGCTCCCTTGCCCCCCGAACACAGTGAGCGCGCGGGCGCACTATCTCGCAGCTGCCGTCGTATGACGGCGATTTGCGATATTGAGCCACTTTGTCGTCGTCAACCTGCAGTTGACGGTCGGCAAGTGGGTAAAAATAACCCCTCATGTTTGAATCTGCTGCTGTCACAGCTGCTCCCTTCATTCATACATTTTCATTGGGAAATCCTTCTTCCCTTGTCGCGGGAAGGGGTGGGTTCTCAGATGTGGTGTTTACATTTATGATCATTGTGATTAGTGATCACAATCAGCACATCAGAAATAAATCCTCACCACTCTGCTGTTCCTAAATGTACAGCAGAAGTAAAATGGTAAAACAAGGAAACAGGAGTTAACGTGTATCTGGTGAAATAACTGGCTGCTCAGCCACACTTTCGCTATAGGAGCAATATAGCCACCTTTGAACAGTAGCACTGTCAGTCTGGGTAGTGTGACAGACAAGTGGATTTATATGGACTTTACATAAGTATAAATTAAAGCCTGACTCCAGCTAACACTCTCTAAGCAGTTATATAGAGTTCAGCAAACCCAAACTGTAAAGTTCGGGTCCCTACCGAACTTTGGGGTGTCCGTGACCCGAACCCGGACATTTGAAAAAAAGTTTGGGTTCTGGGTTCGGGTATTTGATCACGCATGTTGAATAGCTGCAGGGCAGCCAATCAACAAGCGTTTCACTGGTTTGCCCTTAGAAGCCATCACAGCCATGCCTACTAATGGCATGGCTGTGATTGGCCAGTGCATCATGTGACCCAGCCTCTTTATAAGCTGGAGTCACTTAGTGCTGCAGTCACATGCTCTCTGAGACTCTGACTAGTGTAGGGAGAGGATGCTGCCAGTGCTGTGAGGGAAAGATTGCAGATATATATAATATCTCATCGATCTGATTGTGGACTAGGTAGAGGCTACTACTACTGCTTTGAGGGACAGATTGCAGATCTCATCCTGCATTACAGAACAATCTGCTTTGAGGGACAGATTGCAGATCTCATCCTGCATTACAGAACGATCTGACTGGACTAGGTAGAGTCTACTGCTTAGAGGGACAGATTGCAGATCTCATCCTGCATTACAGAACAATCTGACTGGACTAGGTAGAGTCTACTGCTTAGAGGGACAGATTGCAGATCTCATCCTGCATTACAGAACGAACTGACTGAACTAGGTAGATGCTACTGCTTAGAGGGACAGATTATTGTTCTAAAATCATCGCCTACTCCTATAGGGTCAGGTTCCTGCTGTTGCTGTAAGGGACAGATTATTGTTCTAAAATCATCTCCTAGTTCTATAGGGAGAGGTTCCTGCTGCTCCTGTAGAAGAAGAAGAATTTATTATTCATTTTTTTGTATTAATAAATACTTAAATAGTGCTACATAGTACATTTGCAGGCAGAATGAGGAGAGCGTCAAATAAGGGACGTGGTCGTGGTGTTGGTGGTGTTGGTGAAGCTCCTGTTGCAAGGAGAGGATGTGGTCGATCTGTGCCAGCTACACGCACGAGTGAAACACCTTCCTCAGGTGTGAGTAGCCGACAGAACCTTCAACGTTATATGTTAGGCTCGAATGCCGCTCAACGAATGGTGAGGCCAGAACAAGTACAGGCGATAGTAGATTGGGTGGCTGACAATGCCTCCAGTTCCTTCACATTGTCTCCCTTCCGGTCCCTTGATGAAAGCTCAGAGTTGGCACCTGAACCCCATGGCCATCTATCTTTCACCTCAGCCCCTTGTAAATTAGCCAAGCAGTCTGAGCCCCAAGTCATGCAACAGACTCTTATGCTTTTTGATGACTCCCCTGGTGTGCTTTCCGTGGGCCATCCACATAGCCCTGCCCCAGAAGTGGAAGACATTGAGTGCACCTATGCCCAACCACTTCTGTTGCAGGTTGAGGACATGGAAACACCAGCGCAGCACGTCTCTGATGATGACGAAACACAGGTGCCAACTGCTGCAGCTTTCCTCAGTGTGCAGACTGACAAGGAGGGCAGTGGTGAAGGGTGGGTGGAAGATGATGTGGAGGAGGATGATGAGGTCCTAGCCCCCACATGGAATGAGGGTCATGCGAGTGACGTGTGCAGTTTGGAGGAAGAGGTGGTGGTCGTACAGAGGCACCAGCACTGCAAAAGAGGAAGCAGGTTGCAAAAGCGGAGCGAGCGTCCCCTAGACAGTAGGCCTGCTACTACCAACCGCACCCAAGGACCTAGCACACCAAAGGCAGCTCAAAGGCGTTCCCCCCACGTGGCAGTTCTTCAGACAATGTGCTGACGACAAGACACAAGCGGTTTGCAAGGTGTGCAATGATAGCCTGAGCCAAGGCATAAATGTTCTAATCCTGACCACAACCTGCATGATCAGGCATCTAAATTCAAGGCACAAGCTGCATTGGAATAATTACCTCAAAATCTCAGCCTCCTCCTGCTTCCTCTTCTGCTGCTGCCTCGGCCTCCTCCTGCTTCCTCTTCTGCTGCTGCATCGGCCTCTTCCTCCACCTCTACAGTGACAGTGTCACTTGATAGATTGTATAAAAATACCGCGCTAATATAAAATACAGGTGCTGCAATTCAATTAGGTACCACCTAGAAACACACAATATAATATAAAGAATTGCGCAAGAAAACTTAAATAGTAAAATGTATTGGCATAAGATTGAATTAAAGTCCAAATGCACTGTCCATATAAATTTGTCAGAAACTGATGTTAGACGAAAACTTCCTCCACCAGGTGAAAAGAGAGGTAGATAGATGAAGTGCCACCAATCAAATTAATCAGGTACTCTTACCAGAACACCTTTGTTTACCTATCTCTAGGTAAACGGACAGCGCATGCAGAATAGCCTCTGCTAGCTTTTAGGGATCCAATTCCTCTCCAACCAACAGTCAGGCGTACTATGCAGGCATATTATACCGGCCTCCAGCTTGTGCCATGTATTGTCTCCAAGTTCCCCAAGTTGCCAACTCGGTACCACATAGGGAAGGAAGAAGACCCCAAATAGTGTAATACAGTTTTTAATTAAGATATATCAATTAAAAGCCAAATGGCTACTTACAGAATCCAATAAAACAATGCACATAAAGAATCAAACAGAGCCGGCTAGTCCGCGTTTCCGCCCATGCTTCCGGGTCACGTGGGGCGATGGTGTCACTGCGTCAAACCGCCCCACATGTTTCGTCACAGATGACGTTGTTAAAGGGCACGAGCGACGCAATGACACGTGGCATTTAAAAACTCTATCAGGTGAACCAAGCCTCGCTTTCACTCCTCATTGAACGCCTCTCAATAGGCTGTAAACCACCAAACCAAGCCTCGCTCTCATCACCCAGTCGTCATAACGACTGGAGAAACAAAACCAGGACTCCATTTGAATCAGAAGTAAACCGGAAGAGAGACGGGCTATGTTTACAATACGTACTTCTAATCGAATGGCATTATATTACCCTTGGTCTACAATAAATTATTTGTAGTTTATTTATAGTTATGAAAGATTTGATCTCAAAGGATTTGGAATTACTATTGGACAAGAATAGAGTGGTCTTTTTACTTCTTATAGCATTTATGGAACATACAGAGCATCTGTTGCATTTGTAGAAACCTACCAACTTTTGAAAGAACATTGGCTTGTGACTCGGTGGATCACATACATTAATGGCTATTCTGCTTCTGAGGTTAGGGACCCCCCTGTAAATCACTTGGGGATGTTCCGGCAAAACTGGGCCCAATATGTGGTCATTTTTGATCACATGCCAATGTTTTTTAATAAGTTTCTTAACTTGATAATGTTGTTGTGAGTACTTGGTGATAAAAAAAAGTACCCAAATATTTTTTTGAGTTCGTATTCTGTCCATCTTCTGCTAGTCCTACCCTTTCTGCCAATAGGGTTTCTCTATCCATATTCCTCACCTGTGTAATAGTTTGAGATAACTCTGTATGTTGATATCCCTTCTGAAGGAACCTCTCAGTAAGTATGGAGGCCTGTGAATCAAAGACATCCAATCTACTACAGTTCCTACGCAGGCGTAAGTATTGGCTTTTAGGAACTGAATTAAGCCACGGCCGGTGATGACAGCTATCTTTTGAGATAAAAGAATTACGGTCCGTAGGCTTAAAAAAAGTAGACGTTACAATAATTCCATTCTCAACACTGATAGTAAGGTCTAGAAAATGTACAGTTTCCTGGCTGGCTTCGTAATTGAATCTAATACCTCTATCATTAATGTTTAACAAGGCCATATAGGTGTTTAATGACTCTCGTGTGCCTTCCCATAGGAGGAGGACGTATATACCTATATACCTTGCCCATAGGGTTAATTCCGGTCTCCTATTGGCATAGATGACGTCCTCCTCCCACTTGGCCATAAATAGATTCGCGAGGCTGGGGGCAAATTTTGCCCCCATAGCCACGCCTCTATTTTGGAGGAAGAATTGTCCTCTGCACCAGAAATAATTCCTCTTAGTTGCAAAATTAAGCAAATCAATAATACAATTTCTCTGATGTTCCCCTAATGATGGGTCCTGATCCAGAAAATATTTAACAGCCTCTATCCCATAATTATGTGGGATTAGCGTATATAGGGAGGTGACATCGGCTGTAACTAGCCACATTCCCTCCCTATATACGGTATGTGACAATAAGTTAATGGCATGTTTACCATCCCTCAAATATGAGGGCATTTGTTGCACTAATGGTTGTAAATAGTGATCTACATATTTGCCAGCTCTTGAAGAGATAGAATTAATGCCACTAATAATTGGTCTCCCTGGGGGGTGAACAGGATCTTTGAGTCCTGGTTTTGTTTCTCCAGTCGTTATGACGACTGGGTGATGAGAGCGAGGCTTGGTTTGGTGGTTTACAGCCTATTGAGAGGCGTTCAATGAGCGAGTGAAAGCGAGGCTTGGTTCACCTGATAGAGTTTTTAAACACGACATGTCATTGCGTCGCCCGTGCCCTTTGACAACGTCATCTGTGACGAAACATGTCGGGCGGTTTGACGCAGTGACACCGTCGCCCCACGTGACCCGGAAGCACGGGCGGAACGCGGACTAGCCGGCTCTGTTTGATTCTTTATGCGCATTGTTTTATTGGATTCTGTAAGTAGCCATTTGGCTTTTAATTGATATATCTTAATTAAAAACTGTATTACACTATTTGGGGTCCTCTTCCTTCCCTATGTGGTACCGAGTTGGCAACTTGGGGAACTTGGAGACAATACATGGCACAAGCTGGAGGCCGGTATAATATGCCTGCATAGTACGCCTGACTGTTGGTTGGAGAGGAATTGGATCCCTAAAAGCTTGCAGAGGCTATTCTGCATGCGCTGTCCGTTTACCTAGAGATAGGTAAACAAAGGTGTTCTGGTAAGAGTACCTGATTAATTTGATTGGTGGCACTTCATCTATCTACCTCTCTTTTCACCTGGTGGAGGAAGTTTTCGTCTAACATCAGTTTCTGACAAGTTTATATGGACAGTGCATTTGGACTTTAATTCAATCTTATGCCAATACATTTTACTATTTAAGTTTTCTTGCGCAATTCTTTATATTATATTGTTTATAGACAGTGTCACTTGCTACCCAGCAAACAGAGCATGTGACAGCAACGCCACCATGTCCGCCACCGTCCCCAAGCATTTCCACAAGGTCCCATGGAAGCTAACATCTCTCCATCTCACAAACACTGGAGAGAAAGAGGAAGTACCCCCCTACCCACCACGATCCCTGGCCCTGAATGCCAGCATTTCTAAATTCCTGGCCTTTGAAATGCTGTCATTCCGTCTGGTGGACATGGTCAGTTTTAAAAACTGATGGCGGTGGCTGTCCCACAGTATGTGGTTCCCAGCCGCCACTACTTTTCCAGGCGAGCCATCCCTTCCCTGCACAAACAAGTCGGGGACAAGATCAAGTGTGCACTGTGCAACGCCATCTGTGGCAAGGTCCAGTTAACCACTGATACATGGACCAGTAAGCATGGGCAGGGACGCTATATCTCGCTAACTGCACACTGGGCAAATGTAGTGGCGGGTGGGCCTGAGGTGGCTAGCCATTTGGCGCATGCCTTCCGCCACCCAGGATTGCAGGGCATTTGTCTTTGCCTCCTATTGCCTCTTCCTCGTACTGCGCTTCCTCCTCCTCTACCACCTCCTCATCCACTCAGCGTAACACCTTCACCACCAACTTCAGCACATCCAGGGGGAAATGTCAGCAGGCTGTTTTAAAACTGATATGTTTGGGGGATAAACCCCACACTGCGCAGGAGCTGTGGATGGGCATTGAACAACAGACCGGCCTGGTGGTGTGCGACAATGGGCGAAATCTCGTAGCGGCTCTGGGCCTAGCCGGTTTGACGCACATCCCTTGCCTGGCGCATGTGCTGAATTTGTGTGGAGTTTCAGCTGCAGCACGCACGGGTCAGTTGCTCTGCCGAACAGTACCACTTCACCACCAACGAGTGGGCCTCCATGCGAGACCTGTGTACCGTATTGCGGTGTTTCGAGTACTCCACCAACATGGCCAGTGCCGATGACGCTGTTCTCATGAAAAAACACTTCGGGCCATGATGGAAGAGGATGTGGCACAGGAGGAGGAGGAGGAAGAGGGGTCATTTCCACGGTTATCAGGCCAGTCATTCACAAGTGGCTCGGAGGGCGGGTTCCTGCACCAGCATAGGCCGGGTAAAAAATATTCAAGCCATGGCACAGTTCTGGAGGATGAGGAGGACGAGGAAGATCATCATGTGGAGGAGGAACCGCAGCAGGGTGGCACTCAACGCAGCTCGTGGGCATCACTGGAGCATGGCTGGGGGGATACGGAGGACACAGATGATACAACTCCCACAGAGGACAGCTTGTCTTTGCCACTGGGCAGCCTGGCACACATGGCCGACTACATGCTGCAGTGCCTGCACAACGACAGCCGAGTTCCCCACATTGTAACTTGTTTTGATTACTGTGTGGCCACCCTGCTGGATCCCCGTTACAAGGACAACGTGCCGTCCTTAATTCCCTCACTGGAGCGTGAGAGGAAGATGCGCGACTACAAGCACACACTGGTAGAGACGCTGCTGAGGGCATTCCCAAATGACACCGGGGGCTCAGTGGAAGCACAAGGCGGAGGAGGAAGAGGCCGCCAATGCAGCTGTGGCACCGCCAGCACCTCAGAAGACAGGGTTAGCATGGCCGAAATGTGGCAAAGCTTTGTCAGCAGCCCGCCAGAACAAACAGCAGCACCAGCTGATAGGCAAGGTCTTAGCAGGAGGCAGCATTTCAGCAACATGGTGGAACAGTATGTGTGCACATGCCTACACGTACTGACTGATGGGTCTGCCCCATTCAACTTCTGGGTCTCCATATTGGGCACATGGCCTGAGCTTGCCCTTTTTTGCCTTGGAGGTGCTGGCCTGCCCTGCAGCCAGTGCATTGTCTGAACGTGTGTTTAGCACGGCAGGGGGCCTTATCACAGACAAGCGCTGCCGCCTGTCCACAGCCAATGTGGACAAGCTAACCTTTATTAAAATGAACCAGGCATGGATCCCACAAGACTTGTCTGTACCTTGTGCAAAATAGATATTTAGACCGGTCTCACACAGCCATTGGTATACTTGTTTTTTTTTTGAATATGCCTCAATATTTTGGGGGCTACCCCAATTAGAAAAAAAAACAAAAAGTGTTGGCTACCTCCTCCTCCTCCACCACCGCCACTTACACCTACACTGCCACGGTCACGGCCTAGTCAACCTCTAGGCTCCTACTCTACATCCACCCCCCCTTCTCATTTTTATTATTTTTTTTTTATTTGATTTTAAGTTATTTTCCCTATCCCCATTTTTTTGTAGGGACTTGTCCTACTCTTACCCCCATTTTACTTCCTTTTGCAGCCCTCTAGCACTTGCCAGGACTTTTTTACAGCCATTTTTGTGCCGAAAAGTTTGGGTCCCCATTAACTCCAATGGGGTCCGGGGTAAAGTTCGGGTCAAGTTCGGTACCGAACCCAAACCTTTTCGCGAAGTTCGGCCGGACCCGCCAAACCCGAACATCCAGGTGTTCGCTCAACTCTAGTTATATAGCCACATTGTTTTTCATCATCCAAGGCCTTTTTTTTGTCAATAGTTCACTGTAAGAACAAAAAGAATGTCAGTGAGGACTATTCTGATATCTGTAGGGAGGTGACAATACCCAGAGTAATTATTCACTAATATAGCTGGTAATATAGCTGGTAAATGACAGTCTAGTACCGGCACTATAGTACATCAGGATGCAGTGATAGGACTGACACCCTACTAGAATAATTGCTGTTTCAGAAATGCAAAAGCAGTTTGGAAAGAACAGAGGTGTCTTTACCATTCAAAAAGATTGATGAGTAAAGGAATAGAAAGCTATCAGACACAGTGACTGCCAGGTATCATGTAATTAAGGCCATAGATTACAAGGGTGAAGGATGATTACATACAGTATAGCTCCATCTCCTTGCTCTTACCACTCATGGCTTGTGCAGAGCTCCCATTTTCTCAGCTACCGTTCTTGAATGCTTCAGCAAAATATAAAACCCATAGTTAGCTTTCCTTTTTTTTTTTTTCTACATTGAAAATTGACTCTTTCTACAATCCCTATAGGCAGTTGAAGTATCTTGCTCCAAAGAATAAAGGACAAAAAATCAAATACAGGCATAATTTCTTTAAATTGCTTTTCCTATACAGTAGCACAATTCTGCACATGTTGTTTTATTCTGCAGAATAACCTTGAAGTCACTTTGTGCTAGATTCTGCACTTGATCACACAGGTCATCTGCCGTCTAACCGAGCCGTATGTTTTCTCTTTGCAACAGCTGCTGTTTTTCTTTAGGGAGTAGCTCTTATTTATTAAAGTGCATTTATACCATTATGGCATTACCTTGTAGCCATTCAAATATGAAACATTTTCAATAATTCGGCTGTCTTTTCATACATAATTTGATTTAATGTTTTAAGCCTTTTTTTAGCTTATCTAAATTGACTCATAGGGGTTGAGTTACTAAAACGGCAGAGTGCAAAATCTGGTGCAGCTCAGCATAGGAACCAATCGGCATCCAGTTTTTTTTTTTTTTGTCAAAGCTTAATTGAACAAGCTGATTGGTTTCTATTAGGGTTCTCCCGATACTAGTATCGGTGCCAATACAGAGCATTTGTGCGAGTCCTTTTACGTGCACAAATGCTCCCGATGCCTAATCCGATAGCTGGGAATGAGGAGGCGGCGTTGCTCACAGCCGGAAGTCAGTGGGTGGAGAGGGCGGAGAGCGAGTCTTCAACAGGCTGGCAGCAGCGGAAGGTAAGCTGGCCGGAGTGCAGGGCGCAGCCGCATGTTCCATCAGAACCGGTGACCGAAGCCATCACATTCGGTAATGGAAGTGACGTTCTGTGTCTCTGTAAGTGATTGAACAACCCGACACCCATGTTGGTACACCCTGCACTCGGCCGCAGTAAGCCAGCAGTGGACATCTTGTTACACCCGGGCCCTATAGTTCGGGCTGGGTGAAACAAGATGTCTGCTGCTGCTTACTGCGGCCGAGTGCAAGGTGTATCTAGATGGGCGTTGCAGCATATAGCATTGCAAAATCCTTCCTTTCCTCTCATCATTCATTTTATTATGCCAGGCCAGCATTTGCCAGTCAGTGCTGCATTTCAGTGCCCATCAGTGCCTGCCCATAAGTGCCACCTATTAGTGCCATCTATCAGTGCCAGCCATCAGTCAGTGCTACTGATCAGTGCCCATCAGTCAGTGCTGCATAATCAGTGTCACCTATCAGTACCCATCAGTGCTGCATAATCAGTGCCACCTATCAGTGCAAATGGTGTAAAATATATTTTTTGTTCTGTGAAATTCCTTGAGTTTTTACAACTTTGTGACAAGCAAATAAACCCATTTTATTATGTCTTGAGTTACAGTTCTTCATAATTATAAGGCTACTTTCACACTGGGTCAGTAGCGGCTTTGCTGCCACTATCAGGGCACCTTTAACCCCCCAGAAGGGGTTAAAAGCGCCAGTGTTTTGGTGCTTTCGAAGCGCTTTGCAGGCTCTTCCGAAGCGCTAGCCATTCATTTCAATGCCAGGGGTGGTGGAGGAGCGGTGTATACACCGCTCCCATACCACCCCAAAGATGCTTCTTGCAGTACTTTTTTTCCCGTTCTGCAGGCGCGCACCGCCCAATGTGAAAGCACTTTTTTTTTGCGCTAAAGCGCCTGAAAACTGCCCCAGTGTGAAAGGGATCTAAAGAAGATATCATTAGTCTGTATTGTGCTTTGAAAACGGTCACCTGACGTTAAAAAGTATTGGTAATCGTTATCGGCGAGTACTTGAAAAAAGTATCGGTACTTGTATTGTCTTGAGACAGTGGTATCGGGACAACCCTAGTTTCTAAGCAGAGCTGCACGAGATATTGCACTCTCTGTTTTAGTAAATCAACCACATTGTGACAATTTTGAAAGAGGAAATAGGAGATGGACAAGTAAATTACATTTTAAATGTTGTCAGAAATTACACATGGAAATCCAGCACACACTTTTATTTTCTTTTTATATTAGGTAGAGTGGGTGCAGTTTAAGCATGGTGTTTAGGTTTTAGGCAGTTTGAAGCACCAATAAAAGGGATCTTGGCTAGACACTTCACTATAAAAAGTAACTGAGAGGGAGCTCACAGAGCAGCAATGGTGTCATTTTATTCTCTTTGTCTCTATGCAGACTCACAGCTTCTGCTGCAGTCAATTAAATTCTGTGAGGGGAGGATGGGGCTGAGCTGCACTGTGTGTGTGTCTATAGATGCACGCAGCCTGGTTTGCGGTTGCGCTTGCACAAGTGCCCCAATTGCAAGCGGATTGTTTATGGGGACATTCAGAAAGGAGGAGAACTAAAAGCAGCAGTGTGGGGCCCCAGAAGAGGAGATTTGGGGTTGCTCTGTGCAAAACCATTGGCACAGAGCAGGTAAGTAAAACATTCTAAATGCAATTCCTTTGGACAGTCAACCCATTTGCTGCCTTTTTGTTCTTATTCTGAGAAATTAAATGTTTCAGTGGTTATATTTTAAGGTTTTCATTCCTTTTGTGAGTTTTTTTTAACTTTTTATTGTATGTTGATGAGGCCATTTTTTAAAAGTGGAGCTAAAGTCTTAGTTTTAACTGCTTGAAGCCTGGAATGTTAAAACCCCTTCGTGCCAAGGCCATTTTTCAGTTTTCAGTGCTGTCACACTGTGAATGAGAATTACTCATACAACACTATACCTACATGAATTTTGTATGATTGTTTTGAGGCATGGTGAGTCTATTGAAGAAAGTTTTTGGAAAATGCAAAAAATATATATATTTTTTTCACAAAGTTGTTAATAAGATAAGAATTTCATCCATGAACACATTCCAAGACTAAAATCGGACTGCGGGGTAGGCGGATGCAAAAGGACACAAATCTGTTAAAACCTGCCGGTGTATAGGAGTGAATAGACTGTCCAATCAGATTCGACTGAAAAACTCATAGGTGGACCTGATTGGAACAATAGTGTGAAAGGTGCCTTACCCTTTACAACCACTTCAAAGTAAATTTATTAACAATGAAACAGAACACATAAACACCAGCAAACAAAATACACAGCAAACCTGAAGATATGCATGAACCATAAATCAAGTGACAAAATACCTAACTAGCAACCTAACTAATTGACCAAAAATCTAGCTAACAAACTAACTATAATACAATATATACAGACAAAAGGGGTGCACTGGTCAACAGGGTAAAACTGAAGGTGCAAGAAACAGTCAGGAAGGGGAATCTGGAATAAGGGGAGCACATACAAGGCAGTAGGGTACAAGGTACAGAGACCAAGCAGGAGTAGGTTCAAGATCTCGTCTCAGGATAAGTCAGCAAGCATAATCTAGCTATCAGGGAAAACTGGCTGCTGGGAGACGGCCACTGGTGGACACCAGAACTGCAACCTTCCGCTCTGGGAACCACAGTGCTACCAGCAGGTGATTCAGGTCCGGACAGTAACACTAGAATGGGTGTGGACGGTAATCGAGAAAACGTTTGCTGGCTGCACTAGCCTGAGGACACTGTGATTAGTGTAGTGGTGATTAGGAATACTGTTGCTGTCTTACAGTGGGCTGTCAACACTGGGACTAGGTTGGCAGCAATTGAGCAATTTTGCTGATTTAGACTAATTTGGTAATACTTGGACTGCTGTGGCAGTGTTTGGGAACACTGTTGCTGGCTTAGACTGGTCTGGCGCCACTGGGGACTAGTGTGGCAGCAATCAGGGACACTGTTGATGGCAGCACTGGTGTGGTCAGGAACACTTTTGATGGCTGCACTGGTGTGTTGATCAGGATCACTATTGATGGTTTACACTGGTCTGGTGACATTGGGACTCATGTGGTGGTGATCAGGAACACTACTGTTGTCTCTTGTCTGGAGACACTTAGGACTGGTGTGACGATGACCAGGAAAACTGTTGCTGGCTTTACTAGTCTGTTGTGGTGATTAAGAGCACTATTTTTAGCTATACTGGTTTGGCTACATTGATGGGGTGGTGATCGAAGACACTGTGGCTGACTGCACTATTAGGGCTCATTCATATGTGAAGTTGGGGGTCTGTAAACCCTTGAGATTGAGCCACGGTTTCACTGTCCCCCCACCCCTCAACCGAGGCAACAGCTGGGGATGTACACATGCGGCAGCTGCAATGCTTTGCTTCCCTTTGCAGTCAGGACAGAAATTATACTCCCTATTGCTTTTAATGGTCATAGTGTCTGCCGATCGTGACCCATTCAAGTAAATAAGGGGGCTTATGCGGGTTCCAAGGGGTTAAAGCAGACCGTGAGGAAGTGATACAAAGCCTCCTTACCACTTGTCAAATGCTCTCTGAAGAGCAATTCAAACATAGATTTCTCTTCAGAGCACAGCACATGTAAACAAGACCTGATAGTAACACTGGGACTAGTGTGGCAATGATCAGGCACACTGTGCACTGGTCTGGTGACATTGTACTGCTGTGGCGGTGATTAGAGACAATGGCTGACTTCTCTGACATACAGCAATTTTAGAGCAGCCAGTCATTGTACATGATTACCGCCACAGCAGTGCAATGAACCGAAGTGACAGTATGTTAAAAAATATGTATATAATATATATGTTTTAAAACCTACTGCCAGTGTTACTATGGTGACACACTACTGCTGTGGCTAGTGATCAGAGACACTAGCAGCTGCACTGGCATACAGTATCAGTGCAGCAGCCAGTGCCTCTGATCAATAGAAACAGTAATAGTATTGCACAAAGCAGCCCAGAACCTCCTCTTCAGGGGTTCCCTGCCGGCACTCTAGGCTCATCCTCCTCTGCGTCTGCCAGGATAGCAAGGTGCTTGCTATGGGCGCAGACATGCAGGCTGAATCCAAAGCCAACTGTGTGCATCTGTTGACACACACACAGCGCAGCTCAGCCCCCCACCCCATGGTTGACTGACAGCAGCAGCAGGAGCCAATAGTCCTGTGTGAAGAAGGAGAATGGAGAAAAGACTGCAGCGGGGCACAGCGCTGAATCAATCCAGGAGTGAGATAAGTGCTCAGACTAGGAGGGGGGCACAAGTCCTATATCATTTTTTACTTTAATGCAAGAGAGAGCAGAATGACCATAGCACTTAAAATGGCTATGGGCGACAAGGAAGGTTAACTTCTTACAAAGCAGGGTGCTAATGGAGTGCAAAAGCCAGGAATGAGGAGGAGGATATACAGAGCCGAGTCAAAGCCTGCAGGGTGCTAAGGGCCTTTAATAAAAAATAATAAATGCACATCTTTTTGCAGGTAAAAAAATTCACATTCATTATTTTTTTTTACTTGGAGCCTGGAAAGCATTGCACCCATGATCAGACAATTGTGGGTGCCATGCAGGACTCCTGCAGACCTCTTAGTGTATTTGTCTGCTTGTACCTCATATGGGCAGGCAGATACACACTGACAGGAAAAGACAATGAACTACCATAGTGCTCAACAGTGTCATGGTAGTTCATTGAAACGACAAGCCAGCAGCCGCAAAGGCTGTCGGGACTTGTAGTTTCCCATTTACTGTGAATGATGTGGCCAGGTGGGCGGAGCACTACACGGCCACTGTATTTTCCAACGGTGACAGTGGGTGCCTAGAGAAGATGCCTGCCCGCTGTCACTGGGAGGGGGGATAGGCTGCAACTGCTGGAGCTTGCTACATGTTCCAAAAGGTGAACTTAAGCTTAAAAAGGGCCTCTGTAAGAATGGAACCTTCTCTCTGTTACCCCTGACAGCCATAGTCCTGCCTTGGTTCCTCCTGTTTTCTTCCTGGGGGCTCCCTCCTTTTCTTACGCTACATAGGGACAAGATATCTTTGAATCCAGTATTTGTATGTGTCCCTGGGGCTCTTATCACCTTCTCTGGGAATGTCAGTGCCCCTCTCCATGTTCTGCTATGAAGACATGTCAAACAATTATAATTTATAATTGGGTGGGGTCAGGATGGATGTCTATGGTTGACTGCCACGTTGGCTGCCTTTCAGATGCGAAGAATCTTAAAGCTATAGGCTGTGGCAGTGGAAGCTGCCTATAAAAGGTGCCTCACAGGTATTCACCTCCAAGGAAGAAGCCTGTTTGGTGAGGTACTTGACTAAAACGGTCACAGGTTTTGAAAGTTTTAATTCCTCAGAGGGAAGGTTCAAAAAACCACCCACCTGAAGAGCCGCTAGCTGCTCTAAGCATGCTCCATCTTCAAAACCAAGTACAGCCCTTCCTTTAGGCACAAAGCTTGACCCATAAAGGCCACTGACTCCTTCCCATAAGCCCTCTTCACAATGTAGGGGCATCTTCTAAAAGTGGGGTGATGTCTGTTACAGTTTGCTTCTTTCTCGGTCCCAGATGTCTGACCTGTGGTTTTAAAAGGGTACAAGACTACTGCCTTACCACTTTTCTTCTTTCAAATCAATGGAAAGCTGTCCAAGGACAGTCACACTTGCAGAATGCCCTGAACCAGCTCTTGTGCCAGTACTGCCACAGGACAAGTTCAAGGGATTCTACACAAACCCGTTCATGGTACCCAATGCCAGTGGGGTGTAGTCATTCTGTCCTGGACATAAAGTCCCTCAACAAATTCCTTCAAATATCAAAATTTCACATGTATTCTGCAAGGTGAGTAATTGCCTCTTAGACCAGGAGGATACATGGCATCCGTGGACATCCAAGATGCCTTTCTGCATGTTACCATTTACCTACCTCATCAGCCATTTCTACGTTTTGCAGTAGCAGACAACCACTTTCAGTTTGACGCACTGCTGTTCACTCTGTCTTCTGCTCCCAGGGTGTATACAAAGGCCTCATCACCCTTGGTTGCCCTTCTCATAGTTCAGGGCATCCAAGTGACAGGCTATCATGATGACCTTCTCATAAAAGATTAATCTCCCTTGCAACGCTCAGCAAATGCCCAAAAGACAATTCATCTGCTCCAGGCCTTTGGCTTGGCGATGAATTTCAACAAATCTGTTCTCCAACCTCCCCTGCACATAGAATACTTGGATCTGATCTTGGATATATCCCAAGTAAAAGTCTTTCTTCATAAAAAGAAAGTTCTTTCTATAACAGCTCATGCTCAACAACTGAGATCCAAGAGAAATCCGACAGTGAGATTCGCTAAGGGAGTTTTAGGTCTAATGGTCACCTCTTTTCAAGGTAGTACCTTTCCCCCTAATTCTTCTCAAGAACTTTCCAGCTAAACATTTTGTCATCATGGAAGAAACTGGCTCTTTCCCTCGACTTACCCATGTTCCTATCCTTCTAAGTAATTTCCTTGTCTTGATAAATCCCTTTTCCAGCTCTAACAGTGGAAAAATCTTTCCTTCCTTACAATTGGAAAGCTTGTACAACAGACACAAGAGTCTGTCAGGCAGGGGAGGGTTTTTTTCCATCCTTGCTAGCATATTAGTCTATTTGGTAGCCATCAAGTCTGTGAGCTGTACAGTATCTCCCAAAAGTGAGTACAACCCTCACATTTTTGTAAATATTTTATTATATCTTTTCATGTGACAACACTGAAGAAATGACAGTTTGCTACAATGTAAAGTAGTGTACAGCTTGTGTAACAATATAAATTTGCTGCCCCCTCAAAATAATTCAACACATAGCCATTAATGTCTAAACCGCTGGCAACAAAAGTGAGTACGCCCCTAAGTAAAAATGTCCAAATTGGGCACAATTAGCCATTTTCACGTGACCCATTAGTGTTACAAGGTCTCAGGTGTGAATGGGGGAGTAGGTGTGTTAAATGTGGTGGTATCGCTCTCACTCTCTCTCATACTGGCCACTGGAAGTTCAACATAGCACCTCATGGCAAAGAACTCTCTGAGGATCTGAAAAAAAAAGAATTGTTGCTCTGCATAAAGATGGCCTAGGCTATAAGAAAATTGCCAAGACCCTGAAACTGAGCTGCAGCATGGTGGCCAAGACCATGCAGCGGTTTAACAGGACAGGTTCCACTCAGAACAGGTCTCACCATGGTTGATCAAAAAAGTTGAGGGCACTTGCTCAACGTTACATCCAGAGGTTGTCTTTGGGAAATAGACCTTTGAGTGCTGCCAGCATTGCTGCAGAGGTTGAAGGGGTAGGGGATCAGCCTGTCAGTGCTCAGACTATACGCCACACTGCATCAAATTGGACTGCATGGCTTTCGTCCCAGAAGGAAGCCTCTTCTAAAGATGATGCACAAGAAAGCCCGCAAACCATTTGCTGAAGACAAGCAGACTAAGGACATGGATTACTGGAACCATGTCCTGTGGTCTGATAAGACCAAGATAAACGTATTTGGTTCAGATGGTGCCAAGCGTGTGTGGCGGCAACCAGGTGAGGAGTACAAAGACAAGTGTGTCTTGCCAACAGTCAAGCATGGTGGTGGGAGTGTCATGGTCTGGGGCTGCATGAGTGCTGTCGGCCCTGGGGAGCTACAGTTCATTGAGGGAACTATGAATGCCAACATGTACTGTGACATACTGAAGCAGAGCATGATCCCCTCCCTTTGGGGACTGAGCCGCAGGGCAGTATTCCAACATAACGACCCCAAACACAACTCCAAGACGACCACTGCCTTACTAAATAAGCTGAGGGTAAAGTTGATGGACTGGCCAAGCATCTCTCCAGACCTAAACCCTATTGAGCATCTGTGGGGCATCCTCAAATGGAAGGTGGAGGAGCGCAAGGTCTCTAACATCCACCAGCTTTGTGATATCCTCATGGAGGAGGGGAAGAGGACTCCAGTGGCAACCTGTGAAGCTCTGATGAACTCCAAGCCCAAGAGGGTTAAAGCAGTGCTGGAAAATAATGGTGGCCACACAAAATTTTGACACTTTGGACCCAATTTGGACATTTTCACTTAGGAGTGTACTCACTTTTGTTGCCGGCAGTTTAGACATTAATGGCTATGTGTTGAGTTATTTTAAGGGGACAGCACATTTACACTGTTATACAAGCTGTACACTCAATACATTACATTGTAGCAAAGTGACATTTTTTCAGTCTTGTCACATGAAAACATAGAATAAAATATTTACAAAAATTTGAGGGGTGTACTCACTTTTGTGAGATACTGTATATCTGAAATGGCAACCCTTGTAAAAAGCCTTTCTTGACAATTCACAACTACCAGGTTGTATTATGCACAAGATAATCCTTTTTGCAAAGGCAGTTTCAGTGCTCTATTTTACGCTCCATTCACGCCTCTGCAGTTTGCTTTTTAGCGTTTCTGCTGTGCTTTTTTTTTACAGTGATTTTGCCGCATTTTGCAATTTTTTTTGCCAATTTTTTTGTTGGGCGGATTGCAAAATGCAAATCATGGCAAAATCGCTGTAAAAATGCAGTAAAAACACACTACTTTGTAGTTTCTCAGTTGAAGTCTAATAAGCCAAAAAAGTACACTTTGCGTTTAAAAAAAATCCCTGACCCTTTCCAAAAGCACAGAACCAATGTTAAAAATAATATTCTACGTTTCTGAAAAAAAGCATGAAAAAAGGCATTGGTGTGAACGGAGCCTTAATGAGGACATTGTCCTGCCATCCTTTTGCCTTGCTCCTAAGTAGCTAAAGGAATTCCCTCTACATTGGCTGGATGTCAGAACCAGAGAATTCCTGAAAGCTACTGCTTTCAATCGACAAATGGATTTCCACTTTTCCATATGGTTTGAGAAAGGGGCCCTCCTTTCTGCCCGGAAACATGTAGCCACATCCCCTCTAATTCCTGCTTCACCCAACCGAGAGAGGTGCTGTTTTGGAGTGGCATCCATCTTGCCACTTCTGGAAGCTGCTGATGCTTATGTTCCACCCTGAAACCTGACAGCTGCACTTCCTTCAAGAACTCTGCTTCAACCAGCCACATGTCTGCTGAGCTCTGAAGCCTCACGGTGATCCTATGGAGATCTATATGGGTCTATGAAAATCCTTGATCTACGTTTATCTAGTGAGTGCGTTTTAATTGTTTTTTTATGCCTTTTTAAATAAATCGCTACACCTATATGGAGGCGTCCTCTTGGGTTTGTTTTTTACATAATTTTACCACTTGACAACTTTTAATGTGCCATTATCTAGGTCATACTGGAGCTTTGGAAAAGACATGACATGGTATATTGGTGTTGCATGCCATCCACCACCCTTTACATGCTGACTACATATTGGCAAAGATCTATACCTATGGCAAGAGTTAATGTTATAATCAAGCAGTGCTGGCAGACTCCCTATTACCAAACCCATTTGCAGTTATGTTTACCTAGGTATAAGCTGGAAGAGAGCATGATAAAGGAACCTGATAATATAGATATGTGAATCTACAACAGCTGACTTTTTTTGCACAGGTGTGTGTTCCAGTAATCTGGAGCAAGCATGCATACATCAGGTGTCAGAACACTTGCTAAATAGTGAAACAAAGATGAGGATAACAGCCCTTGTGTACCCACCTGAGCCAGCAGTAGCAAATCCCATTTTTACAGATACCCTTCAAGAAGTTTACTATTTAAAAAAATAAATCTGGTGCAGGTCAACACACCATTATCTACCCATAGGAGACTCCACATTTTAGAAAGAACCACCTCTTCAAATTATTTTCTGTGTTCTGGAGTATATGAATGGTATGTGGTCTCTTTTTGGGGTTTTGTTCTTCTATTTAGGAGATATGGAATTGTTATAAGAACCCTGAATAGTAAAGTCTGCAAGTTTACAGTAATTCTCAATGCCGTTAGCAGTGAAATAAAAGCGTTGAAATGTGTATATTTCCTGGCTTTGTGCTAAAACAACCTTGCTCATAAAATGAGCTTCAATTTTATTTTTTTCCCAAAAGCATCTAAATGAATTTAATTGGATCCATGACTTTTGTAAATATCTAATAATTTAAAATCTTTGGTGAGTATTTTCCCCAGTGAAAAATGTTGTTTTGAAGGACAGAGAACACTGTGTATTTTTCCTGGCAGCAAAGTCACAAAGTTTATAATTTCGTCTGTACTAAATCCATTTAAAATGTCAAAGTTACAGCAAGCTTAAACTGACCTTTTGGAGTAATTGAATTAAAAAAAAAACTTTTTCACTTAAGCTTTCTTTTACGATGAGCATGTCATGCTTGTTTTTGATGTTAAATGCTTTTGTTTTCTGGAATGGAAATCTGTGCTTCTACTGATATCTGTGGACCTGCTGGAAAAAAATGCCTTTTGAATGTTCAGAGTAGGTTTTGTAGAGGGGACTAAACCTAGGTTCTGTAATGTGTATGGGAATAGTCTAAAACGCAAACTTTATTGATATGTTTATTATACAAACATCACAACACTCTAGCAATCATACAGTACGTATATACCACTTAACTACTGAGTGTGATCACATGCTCTTCAAATGTATTTCCCTGCTGATTTTCAGACTTAAGCCTAGTACCCATGAGCCGGATGATGGGTGGCATTGGCCGGTACAATAGGAACCGGCCGACATTCGGCCCGTGTGTACTGGAATCGGACCGACAGATACCAGTCACTCGGCTCCCAATTGACGCTCGTGGCCAGTGGCTGAGAGCTCTTACCGGAGTGTTCTGGCCTGGGGGTGGGGGTCTTTCAGGCAACACAATAAAATAGCAGGGGAGAATGCTGTACTAACATACTAGTTAGTATGATGGCTCCTACTGAGCTGTCTTTGTTTTTTGTTTTTTTCATTCAGCCCTACTGGGTGTGTACTAGGTTTTAGAGACATCTGTGGTTAAAGGGCCTATTTTGTCCCAGGTTTTTCAGTGCCAGTGTAACAATGACCCTTGAAGATGCTGCTGGTTTTTATGGATCCTCCCAGCCTTCCTTCTGGTGACTTGCTTTGTTACTGCCCCCAGACACTTATGACACAATGACAGACTTTTTCTTATTTTATTGGTTCAGTTGTCCATGGGAGTAAGAGTTGGGGATACAGGACACCCAAAAAACAGCAACAAAAACTCCTGCTGCTCAGTATGAATTTTTATTGTATCATGGCCTGTTACAGAGTGGTTTAGGCCAGTGATGTGGGCTGGAAAAGGGGTAAAATATTTTGAGTGAGGGGCCTTCTAGAAAAGCCATTCGCTCTACAGGGACCTTTAACTTATTGTTTTTTTTCTTCATTTGTTCTATTAAAATGTTATAATTTTTAACAATAGTTTATTTTTTCACTTAACAGTATTACTGTCACATGGGGGCTTGCAATCTGGCCAGAATCTGACTGATCTGAACACAGAAGTGCTCAAAGCTCAGCGCTTCTGAGTTCAGTGGAGATGAAGAAACGGGAGAAGGAAGTATAGTGGCCTTTCCCATTTGAGAGGTCCACTTTAATATCATTCTTCACAAGTCTCATATACAGTTTGTCGAGGTAAAAAAAAAAAAAACACACACTTTAGCCTACTGAGGTCATAACTGCACATCTGTAAGCATTTTCACTGAATGAGACAGCACTGTACAAAGCATTGCTGAATCACCCTCTCCCTGCTGTGTAGGTATTAGAGATATTTTAAATAAAACTCTGCATTCTGATATATTTATAAACTGTTATTAATAAATTGTGTTGATTGTAAAATCCATGAGCTCCTTAAAATATTGCAACAGTGCTACATTCAGGAAGTTCAGTCAGTTTACTTTAATCAAAGTTCTCTGTAATCCACTGCTCTCAGACTGCACCCAGGCCATCAAACAGGTTTAGTAGAAGGAACTAAAGGATTAGACATCCAGAAGCATGTACTGTGAAACTCGATGTATCTAAGCCCAATAACAAAAATGTTATATATTTCAGCTTCCCAGTCAATGGATGCCGTGGCTGCATGTGTCTTCTTTTTTTTCAGGCTTTTTTCTTTTACTTTCCCTTGCTGATTGTGACAGTAACACACTTCCTGTCCTAGGGTGACAATGCTTGCCAGTGTGTTAAAATCTTGCTTCCTATGTCATCAATTGCATTTAAAGCTAAACTCCAGACAAACTGCTAAATACACACATATATGAAAGCTATTTTATATGCCAGATGATTTCTGTTTCTGTCCATCCAGTCCTGAGATTTACACAGCTTCACCACACAGCAGTCAGCCAGATGGCCTGACATTGATCTGCGGCAGTTAAGCAATACATTTGGGTCAACTCCCCACCCTAGGCTTTGGCATGGGTTGCAGGAAAGAAAATTGCTTGATTCCCCCATCAACACAGACAGTGTTGATGGGGGAATCCCTCCCACCAAGCCATTGTGTTCTCCCAGTGGGGGAAGCCATCCCCGCCAGGAGAACATAGTGGTTATTGCTAGCAGCTATAATAGCCGCTAGCGATAATCCATTGTAAAATCTGGCAGGCTGGTCGTGCCCAAGTTGATCGATTGGTCAACTTAGCTACATTCAGCCTGCCCATACATGGTTCACATGTTAGCCAGTTCCTCCTGACCTGGCCAAGATTTGGACCGTCTATACCCGGCTTTTACCCCAGTGACTTAATTAAATGTAATGTGCGGTCTCTCCGTGTTAGATCTAGATAAACACGTAAAAGAGTTCAGTTTGTTGTAAATAAAATGATCAATATGGGTTGTACTCTTGTATAATTACAATTACTGTATACAGGTATGTGGGACAGCCATATTTGGCCTTTACATACTTAGGCCCTAGTTACTGCTTTGCACTGCTGCACCAAATATACAAATATTTAAGTTGCCCTACTAAAACTTAACCAGTTGCTGACCGGCCACCGTCATAATACGGCAGTAGGTTGGCACTGCTGTGCTAATCACCGTAGCTGCAGTTGCCGGCGGGAGCGCGGTGCCGCCGGCACTCTCTCGTGCCACGGGTCAGGCGGACCAGATGTCTGCCTGTTGTGGAGGCAGAATGGAGATCTGCCGGTGTAAACACGGCGGATCTCCATTCTGTGAGGGGACACATGACAGATCTACTGTTCCTACAGTAATCGGGAACAGTTAGATCTGTCATGCCCCTGCCAGCCCAGCCCCACACAGTTAGAACACACTGAGGGAACACACTTAACACCATGATTGCCCCTACAGTTTAACCCCTTCCCTGCCAGTGACATTTATACAGTAATCGCTGGCTATTTTTTAGCTCTGATCGATGTAAAAATATCATTGGTGTCAAAAGTGTCCGATCTGTCTGCCGCAAGTTCTCAGTCCCGATAAAAAAAAGATCGCCGCCATTATTAGTAAAAAAAATCCCATAAATCTATTCCCATAGTTCGTAGACGCGATAACTTTTGCACAACCCACTCAATATACGGCTATTGCATTTTTTTTTTTTTACATACATATCGGACTAAACCAGTGATTCTCAACTCCGGTCCTCAGGACCCACCAACAGGCCAGATTTTAAGTATTACCTTGGGGAGATGCAGACTAGAATACTGCAATCACTGAGCAGCAAATTATATCACCTGTGATGTATTTCAGTTATCCTGCAAACCTGGCCTGTTAGGGGGTCCCGAGGACCGGAGTTGAGAACCACTGGACTAAACTGAGGAAGAAATTAGTTTTCTTTACTTTTTTCTCTTTTTTTGGGATATTTATTATAGCAAAAAGTAAAAAATATTGAGGTTTTTTTTTTTTCAAAATTGTCGCTCTATTTTTTTTTGTTTAAAGCGCAAAAAATAAAAACCGCAGAGGTGATCAAATACCACCAAAAGAAAGCTCTATTTGTGGGGAAAAAAAGGACGTCAATTTTGTTTGGTTACAGCATCGCACCACTGCGCAATTTTCAGGGAAAGCGACGCAGTGCCGAATTGCAAAAAGTGCTCTGGTCAGCAAGGGAGTAAATCCTTCCAGGGCTGAAGTGGTTAAATCTGTTTGAGTTCCCAGAGCTTTTGACATACTAGGCAAGTAGGCATAGCATCCTTGTATATTATGGCACATTTGTGCCCTCCCTTAGTTCTATAAGTTCAGCACTCCCCCTTGTCACTCTGTGCATCGCCACTGACATTATCTGGGTCTGGCGTCCCCCAGGTCTGCCATTGGGTATCCACTGATAATGTAAGTCCTGCGTATGCATGCTGGAGGTAAATCACCCCAATAAGAAAGCTCATAGAGCAACAGGAAAATATTCAATAACACTCACTGGGGTTAACATCATGATTTTATTTTTTGCCCATAGATAGACTTCAACTGCTGTGCTACCAAAGACTCTTGCTAAATAATTGTTCCTTCAAGTTTACTTTTAGTCTTTATCTCTGCTAGTGTATTATTATTATACAGGATTTATATAGCGCCAACAGTTTGTGCAGCGCTTTACGTTAGGGCAAACAGTACAGTTACAATATAATTCTAAACAGGAGGAATCAGAGGGCCCTGCTCAGTGTAAGAAGCTATCCTTATTTTGCATTCATGAGATATAATGTGTGAGTAATGTCTGCTTAATGCATAAACATGCAAATGTGACTGTACGGGTTTATTATTATGCATAGTTATCATTCATTAGCAAGTTCTTTTGGCAGTCAGATCTCCAGCCACCATTTCATGTACAGTATATGGTTGGCCCTAGAGTCATTTGAGCTGTTATACTTTCCTTCAGAACCTCAGTGTTATAACACCCACTTGGTAATGCTTTTCAAATCTTTTGTACTACTGTATATGCAAAAAAAATACCCAACACTTTTCTCTGTTTCTAAATGTGATCACACACAAAAAAAGTTAGAATGAAAAAAAAATGCAGTTTTAGTATACAGTTAGGTCCATAAATATTGGGACATCGACACAATTCTAATAGTTTTGGCTCTATACACTGCCACAATGGATTTGAAATGAAACAAACGAGATGTGCTTTAACTGCAGACTTTAAGCTTTAATTTGAGGGTATTTACATCCAAATCAGGTGAACGGTGTAGGAATTACAACAGTTTGTATATGTGCCTCACACTTTTTAAGGGACCAAAAGTAATGGGACAGATTAACAATCATAAATCAAACTTTCAATTTGTAATACTTGGTTGCAAATCCTTTGCAGTCTATTACAGCCTGAAGTCTGGAATGCATAGGCATCACCAGACGCTGGGTTTCATCCCTGGTGATGCTCTGCCAGGCCTCTACTGCAACTGTCTTCAGTTCCTGCTTGTTCTTGGGGCATTTTCCCTTAAGTTTTGTCTTCAGCAAGTGAAATGAATGCTCAATCGGATTCAGGTCAGGTGATTGACTTGGCCATTGCATAACATTCTACTTCTTTCCCTTAAAAAACTCTTTGGTTGCTTTCACAGTATGCTTCAGGTCATTGTCCATCTGCACTGTGAAGCGCCATCCAATGAGTTCTGAAGCATTTGGCTGAATATGAGCAGATAATATTGCCCGAAACACTTCAGAATTCATCCTGCTGCTTTTGTCAGCAGACACATAATCAATAAATACAAGAGAACCAGTTCCATTGGCAGCCATACATGCCCACGCCATGACACTACCTCCACCATGCTTCACTGATGAGGTGGTATGCTTTGGATCATGAGCAGTTCCTTTCCTTCTCCATACTCTTCTCTTCCCATCACTCTGGTACAAGTTGATCTTGGTCTCATCTGTCCATAGGATGTTGTTCCAGAACTGTGAAGGCTTTTTTAGATGTTGTTTGGCAAACTCTAATCTGACCTTCCTATTTTTGAGGCTCACCAATGGTTTACATCTTGTGGTGAACCCTCTGTATTCACTCTGGTGAAGTCTTCTCATGATTGTTGACTTTGACACACATACACCTACCTCCTGGAGAGTGTTCTTGATCTGGCCAACTGTTGTGAAGGGTGTTTTCTTCACCAGGGAAAGAATTCTTCAGTCATCCACCACAGTTGTTTTCCGTGGTCTTCCGGGTCTTTTGGTGTTGCTGAGCTCACCGGTGCATTCTTTCTTTTTAAGGATGTTCCAAACAGTTGATTTGGCCACACATAATGTTTTTGCTATCTCTCTGATGGGTTTGTTTTGTTTTTTCAGCCTAATGATGGCTTGTTTCACTCATAGTGACAGCTCTTTGGATCTCATATTGAAAGTTGACAGCAACAGATTCCAAATGCAAATAGCACACTTGAAATTAACTCTGGACCTTTTATATGCTTCTTGTAAATGGGATAATGAGGGAATAACACACACCTGGCCATGGAACAGCTGAGCAGCCAATTGTCCCATTACTTTTGGTCCCTTTAAAAAGTGGGAGGCACATATACAAACTGTTGTAATTCCTACACCATTCACCTGATTTGGATGTAAATACCCTCAAATTAAAGCTGAAAGTCTGCAGTTAAAGCACATCTTGTTTGTTTCATTTAAAATCCATTGTGGTGGTGTATAGAGCCAAAAAGATTAGAATTGTGTCAATGTCCCAATATTTATGGACCTGACTGTATGTGTCTGTATGCATTCATGTGCCCTCTCCAGGCCTTTCATCCTATCATGTTTTCTTGGTAAAGAAAACCTCTCCTGGAGATTAATACTGGTGACCAACACTGTAAGGGTTTCTAACCAGCTGATATGATGATTGCTTTGTTATGTTAGCTCAATTAAAATAATCAAATGTATACATTCTTTATCTAGGTAATTAACTAAGCAGATTTCTTTTTATGAAAACACTCTATAGCAGTTTTTATTACGTACAGTCAGACAATGCTTTATGATCTTCAGAGCAAACTTATCACAGGGCCAACTGGACAAGAAGTTTATCAGAACAAAGACCTAATTAGCATAATACTAAAGGTGTCTTTACACATCAGCAACAGAAATACTTGCCACAATTTGTATTTATTTGTAGGTATAGCCTAAATATATTTGCAAATCTACTTCCAATTATACCAGTGCCATAATTTACTACACAGTTACCATGTACAGCCATGGCCAAAAGTTTTGAGAATGATACAAATATTCATGTACAAATATTTATGGACCTGACTGTATCTTACCTGGCAGAGCCTTTAAAGGCTGAGTTCTGTTAGTGTCAAAACTCTTGTTTGGGATTTCAGGATTTCTTCTCTATTAATGGCTTTCAGTAAATTACACACTTGAAATACTGTGTTTTTTTCCCCCCTAAATGCAGAGATCTGAGGATGAAGCTCTAATTTGCATGCTAAATCAACGGATTAGCCTTCATTAGCCCTTTGCCGAGGTTGTGTGCTGCTTTACTTCTCTTCCTGTTGAGTCCTAGTTTATGATGTAGTTGAATCTTGGTTACAATCTTATGGGAATAGTTAATCATATGGCTGTAGTTAATTATTCTTTTAACATCATTATACTTAATTAGAATACATATATCAATTGTTCCAGCCACATGCTGGGAAGAGTATGTGTTTTACAAACAGCTGGCACAGTAATAGAAGCTAGTTATTGCTCAATTTCTTTGTTTATCCTAAAATGGATGAATTATATTAGTAAATCTCTGAGTTAACTGCTATGCTATGATTTTCCCTTCTATTCATCTTATAAGACATGTTGCCTGACCTACACACAATTTCTTCGTTTTTTTTTTTTTTTATTATTATTATTTTATGTTTTATAATGCTTTAACTTTACCCCTTAACCAGACTCTGATAGATTATTTGCCTATATCCTAGGACACATTATCATTGACTGGGGCTTTCTGTCACCTAATAGGCATGGGTAGAGCCATAGTCACTTTTTATTTCAGGAGCGAGCATTTATTATTTTTAGGCTAGTGGAATGATGCATTCTCACACAGTATAATTAACTACCTACACAGTTGCTGACTATTCTGGACCTGATTCTAGGAAACCAGCCAAGTAACACAGACCTCCTCCATCTATTTCTTTTTTTTTTTTTCTCTGCGTTGGTGATTTCTCTCATGTTTGTGTTTGCAGTTAATATTTTCTGCGTATTTCATGCCATTGATAGTAGATGTTCTACTTTGTGAATATTGTTACTATATTTTAACATGGTCTGTCCAGTCAGCCCTCCCCTGTTTTTTAAATTGTTTCATATTTTTTATCACTGGATGTTAATGTAGAATTTTTTTTTAACAAACATCTGTCTGTTTTTCTTAATCTTGCTTTAAAGGGTATTTCCACTTTTGTAACTAAATTGGGATAATACATGCTTTATATTTATTACATGTTCACTTTCACAAAAAAATATTAAAAATTGTGCATGCCCTTTTTTTAGATTTTCTTGTGATCTGATGCACATAGTGAAGTGCCTCCACCCCTTTTTAACAGGTACACAGCATTCTTTGTTTGCCAATGGGACCTAAATAAGATGCGTCACTAACATACAAACGAGTTTGACATAAAATAACAATTTATTGATCTATGCATAAAAATTGCAATACATCCATAAGGCATTGATAAAAAATAGAAAGCTGATTTACTATATTCTTGTACGGGGGTCAGCAATCCGTTGATCTCGACCAGGAGACTGACAGACCACAGTCTGGGCTTGCTGACCAGTGCCCTGCAATCTTGTGCAGTACAGCAAACAAGGGGTTACAGCAGGCAGTGTTGTGTTGCTTTCTCACCACCTGCTTTAACCCCTTGGACCCCACAGAAGCATGTAGTTGTGGGGCGCTTGCAGATTGGCCCCATTTACTTGAATGGGTCGCGATTGGCAGACGATAGCACCCACCAAAAGAAACAGGGGGTTTAATTCCTGCTGCAGCATATGTACACCTTTTGGCTTTTGCCTCAGCAGCTAAAGGGAGTAGGGATTGGGGGCAGTAACACTGAGACTTAACTGCAGGGTTTTACCACACCCCAGCTTTGTGTGAAAGAGGCCTTAAGGGTGCTGCTGCTGAATGCAACTAAGGGCTCATTCACAAGTGCAGCAGGCTCTGCTGCTTCTCGGAAAATGGATCCCTGTGTGCCTGACAGGTAGTGAGGAGGCGATATGTTGCCTCCTCACCACCTGATTTAAACCTATGATTGCCATGCAATGCATGCAATTGCAACACGGTGGTACAGCAATTAGAGCTTTAAATCAAGTGTGAGGAGGCAACACTGTGCCCGGTGATCTTTGACTTCTCCCATGTGGTTTAGGTAGATCTCCACCTCAAAACATCATCACTGCTCACTGGTTGCTAGAGATTACTGGACGTCATTACCACTCACTGACTGGTTGCTAGAGGTTACTGTACATCCTTACCACTCACTAGTTAGTTACTAGAGGTTACTGGACATTATTAGTGCTCAGTGATTGGTTGCTAGAGTTTACTGCACATCATTATCGCTCACCTATTGCTTGCTAGAGGTTACTGCACATCATTATCGCTCACCTATTGCTTGCTAGAGGTTACTGCACATCCTTACCGCTCACTGATTGGTTGCTGGAGGTTACAGCACATCATCTACTCACTGTCTGCATACCATGGACTGGGGAGGTGAGGGGACCCTTCAATAGACAGAACACTCCTAGGGATCCTAGGACTCCTGGCATCATTGGCATTGCTTGGGGGAGGGGAGGGTGTGATTAGTGGCAGTGCTGGGGGGTTTCTGAAATCAGTGGTAGTGGGATGGGATTAGTTAAGAGGTAGTACACTGTGGCAAATTCGGACTCATGTAGAGCAAAGCTGGAAATCTTTGCACGTATGTAGTGGGAGATTCTACACTGACCACAAATGTAATAGGGAATTTACACTGATCACAAATGTGAGGGGGAAATTACTCTGACCACCAATGTGAGGGGAATTTTACACCGCACGTTAATATAAAGAAGGATTTCTACACTGACACCAATGTAATCGGAGCATTTACACCACCCACCAGTGAAAGGGGAGATATACAATGACCTCCATGTAAGGAGGAATTGACACTGACAACCAATGTTGAGGAGATTAGTACTGACCACCAATGTAAAGTGACACTTCTACAGGACCACTATTGTAAAGGGAAATTTACACTGACCACCAATGTAATGCAGAATGTACACTGACAACCAAGGTAACGGGGGATTTTACAACAACAACCAATAAAAGGGGATTTCTACACTGGACACCTATGTAAGGGAGGGTTTACATTCACCACCATTGTAATTGAAATTTACAATGACCCCCAATTTAAAGGGGGCTTCTACATGAACCGCCAGTGTAAGGGAGAATTTGACACTGACCACAAATGCAAGTTAGCACTTTTGTTTATCGACTACCAATTTAAAGAGGAGTTTCTACACTGGCCACCAATGTAAAGGGAATTTACACTGACCACTAATGTAATAGGAGCATTCACAGTAACTACCAATGTAAGGAAGACATTCACACTGGACACTAGTGTGAATAAAAGGATTCTATTCCAAGACCCAATGTAATGAGAAGATTTACACTGTGCACTAATTTATCCAAGACATTTAGCCTATGTTCACATTTGTGTGAGCCGGAAACGTATGCAAAATCGATTTCCTGATACCATTATGTTCTTTAGCAGATACATAGCAGTGCCATTAATTGTTAATGACACACTCATGCATCTGCTGTCATGCATGTTTTCACATGCACCAATATTCACAGTGCTATGATACCGTGTGGTTCGGTGTGATTTTGAAAAAGGGTTAAGGACTTTTTCTGCATTTCTAGCATATAGAGCAGCCCGTTGAAATGAATGGGCTGCCCTACATGCAACTTATATCTTTATCCACCCTGTCAGTACACCTTTGCATCCTAAAACCCCTGCTAACCTCTGCACCCCAAACCTCCCCCATCCTCTCCACCCCCCTCTTTAACTCTACGTGCCTCTCTTTGTACCCGCCTTTATTACCTCTATATGTGCCCTCCATGCTAACTTGTGCTTCTCACCAAGCTGTGGTTTCTTTTCTGCACACCCCACACCCCTCCACTTTGCAAAACAGGCTGATGGTAGGATTAATGACCATAGTTGCAAGTGGGGACTTTGAAGCATTCCCCTTTACCCCCCTAGTGGGCAGCATTCAGCAGAGGGGATAGTGGATGTACATACAGTGGGTACGGAAAGTATTCAGACCTCCTTAAATTTTTCACTGTTTATTATATTGCAGCCATTTGCTAAAATCATTTAAATTCATTTATTTTCCTCATTAATGTACACACAGCACCCCATATTGACAGAAAAACACAGACTTATTGACATTTTTGCAGATTTATTAAAAAAGAAAAACTGAAATATCACATGGTCCTAAGTATTCAGACCCTTTGCTGTGATACTCATATATTTAACTCAGGTGCTGTCCATTTCTTCTGATCATCCTTGAGATGGTTCTACACCATCATTTGAGCCCAGCTGTGTTTGATTATACTGATTGGACTTGATTAGGAAAGCCACACACCTGTCTATATAAGACCTTACAGCTCACAGTGCATTTCAGAGCAAATGAGAATCATGAGGTCAAGGGAACTGCCTGAAGAGCTCAGAGACAGAATTGTGGCAAGGCACAGATCTGGCCAAGGTTACAAAAAAAATTCTGCTGCACTTCAGGTTCCTAAGAGCACAGTGGCTTCCATAATCCTTAAATGGAAGATGTTTGGGACAACCAGAACCCTTCCTATCGCTGGCCGTCCAGCCAAACTGAGCTATTGGGGGAGAAGAGCCTTGGTGAGAGAGGTAAAGAAGAACCCAAAGATCACTGTGGCTGAGCTCCAGAGATGCAGTCAGGAGATGGGAGAAAGTTGTAGAAAGTCAACCATCACTGCAGCCCTCCACCAGTCGGGGCTCTATGGCAGAGTGGCCCGACGATAGCCTCTCCTCAGTGCAAGACACATGAAAGCCCACATGGAGTTTGCTAAAAAAACACCTGAAGGACTCCAAGATGGTGAGAAATAAGATTCTCTGGTCTGATGAGACCAAGATAGAACTTTTTGGCCTTAATTCTAAGCGGTATGTGTGGAGAAAACCAGGCACTGCTCATCACCTGTCCAATACAGTCCCAACAGTGAAGCATGGTGGTGGCAGCATCATGCTGTGGGGGTGTTTTTCAGCTGCAGGGACAGGACGACTGGTTGCAATCGAGGGAAAGATGAATGCTGCCAAGTACAGGGATATCCTGGACAAAACCTTCTCCAGAGTGCTCAGGACCTCAGACTGGGCCGAAGGTTTACCTTCCAACAAGACAATGACCCTATGCACACAGCTAAAATAACGAAGGAGTGGCTTCACAACAACTCCGTGACTGTTCTTGAATGGCCCAGCCAGAGCCCTGACTTAAACCCAATTGAGCCTCTCTGGAGAGGCCTAAAAATGGCTGTCCACCAACGTTTACCATCCAGCCTGACAGGACTGGAGAGGATCTGCAAGGAGGAATGGCAGAGGATCCCCAAATCCAGGTGTGAAAAACTTGTTGCATCTTTCCCAAAAAGACTCATGGCTGTATTAGATCAAAAGGGTGCTTCTACTAAATACTGAGCAAAGGAATACTTAGGACCATGTGATATTTCAGTTTTTCTTTTTTAATAAATCTGCAAAAATGTCAACAATTCTGTGCTTTTCTGTCAATATGGGGTGCTGTGTGTACATTAATGAGGGAAAAAAATGAACTTAAATGATTTTAGCAAATGGCTGCAATATAACAGAGTGAAAAATGTAAGGGGGTCTGAATACTTTCCGTACCCACTGTATATATATTTTTGTAAATATTTTATTATACCTTTTCATGTGACCACACTGAAGAAATTACACTTTGCTACAATGTAAAGTAATGAGTGTACAGCTTGTATAACAGTGTAAATTTGCTGTCCCCTCAAAATAACTCAACATGCAGCCATTAATGTCTAAACCGCTGGCAAAAAAGTGAGTGCACCCATAAGTCAAAATGTCCAAATTGGGCCCAAAGTGTCAATATTTTGTGTGGCCACCATTATTTTCCAGCACTGCCTTAACCCTCTTTGGCATTGAATTCACCAGAGCTTCACAGGTTGCCACTGGAGTCCTCTTCCTTTCCTCCATGATGACATCACAGAGCTGGTGGATGTTAGGACCTTGCGCTCCTCCACCTTCCGTTTGAGGATGCCCCACAGATGCTCAATAGAGTTTAGGTCTGGAAACATGCTTGGCCATTCAATCACCCTTACCCTCTGCTTCTTCAGCAAGGCAGTGGTCATCTTGGAGGTGTGTTTGGATTTGTTATAATGTTGCTCCAAAGGGAGGAGATCATGCTCTGCTTCAGTATGTCATAGTACATGTTGGCATTCATGGTTCCCTCAATCAACTGTAGCTCCCCAGTGCCGGCAGCACTCATGCAGCCCCAGACCATGACACTCCCACCACCATGCTTGACTGTTGACTGTAGGCAAGACACACATGTCTTTGTACTCCTCAACTGGTTGCTGCCACACACGCTTGACACCATCTGAACCAAATACGTTTATCTTGGTCTTATCAGACCACAGGACATGGTTCCAGTAATCCATGTCCTTAGTCTGCTTGTCTTCAGCAAACTGTTTGCAGGCTTTCTTGTGCATCATCTTTAGAAGACGCTTTCTTCTGGGATGATAGCCACGCAGACTAATTTGATGCAGTGTGTAGCGTATGGTCTGAGCACTGACAGGCTGACCCCCCCACCACTTCAACCTCTGCAGAAATGCTGGCAGCACTCTATTTCCCAAAAGACAACCTCTGGATATGACACTGAGCACTCCACTTCTTTGGTCGACCATGGCGATGCCTGTTGAGTTTAACCTGTCCTGTTAAACCTCTGTATGGTCTTGGCCACCGTGCTGCAGCTCAGTTTCAGGGTCTTGGCATTCTTCTTATAGCCTAGGCCATCTTTATGTAGAGCAACAATTCTTTTTTTTTCAGATCCTCAGAGTTTTTTGCCATGTTGAACTTCCAGTGACCAGTATGAGAGAATGAGAGTGATAACACCAAATTTAACACACCTGCTCCCCATTCACATATGAGACCTTGTAACACTAACGAATCACATGACACCCGGGAGGGGAAATGGCCAATTGTGCCCAATTTGGACATTTTCTCTTAGGGGTGTACTCACTTTTGTTGCCAGCAGTTTAGATATTAATGGCTGTGTGTTGAGTAATTTTGAGGGGACGGCAAATGTACACTGTTAGTTATGATTTCTTGGCCATTTTTCATAGATTATGAATGATAAAACAAAAAAAATTCTTTAGCTCATGGTTAGTGTTTGGCTGAAGCCATTTATTATCAATAAACTGTGTTACTCTTTTTAAATCATAGTGACAACAGAAACTACCTAAATTACCCTAATCAAAAGTTTAAATACCCTGGGGATTTTGGCCTGATAACATGCAAACAAGTTGTCACAAAGGGGTTTGAATGGCAATTAAAGGTAACAATCCTCACCTGTGATCTGTTTGCTTGTAATTACTGTGTGTGTATAAAAGGTCAATGAGTTTCTGGACTCCTGACAGACCCTTGCATCCCATCCAGTGCTGCACTGACGTTTCTGGATATCGAGTCATGGGGAAAGCAAAAGAATTGTCAAAGGATCTGCGGGAAAGGGTAGTTGAACTGTATAAAACAGGAAAGGGATATAAAAAGATATCCAAGGAATTGAGAATGACAATTCTGCAGTGTTCAAACTCCAATTCAAGAAGTGGAAAATGAGGGGTTCTGTTGAAACCAAACCACGGTCAGGTAGACCAACTAAGGTTTCAGTCACAACTGCCAGGAAAATTTTTCGGGATGCAAAAAAAACCCACAAATAACTGCAGGTGAAATACAGGACTCTCTGAAAACATGTGGTGTGGCTGTTTCAAGATGCACAATGCTGCATGGTAGAGTCGCCAGAAGAAAGCCATTACTACGCAAATGCCACATAGTATCCCGCTTACAATATGCCAAACAGTACAGAGACAAGCCTCAAACCTTCTGGCACAAAGGCATTTAGAGTTATGAGACCAAAATTGAGCTTTTTGGCCACCATCATAAACCCTACATTTGGAGAGGAGTCAACAAGGCCTATGATGAAAGGTACACCATTCCCACTGTGAAACATGGAGGTGGATCGCTGATTTTTTGGGGATGTGTGAGCTACAAAGGCACAGGAAATTTGATCAAAATTGATGGCAAGATGAATGCAGTATGTTATCAAAAAAATACTAGAGGAACATTTGCATTCATCAGCCAGGAAGTTGCGCATAGGACGTACTTGGACATTCCAGCATGACAATGATCCAAAACACAAGGCCAAGCCAACCTGTTACTGTCTACAGCAGAATAAAGTGAAGGTTCTGGAGTGGCCATCTCAGTCTCCTGACCTCAATATAATTGATCCATGCTGGGGAGATCTCAAATGTGCAGTTCATGCAAGACAGCCCAAGCATTTCCAGGAACTGGAGGCTTTTTGCCAAGAAGAATGGGCAGCTTTAGCATCTGAGTAGATAAAGAGCTTCATCCACAAATATCACAAAAGACTTTAAGCTGTCATTGATGTTAAAGGGGGCAATACACGGTATTAAGAACTGGGGTATGTAAACTTTTGATCAGGGTCATTTGGGTAGTTTCTGTTGTCATTATGATTTAGAGAGTAAACACAGTTGATTGATAACAAATGGCTTCAGCCAAACACTAACCATTCTGCCAGGATATGTAAACTTATAAGCACAACTGTATACATTCTGTATACTCACTACTTTACATTGTAGCAAAGTGTCATTTCTTCAGTGTTGTCACATGAAAAGATAGAATAAAATATTTACAAAAATGTGAGGGGTGTACTCACTTTTGTGAGATACTGTAAATACAGTGCCATCATTCATATACATAAAGAGAAGGAATAGTGAAAAGAAAACAATGTCTGTTTAGTATCACTTTAAGTGCTGGCTTATTTTTGGGTGGTGAAGGTAATAGCGATGCGATGGGAAAGTCCTTTGTGACTGATTGACCCCTCCCCTGAGAAAGCTTGGCAATGGCTTTCAGGCTTCTATATTCATCCATACTGTATATCTGTATGAGCATTTCTAACAGATCTGGACATTTGGGCCCCAGTACAAATCAGCAGATAATGCAGGTGTAAAAATTAGTATTTGGACTCCTTAATAAAGCCAATCTGAATTGGTATTTTAATGTTGGCAGGATGCCAGTGTGTTGAATCTCCAAGCAAGTTATTACATATTTTTGTGCTCCAGAAATGAAATTTCTGTTGTCAAATTCCCAGTTCCACTCTGCTGCAGGAGACATTATTGTCATGTCTCATGGTCTCAACTAAAATTCTCCTTTATTGCTGCATCTGAAAAAACAGCAAGAGGCACAATTTGCATCTATACAAGTTACCAAATGAACTCTGTTTTTTATTTAAGTTTGTGAAAGGAGTCTTGCCCATAAGTAGGAAATGTAGGCAAAATGGACCACACATCAACTTGTTATGCTTTTTGGAGCCTGCGTTATTCTCATATCTGTTTGTGAGCTCCCAACTGCACTTCCTGTTGTGACTATTAGGAATGTTAGAGACTACGGCATGCAGTTCAACTTTATATTATTAATATTACTTTTTTGGTAGTGTGCATTAACTTGGATTCCTTTTACCT
>BLSH010372758.1:71537-90272 GCA_018402905.1 Glandirana rugosa | reverse complement strand
CTTTAAAGATCTCCGGCTTACTACTATTACGTTTTAATCTCAAATACTGGCTTTTCGGCACTGCATCCAACCAGGCTTTAAGGTGACAGCTATCCCTTGGTATATATGAATTTCTGTCAACAGACTTGAAATGGGTGGCTGTTTGTATTTGCCTATTTTCCACCCAGAGTTTCAAGTCCAAAAAGGTGACAGATTCACGGCTTGCTTCATATTTGAGTTCAATACCCCTCTCGTTGGCATTCAACTCACACATGAACTCCTCTAATGATTCGAGGGGGCCATCCCATAGGAGGAGGACGTCGTCTATATATCTCATCCACAAGGCCAGTTGAGGTCTAGCGTGGGCATAGACGACATCCTCCTCCCATTTCCCCATAAAGAGGTTGGCCAGGCTAGGGGCAAATTTTGCCCCCATGGCCACCCCCCTATGCTGAAGAAAGAAGTTACCCCCGAACCAAAAGAAATGATGTGTAGTTGCATACACAAGTAATTCCATGATAAATGTCCTCTGTACCTCTGGGATCGTAGCATCCCTGCTGAGAAATGATTCCACAGCTGCTATTCCCCAGTGGTGAGGGATGTTAGAATACAGCGAGATGACATCCGCTGTCACCATCCAGACCCCCTCTCTGCATTCACACCCCTCAAGTACATTCATCACATGTCTACTATCTTTTATATAGGCAGGCAATGATTTCACCAAGGGCTGTAGAAAACCATCTATATATTTCCCTATGCGGGACGTGATGGAGTTAATTCCGCTTATAATCGGTCGCCCAGGAGGGTGAACCGGGTCCTTATGTAATTTCGGTAGGTAGTATATAATAGGGATCCTAGATGCTGCAGGAACCAAAAAGTGTTTTTCTTTCTTATTTATAACACCTCTCTTATATCCTCCATCAACTATTTTTACCAATTCTCGTTTATACCTTGCTCTGGGGTCAGATAAGAGGGGGGCATAAGTGTCCCTATCATTCACTATCCTCCCCAACTCTTGTAGGTAATCAACTTTATTCAAAATGGCAATACCCCCTCCTTTGTCCGCAGGCCGTATTACCAGGTTTTTATTTTGGCACAGTTTCTCCAAACCCCTCTCCAATGATGCATTTAATCTAGCTTGCTTCAGTTTAATTTGTTCGAGATCTCTCGTCATGACGTCTCTAAACACTCTGAGTGAGGGGGCCATACCCCCTGGGGGGTTAAATAGAGAGGCATTCGACAGAGTAGTATGCCGAATCTCACTCAGTTCTATAGTATTGGGCCTAATCGGGTTAGATAATATATATCTTTTTACATTCAGCTTCCTAGTAAACTTTTGGATGTCCATATAGGTTTGAAATTTGTTTAAGTGTTTCGGAGGTGCAAATTTCAGACCTTTATCTAAAATAGATAGCTCCTCCGGGGATAAATCTACCCCACTCAAATTAAACACCCCCTCCCCTTTCACTCCCTTTTTCTTTTGTTTCGATTTCCTCCCCCCTCTAGTTCCTCTCTTCTTTCTAGAGGTCCTGCCATATTTTGATGCGGTCTGGGAAAACCCCATTGCTGGGAGCTATTCCAGTCACCATGGGATTCCTGTCTATTTGAAGAACCTTGCCCAGGAGGGCCTTGGTAATGATATGGTGGAGTTCGGTGGTAACCCTCCTCCCTCCTATTTCTTATAGGGGTCTGATATCCACCCCATTCCTCATAATCAGGGTATCCACCTCGTTCCCTCAAAGGATAAAACCTGTTATGAGTAGGTATTGAGTATTGGGCTGTCACACAATTTAATTCCAGAAGCGCGGTATTGTTTTGAATATTTGTATGGTTTTGTCGATATTGTTATACCTGCTGCTGAGGATCCTGACCGCTCATATGGTTTAGCGCACTAGTTCAAAATTTTTTATTTATTTTTTTTGGTTAATCACAATTTTTTGTTCATATCTCCATTATTCTTGTCCCCCGCTTGGGGGTTGGTATGGAACACCTGTAAGGGTTATAGCGACAGATAAGCTGTGGAGTTGAACACATTTTGGTGAGGACAGCTATTGGAGGTAATTGAATTGCTTCTAAGATAGTGGCCTCACTAATAAGATCAGTGTCTGATCCCTACAGTTGGAGTGAATATTTAGTGGAACTGGGTTTGATCAATCCCCCCGGTCTACTGATCTACTACACTTTGTATCTCTCTTGTGGGGTCACTTGGAGGTTTTTTCGGAATGGATATTTTCGAATACCGGTCCAAGAGAACCATTCAAACAGAGGGAGTGTTCCAGATATATAATGAGGGAGAAAGTGATCTGGGAGGCCTTTTTATGCGTCTCAAGAACCTCACTATCTCTGAGATTCACACCCTCTGGGATATCGCTTTTCTGGAACAATACGAAGGGCCCTTCGTAAAAGTCGTGATGACGAAACGCGTCAGAGCGTGACCCCACGACAAGGAATCCAGGAAGCAGCGTCTCTGCCACGGACTGTGAGGAGGATTATGTGCTTGGATCCAGCACCGTTCATCCACACCGGGTGAGACGTTCGCTATACACATACAACAGATTGCGGTGATATGCAGTGTATATTGTGTGCCTTGTAAGTGTGATTTTAATGGAATTAATAAATGGTATGTTACTGAGTCACACTATGTAAGCCCTTTTCTTCCACATGTGGATCTGGTGACTGGTGTGATATTATACCACCGTTTTAAGAGATCTATTTGGAAGATTGACGGAGAATTAGATCTTTGGTATACCGAAATCCCCACAAGTGTTTCTGAACAATGTCATATGGGTTGCACTGTCTATGAGGAATGTGCTGAAGTTTTGCTGTGATGGAAGTATTTTAACCAGCAATCCCATGCATAAGGATGGATTAAGCATTCATAGAGCGGTTTTTCTCAGGATATCTGGTAAGCAGATTTTTGTATACGAGCACTCTGCACGTAGTGGACTTTTTCACTTGGAAGATAATTTCTTTGGTGGTCGGTGAATACCAAAAGAACTCTTTTTAGACATATAACTTTTATTCTCTATCTGGCGCTTTACAGGCACTAGCCTGCACCGTTTGAACTTTTGGGACTGTCGTAGCGCTATTATACACCTTTTGTTGTCACGTTAGTCTTCGGTAGATTCAGACATTTATGTATGGTGTTATTGATTATAATATATTGAATATCCATGATATGAGGGCCCTCGGGTGGCACTGTATTAATAACCGGCATGATTCTGTGATGGGCTTCACTGCATGGGCTCAGGAATACTTTAAAAAAAAAAAAAATCACTGTCTCCTAACACACTTCGCTATGCCATCCAAAAATTTAAGGTATAGCTCTATCATGTAAGGAAGGAGCCATATCTGAACATGATGCAAAAACACCACTATCTTCTCAGGGCCAAAGCTCATTTAAAATTGTCTGTTGCAAAGTGTAAAACTGTCTGTGGTGAGTTTCATCAAAATTTGACATTCTTTTCAGCAACCATGGGCTTTGTGTCCTCTGGACCAAAGAGGAGAGGGAACATTCAGCTTGTTACGAGTGCTCAGTTCAAAAGTCTGCGTCTCTGATTTCATGGGGGTGTATTGGTGCGTATTAAAGTGGTTGTCAACCCGTGACAACCACTTTAACCTACAGGTAAGCCTATAATAAGGCTTACCTGTAAGGTGCCCTGCATATCTCCCAAATCTGCACGGTTTAGGAGATATGCAGTGTACTGTGATTTGCCTACGTCACCGGGCACATGCGAAGTGAAGAAACGGCCTCCGTGCATACTAGCTCATGTCTATGCTTTTACATTCCAGGGTAACATAGAGGAAGTAAACCCCATCAGGGTTTACTTCCTCTTTAAATGGGCACCTTGCCTGAAAAGGCGCCATCAATGCCAAAAGATATATCCAGGTTTTTGAGCAGCATATTCTCTCATCCAGATGTCTTTTTCAGGGAAGGCCTTGCATATTTCAGCAGGACAATGCTAAACCGCATACTGCATCTATGATAAATAAAAAAGCATGGCTTTGTAGTAAGAGTCCGGGTGCTTAAATGGCCTGCCTGCAGTCCATACCTTTCATCAATTGAAAATATTTGGTGCATTGTGAAACAAAAAACATGACAAAGGACCTGTTGCTGTTCTATCCTACACTTGGATGTTATAAGTCGCACTGAGTAAATACAGCTGGATAAAACAAAAAATGTGTGTCTTTATTTCAGGCTGCAAAGCAACAAAATGTGATTTTAACCCATTCATTTTGATTGACAGCCTGTGTCCTGTACTGTAGGACTTTACATGTATGTAAAAAAAAATATTTTTTTAAAACTATTATCAGGATCATTCCTTGCATGATAACTACACTTTTTAAAGCACATTATTTCTATTAATTTATCCAGGGATCACAGCACCTAATGATATAACTTCTTACATCAGCCATTTTATTTCCTATGCCGTGAGTGCTGTCACAGTCCCAAACCAATGTAAGTATTGATCTATTTATATTAGCCTTGCCTGCATCTGCACTCAAAATGCAGACAAGGGCAGAGAGCAAAACAGCACCAGTTGTACATTCTAGATTTAGTACCTTCAGGGATGGTATTACTGCTGCATTGTAACTATGTATTCAGATCACAAACTACTGAGAGCAGTTCAGCCATGCTTTGGTTTATCTGAGCTCCAGACAGCCTCCTATTCCATGTGTTTTCGGACAGCTAAATTTGAAAAGAACAATTTTAGTTTAAAGGGGATCCCTTATGGCTTCATTGTTTTCAGTTCTGGTTTGGAAATGCATCCTTTCTATGCCATAGCTAAAGTTAAAGTGCATCTCTAGGGAAAAAAAATTAAAGAAGTGGGAAAGGAATAGATCTGTCAAGTTTTTAGTGCCACCTGTGTTCCTGTTAGGGAGATTTGTGCCTCTATTTGTATTTTGGTGACCATTGTCACTGAGGTGAAATCCAACAGTTTCGAGTTTTCTACAGAAGGTAAGGCAAATCTTCCAATGGGGACAACTGTCTAGGAAGGGAATTCCCCTCACTTTTGGAGATGTCCTCTAACTTCCTGTTTCATCTCTGGGGCAGAAAGTGAAGGGAAATTCCCTCAATAGTATGCAGACAGCAACAAAATAATTTGGCAGATGTTTTATTTTTTCCCTTCTCTATCTAAAGCAAAACAATAACAAATTTGGTTATACAGGCGCCTAAACCTCCCTGGCGGTATGATTATTTCAGATTTTTGGTGCTGAAAGCGGTACGATTATTTTGCATGAAAATTTGGCATTTTATATTGTAGGCCTGAAATTCTTAGCAATAACTCGCTTAAATCTGTCCAAACAACAGTCTAGTAGACATCCCGGGTATGATAACATTTGAAAAATGAAATCATAAATGATAATATAAATAACTAAAAATAATTATCAAAAATAATAACGTAATAGTAATAAAATGTATTCAATAATGTAATCAAACCAAGAACACTGAAATTTGCTCATTTGCAGAATTGTCGCTGTCGCCACTTTTAGATTCTGGTGATAAATTTCCCCAAAAATCAGTATCACTCAATTCTGCAAATGATTCTTATTTACTACCAGTGTTTTCTAGCTGATCAAAAAACACTTTTGACGTAAAGGGACACTTTTTGGTTGCTATGGACATTCTCATGTTTCCAGGCAGAAAGAATGACATATATTATATAAAAGTGCATGCAGGGCTCTGGGTAAACCACTAGGGACAAAGGGGATGTGAAATGTTTTCATACAGTAATGTAATCTGTAAGATTACAGTGTACTGAATGTGCTGTGTGTGTTTGACTTTTTGAATTTCCCGCTGGTCTCCGTCCCCGTGCGACGCTCGCAGGGAACGGAGCCCGGCACACAGAGTCATCTGGCGGTGGACACATCACTGGATCCAGGGGACAAGGTGAGTAGCGCTGCCTGGATCCAGCAATGCAATCCCGATGGTGGCTCGGGGTTACCGCTAATGGTACTGAAATTCCACCCCGAGCCACACTCGGGATTACCGCCAGGGAGGTTAAGCAGGAACTGCATTCATTTTGCACTTTGTGATCTACAGTGCATTGCAGCAGAAAAATGTAAGTTATATCTCATGAGATTGAAGACATACAATCAAACCAGTATGCAGACTACATGCCTCCCATGTTTTCAGTTCTAGCTTGCAGAGTCAAGATACTGACAAACTAAATGTAGACAAGGTTATTTTTGCATTGCTCTTCTAGACCAATGATGTTTTTATGTGTATTTTTTCCTTTAAAGCAGTGTTCCCCAACCCTGTCCTCAAGGCCCACCAACAGGTCATGTTTACAGGATTTCCATTATTTTGCACAGGTGATTTGATCAGTTTCTTTCCTTAGTAATTACCACAGCTGATTCATCTGAGGGAAATCCAGAAAACATGACCTGTTGGTGGGCCTTGAGGACTGGGTTGGGGAACACTGCTTTAAAGTGTATCTAAAGCCAAGCCTGATTTCTGTAGTTCTGGATAGAGTGGTTCGAATCCCAGGTAGGTGTTTATTGCTATCTCTGTCCGCTCAAAAGATTCTTTATTTGTCCTGCAACTACTGTCACCTTGGACTTGAAATAAAGGGAAATACAAAATGGTTAGTTGCCACCCTTCCTTCATGTTTTGTCTATAGGGACATACGTTAATTGAAATCTCCAAAATAGAACGCAGATGAGAAAAAACTGACAGTTTTTATCCATTCCTTACTGTAAGCAAAACAAAAAAGTCTGAGTTCAACTAAGGGATTCTTGCCTAGATGAGAATGATTTACCCAGTTGCCCACAGCCTTCTGGGATAAGACGTCACGCATCCCAGGAGTCCTCAGGATACTCCACAGTGCATATGGCATGGTGCACCACCAGGGGGCAGCGGTCTCTTCCTGGTTCTTGCAGCTGGCTCACTCATGGCACACACGCTTGCCATCAGGGGGTCTGCTGCATTTGCCCAGAAGAAACAGCCAGCTCCCAATAATGTCAAAGATGATGATGGTGGCACAGGTCTGGGTGTTCAGCAGTGGAGCTGTGGATCAGAACCATTACTCCCAATCATCCCAGATTCCATTGTAATGTCTTGAGATTCCTACAAAGTCCTAGTGTACCACAGAATCCATGCTGTATCCTAGAGCCCAGTGCGAGAACACTCATTCTGCTACTCGGTTCCACTACTGTATTATGCAAAGCAGTGCTCTCCCCTATGGGCCACTGCTTTGCTTAGGCTGTGCCCAGTGCAGACAATACTTAAGCCAGAAGCCAAATGATGCATGATGCTCAGCAGCTTCTCCAAGGGTAGCTGGAGGTGGTGGGCAGAGCCAGGGTGTGGCCACTTCAGCCTGGCTGAAGGTAAGTGGCTGACTGCTCTGCCACCACATACTGCCCACTGACTGCCTACAATCACACACTGCCCACTCGCTGCCTACAACCACACACTTCCCACTGTCTGCCTACAACCACAAACTTCCCACTGACTGCCTATCACTACATACTGCTCACTAACTGCCTATAAATACATACTGCTCACTAACTGCATGTAACTACATACTGCTCACTGGCTACCTACCACTGCATACTGCTCACTGAAAACCTACCACTACATACTGCTCACTGATTACCTACCACTATCTACTGCTCACTGACTGCTTACCACTATATACTGCCCTACCCTGCCACTTCATGCTGCTCACTGACTGCCCTGCCACTATATCCTGCTCACTGACTACCCTGCCACTACCTGCTGCTCACTGACTGCCCTGCCACTACATACTGCTTACTTGACGCCTTTCTATTACAAAATGCTAATTGACCTCCCTGCATCTGCATACTGCTCACTGACCACACTTCCACTAAATGCTGATCACTGGTTTCACTGCCAATACACACTGCTCACTGACCATCCTGTCACTAAATACTATTAATTGACTGCCCTGCCACTACATACTGCCCTACCCTGCCATTACATACTTATTGCTAACCGTCCTTCCACTACATACTGCTCACTGACTGCTCTTCCACCACATATTAATTGCCCTCCACACATTAGGTGCCCTGCTGTACTCTGTAATCTGTGTCGTGCATGACATACTCCAGACCATGACATTTATTGTTTCAACAGTTGCTGGTTGAATTCCTTTCGCTTTTGAGAGTTTCCAATGGGTACTCAGGTTTCCTTCTACACAAAGAAATGATGGTAAGTATGTAGTCGTGTGAGCTAGGGACCTTGGATCATAAGCTCCTTGAGGCCAGGGGCATATATGAATGTACAGCATATGTAAAGTGACATATAAATTGACTGTGCTATATAAATACCTGTATTTAATAACACAAACTCCATTGCTGTACGACCTTCCTATACGATGCAAAACTTGTCATTTTTCTCAGCTGACCATTGTGTAACAGCAGCATGAATTTAAAAAGTGAGAGATTTCAACATTGATTCAATGTGTTTAACAGCATTATCTTGTTTCACATGTGACAGATTAATGTTGACATTTTTTAATCTTCTCAAATGGTCGACTACTGTATAAGACAAGTGGTGAAATAAAAAAAAAAAACATAGGTCTATGGAATGTAGAGTGCACTTTCTGAGCTTCCTTGAAATATTTTATTCTAAAGATTTAGCTTTTGCAAGCATTAACCAGGTCTGGATGCTATTAGGAAAAAGAGTTATCCGCTTGTAATAATTCCATGGGCCAAAGCATGCTTTTACTGAAGTGTTAATAGCTTTGTTTGAGATGTTGCTTATATAGGACATGTGTTATGATGATGATGTTTCCTATTTAAATCGCCTCTCCCAATAAATCAATTGGTGCAGAACATTTAGCAGGCAACATTAAATGTTCACTGTAAAAATACATGAAGCTATGCATAGTCATACATATCATGTAAGCTGTTCTGTAAAATCTATATGAAACCACAAGGAGAATTACTGTAAACAGATTTGTATGGCACTTTCTAATCATACAGCAACTAAAACTATTATACTGTGCATTCCCTAGCGCACTAGAAATATGCCCGGTGATTAACCTTGGAAAACATTAATAATATACAGTAGTGAATCCAATGTAGGGCAATTTTTTGTGCACAAAGCAATTGCTTTTCTTTTGGCAGTGTGCTAATTTATTTATTGAATAGCCTTTTAAATTTTTACAGTGGATAAATATTGTCAACATTCACACTTCCAAAATAAAAGTTTTTGCTTGTGTTCAGTAAACATTCCATCTGTCTCTCTAGGGCTGTAAGGTTACCTGTAACTAAAATATCTCTAGAACCGACTGCCAAATTACAGTTAGTTGATGTTTGTATTTTCAGCACTGATGTATCAGCCCAAAACGTAAAGCAGTATTAAACCCAAAATCAAAGATTTATTTGATTCCAGCTGTCCAATTCATAGATAAGTTGGCTGCTTCAGTTTTCTTTTTTAGGGTAGCCTGGTGATCTAGCCAGTAAGTCTGTTGCAATTCAACAGAACAATCTGTATTTAGCACTTAGGGGGTTGAGAGAGAACAATTTAACACTGACATGAGTGCTTACAATGATCAACTTTATTTTTTTTTTTTTAATCAAAAGCTTTATTCCAAAAGAAACAAAATGGTTACTCTGCTTGAAAAGTGTTTCTTGGAGTTTGGCATCCATTTGTTAGTGTATTTAAATCTGCTAGTATAGCTAACACTCCCTTCCTCTCAGATTGACAATGCTGATGTCCAAAGGGCAATACTGTTGGTTCTCCATCCAGAGTGTAGGCACCCTAATACATGAAGTGGGCTACTGGCCAGATCACCTCTGTGAAAACAGAGGGGGAAATGCCTACAAAAAGAAAACCGTTGCAGTCACTACATCTAATGAGCCAATCAAGAAAGCTTTGGTGTGGGTGGCTGCAAAGATGACGCCCATAGGCAGAGATCCGTCTTTCTCCCAAGCTTCTCCTCCACATTACTCGGACAGAGAGGATACTGTGCGCCCCCCATCTCTGATTATCTGGGTCAAGCTGACCTGCTAAAATGTATATAAATGCATATATGTATAGATAAGATGCTGCAGAGAGCTCTGCAGCATACATCCAAATAAATTACTGATGGGGGCGTGGCCGGATGTGAGCCGAAGAGGACGTGCAGTGCTTGAGCTCCGCTTGTGAGTGATCCTAATAAAGTGTCTTTACATCGTGGTTCGGTTTTCCTAATACCCGGACCTAATATTCTAACTGTGCTCCACTTAATGAATCTCCTCCTGGCCTCAAATATGACAGGAAGCAGGTCCAAATCGAACTAGAAGGGCCCAAACCCAGACCCCGCTCCTGCTGCGGCGGCCACCTTGACCACATGTCCTTCCTCATCTCCTTCTAAAGGTATGCAGACGGTGCTGGGGAGCATGGGGGATGAAGTGCCTTCCTTGGCTGACCTGATGGCTTCTATAGTATTTCTCAAAAAGACCTTAACGGTGAAAGCTGACTCCATGGAGATGGATATCAGCCTGATCAGGCATGACATGGAGAAATTTCGGTCTCGTTTAATGGAAGCAGAGACCTGCATTTCCACCGTGGAAGATACAGTCCAGTATGACTCTAGAGAGCTCAGAGCACTCCAAGGCCAGGTCAGGGCGCTGCAAGACAAAACAATCAATATGGAGATACGATTGAGGCGCAATAATCTGCGGGCGGAGGGCACCAAAACAGCAGAATTTGCCAAACGATTTCTCACCACCCTGCTAGGCCTCGCTGACATCTCAGTAATGTTTGCAGTGGAACGCGTGCATAGGGCCCATACCAGACCGTTGATACCCGGGACTCCACCGAGACCATTTCCCATCAAGATTCTAAATTACCGAGACTGGGATATGATCCTTTCAGCTGCCAGGAGCATGGGAAACCTCGTTTTTGAAAACACCAAAGTGTCTATTTACCCAGATTATTCCCCTGAAGTGCAGAACCATTGCAGCTGATTCACAGATATTAGGAAACGTCTCCGCAAAAAGGGTCTACGGTACAGTCTCCTATACCCAAGCAAGCTGCGGGTCATTGATGGCGGTAACACCCTCTACTTTGAGACCTCGGCAGTGGCGGATGCCTGGCTGGATTCACTGTATTCTCTGATAAAGGTACTGTTCCACCGGTTTGTTCCCCCTAGCTATGGGTCTATATACATCCCTCTCTGTATCACTTGTTACGGTCCGGTTGCAACAATCATCATGCCATTTCATTTTATCCGGCTGCCACGCCATCCTGTCCTTAAGCCACACACCTACACGAGCGGAGGAACCGCACAGCCTTTTGTGAGTTTTCAGTTAGTTTTGCTCACAGCGCGGTAACTTTGCTAAGAGGCTTAACCTGCTCCCCCAACTATTTGCATGGTTATTCTCCACCGCACGGGATAACATGCAGCTGATTTACATTCAGGGAAAGAAACCTGCACCCATTGTTAAGCTTTGTTTAGGCTCTGGTTTGGGTGCAAAGGTAGGGAGTTTTGTTCACGAGGACTGGGGTCTGTCCTATTGTAAGTGTATTTGTGCTTTAATGTTTCTGCTTGTTGTACTATCTCAAACTGGGCTCAGAAGAGATGTAAGTTCTATAACTAGATGTCTGTCCTTACATAATGGGTGTGGCCGGACTCTGCTCCCCAGATGTGCGATGAGGCTCTGTTCAATAGAGGACCCTAAGGGGACCTCAAGATCGTTAACTTCATGCCATGGCTAAGAATGCTTTGGAGACAGTGTCTATAGTGTCATGGAACATGCGGGGCTTAAACTTCAAGCATAAACAATCCCTGCTTTTTCAATATCTCAAATTGCATAAGCCCCTCATTGTTTTACTGCAGGAGACCCATCTTACAGGCAGCAGAGTACAAGCCTTGAAAAGCCCCTGGATACAGAAAATGTTCCATGCAACCTACTCTTCCTATTCCAGGGGAGTTTCAATATTACTCAGTAAAAAATTGCAGTGCACGGTAGAGGCTATGCACATTGATCCCAATGGAAAATATGTAATGGTGGTACTTATAATTCACAATCAGAAATATGTATTGGTGAATGTTTACTTGCCTCCACCTAGTCAGTTACAGCCTCTTTATTCACTGCTAGAGAAGCTGGTCCGCATGCCCCCGCCCGCATATGTATGGGGGATTTTAATGCCATATTATCCGCAGAGCTTGACAGACCGACACTTCCAAACACGCACACCTCTGACCTGGCTGCCTGGGCTCAGGCGATGGGTCTCTCTGAGGTGTGGCAGTGGCTGCACCCGCAAGATAGGGTATACTCCTGCTTCTTGGCCACATATAAAACATTTGCCAATCCTGCTCTCCTTGGAGAAATTAGAGGCGCAAACTATCTCCCCTCGGGTCTATCGGACCATTGTCCCCTTCAGCTAGATATATAAATCTAAATGAGCCGCAATCGAGCCCTGTGGCATTTACATCCCAACTGGATTAATCATGATACCTCGTTAGAACATATTCCCCTGAAATTGCGCGAATACTGGGAGGCTAATGCAGAGACGGTTTCTCCTGAGATAGAGTGGGATGCCTTTAAGGCAAACTCCAGGGGGCACTATATTTAGATGATTGCTACGATTAAGGCAGACCAGGGGCCCACTTTCATTCTCTGCAAGACAAGGTGTAGGTCACCTCCACTCAATACTCATCATCTACCACAGATAACTGACAACTTGTCCTCTAAACGTAGAGACCTCCATCTCCATGTTTCTGAGGCTGCTAACAATGATATGGCGGCAAGAAGACAAGAATTCTTTGAATTTGGTGATAAGAATAGCAAACTCTTAGCCTTAATGGCACAACATGACCCTCCGCTTACTTTAATCCCCACAATTATCACTGACACGGGTGAGAAAGTTGTAGCTCAGTCTGACATCTTGTTGGAATTTATGAAATATTACACCAAATTGTACTTTACCTCATTGCCTTCAGGCTTTGATCCCACAAACATGACATCTGTATTAGACACCCTGGCATCAGGATGGTTATCGGACTCTGAAAGGACATCACTGGTGGCGGACATCACCCCTGGGGAGGTGTCCACTGTTATACGCTCTTTCCCGACAGGCAAGACCGCCGGGTTCTGATGGCTTGCCCATCAAATTTTATCGAACACATATTAAGCTGCTCGCTCCCAGACTGGCGGCCCTCTATGGTGAGTGCCTCCGGTCTGGCTCTTTACCTCCCCTATTAGAGAGGCCCATGTTATACTCATCCTTAAGCCACAAAAGGATCCCAAACTCTGCGCCTCGTACAGGCCAATTGCCCTTCTAAATTGTGACCTCAAAATTTTAACCAAACTGATTACAGTGAGAATCAACAAAATTATTATATCCATGGTGGATGCAGATCAGAGAGGATTTATGCCGGGCAGATCCACCATTGTGAATATCCATCAACTTTTCTCTAACATACATGCCAAACACACAAACCAAGGCTCCCGTACCATTGCAATACTAAACATAGAGAAAGCCTTTGATACGGTAGAGTGGCTGTACTTGTGGGAGGTGATGAGGAGAATGGGTTTCCCAACTCGATTTATAGAATGGATGAGAACCTTATACTCCGACCCCCTGGCGTCTATACGAGTGAAGGGACAGATCTCTACCCCCTTCCACTTGCGGAGGGGCACCAGACAAAGCTGCCCTCTCTCTCCGGCCCTCTTCGCTCTGGCCACGGAGCCCATTACTGAAGCACTCAGAACATCCCAGAACGTACGTTGCCTTCGGGTGGGCTGGCTGGAGGAGAGCGTGGCACTCTATGCAGATGACATGTTATTATTTCTAAATGACGCTGGTGCCTTTCTGCAGGGAGCACTCCAGTTCATGAACACTTTTTCGACCTTCACAGGCTTAAGGGTCAATTGGCACAACTCGCTGATTTTACCGGTGGACGGGGGGTGCGATATCCTCATCCCTCACTGACCTCCCACTTTGTTGGGTGGATAAATTTATGTATCTGGGGATTGTGGTTTCTATGAGTAGTGGTGACTTTATAAGAGACAATCTGGATGAAACGGTAGCTGACACTAAACTCAAACTGAAGGGGTGGAACAACCTCCCCCTCTCTTTACTTTGTCGCATTAACCTACTAAAAATGAAGATACTCCCTAAATTCACATATATCTTCAGAAACTCCCCACAATGGCTTCCCAAAAAGTTTAACTCGCTGAAACAACTGTTCTCTGAATTTATTTGGCACTCCAAACCTCCCAGATTCAAATACATGACCCTTATGAGGCTGGTGGATAGGGGCGGCCTGGCCCAGCCAGAGTGTTTTAAGTATTTCCTAGCCTGTCCGCTGGTGACAGCTAACTGGTGGCTGCAACCAGATCTCACTAATCTGGCCATAGTTCTGGAAGCTGCAATAGTACAATCTCTGGAAGCTCTAAAACTCTTATACAGAGGGCTGAAGACCCCCCACCCACTCACCCCCTCTACCATACGGGCCTGGATGATGGGAGGAGCGTTAGTCGCTCTCCCCCCATGAATTATGACCTCATGCCCCTATATGGCTTAATCCCAATCTCCCACACTTCTTTACCATACCAGACCCGCAGGCATGGGCTAAGTACAAAATTACCCAATATTATTGCAAACTCAACCTTAATCCCCTTTTCAGACCTACGAACGAAATATAACCTACCTGAACACTATTTCTTTAGATATCTCCAAATAGAACACGCCTTCAGATGTCAGTTCCTGGGCAAACCAGTTTGTCTCTTGTACTCGGAGATTGAGGCTACTCTAAAGGTGCCCAGGCTGGAGAAGCCCATCTCTCAATTATACGGGTATCTAACCACTTTAAGACCGAGCCTCTTTTTGGAGTTCGGTGTTTGCAAGTTAAAACCATTTTTTTGCTATAAAATTACTTAGAACCCTTAAACATTATATACATATTTTTTTCTAACACCCTAGAGAATAAAATGGCGGCTGTTTTGTCACACCGTTTTTGCACAGCGGTCTTACAAGCGCAATTTAAAAAAAAAAATCAGTTTTATGAGTTAAAAAATAAGAGAATAGTAAAGTTAGGCCAATTTTTTCCATATTGTGAAAGATAATGTTACGCCGAGTAAAATGATACCCAACATGTCATGCTTCAAAATTGCGTCCGCTCGCGGAAAGGAGACAAACTTTGCAACATAAAAATTTCCATTGGCAACATTTAAAAAAATTCTACAGGTTAGCATTTTTGAGTTACAGAGGAGGTCTAGTGCTAGAATTATTGCTCTCGCTCTAACGATCACGGCGATACCTCACGTGTGCTTTGAACACTGTTTTCATATGTGGGCGGGACTTACGTATGCGTTCGCTTCTGCACGCAAGCTCACGGGAACGGGGCGCTTTAAAAAAAAAATTTAAATTATTTATTTTACTTTTTAATTTTTATTTTTATCTTTTTTTAAAAAAAAAATGTGATCACTTTTAGTCCTATTACAAGAAATGTAAACATTCCTTGTAATAGAAAAAAGCATGCCAGGACCTCCTAAATATGAGATTTGGGGTCAAAAAGACCTCAGATCTCATATTTACACTAAAATGCAAAAAAAAAATGGCAGTGCAAAAAAAAAATGGGCCCTTTAAGACCATTGGGCGGAAGTGACTTGTGACGTCGCTTCCGCCCTACCATGTTTTGGAGCCGGGTGAACGGCTTCAGCCGCTCACTTGGCTCACGGACACTGGGGGGGACAGACCTGATCATCTCAGCCGCTGTCGGAGATGACCGGAAACCGGCAGGAAGGGGGGTCACCCCTCCCGCCGCTGATAAAAGTGATCTCGTGGCGTATCCGCCGCTGAGACCACTTTTATCTTGTGCAGAATCGCCTGCACAAAAAAGAGATACTGGGGTTATGATAGCTATCTGCTACCATAACAACGGTATTCCACTTCAAACTGCCACCGTCATATGACGGCGGGCGTTCGGGAAGTGGTTAATTACGCCTTCTAGCCCAGATTTGTCATCTTTACATCACAAATGGCTAACAGACATACCAGACTTGGATGAGGAGGATTGGACAGAGGTGTGGAGTCTCCCCTTTTCGACCTTGATCTACTATCAGCGATAGGATGGTCCAATTTAAAATACATCGGGCATACTTTACCCCCAACAGACTGCACAGGATATCTGTGACACACCCTTCCACATGCTTTTTCTGTACATCCCCATCAGTGGACTTTCACCATATCTTCTGGGATTACCTGGCAATAAAGTGCTTCTGGCAGGCTGCGGTGACCATAATTAACCAAACCACTAAATTTGCAGTGCCATTAGAACCAAGATACTGCCTCATAGGACTGGTGGTACAACTTATTCTGAATACTGCTAGACACACGCTAATCAGTATCCTCCTCTTTTATGCCCGCAAAGCCAGAACAACGTGCTGGAAACAAGCCTTGCCTCCCTCGACTGTCTTTTGGAAACAACTGATAAACGGTAACCTCCTTCTCTATGGGTCAACTTACATCAATAGGGGCTGCCCACCCAAATTCCAAAATATTTGGTCCTGCTGGATTCAGGACTCTACCATGGCTACCTAAACTGCTAACATGATTCATCGTGCACCCAGGGCTGGTTCAAGGATTTTTGACACCCTAGGCGAAACCTCAATTTGCCGCCCCCTTTGGCCTCGCCCCTGACTCCACGCCCTTTGCCCTGTCCATGTATATGATGGAGTTGGCGAAGGTGGAGATTTTTGCAGCGCCTCTCTACCTATTTCTTTAGCCATGGTCCACAGGCCTGCACCTGTGCCTCTGGACCCGGCCTAAAGTCAAATAATGGCAGCACCGGCTTGCTTTCTTATGCGAGCCGTGGTCCGCAGGTATATGGATAGGCTGGGGTAGTATATGGACAGGCTAGGGTAGTATATGGACAGGCTAGGGTAGTATATGGACAGGCTGGGGTAGTATATGGACAGGCTGGAGTAGTATATGGACAGGCTGGAGTAGTATATAGACAGGCTGGGGTAGTATATGGACAGGGGCTTGGCGCCCTGGGCATCAGAGCGCCCTAGGCGGCCGCCTACTCCGCCTAGTGGTAGAGCCGGCCCTGCGTGCACCCGGATATCCACCCATGGACTACCAACTTGCTGAGCATCTCCCTGAGCTAAATCTTAGAACCTATGTTTGAGCCAACTCATTGGACTAGACCCCACTCTCCTTGGAGGGTTTCTGAAGTAGTAGATAGGGCTGTCGAAAGTCAGAATTGTTTTTTCTTTTTTGGACCTATTGGTCTGCCCCTGCGTGGGCCCTTGTCTTATATGTTATGTCTTTGTATTTGGTTGTCTTTGTTTTCTTGAAAAACAATAAAAATATTTCTTAAAAAAAAATTACTGATAAGCTCACAAAGAAAATACGGGAACTCAGTCAGAGGACTGCTGACCTTGAATCCCACATGGATGATACTGTGATCGCTTTGGAGGGGCACGATAAAAAGCTGTATAATCTAAAAGAGGAAAACCAGCTTCTGCACGCTAAACTTGAAGACCTCGAAAACAGATCAAGGTGCAGCAACTATCGTATTCGTGGCATCCCAGAAACAATCCTTGAACTGCAAGCCACCATGACTGCTCTCTTCCAACAGCACATCCCTTCCATTCCAGTCGAACGCCTTGATTTTGACTACATACATCTTGCTCTGATCCGGCAAACACCAGATGATCCTCCTAGGGATATTATGATCAAATTCTTATATTACCACACAATCCAGCAGGCTGCTCACTGCCAAGACTCACTCCCCTTTCAAGGACACACAGTTTTTGCTAACCTAGCGCCTTCTACAATTGCCAAAAGATGAGTAATGAAGCCAGCTATACAGATTCTTCAAGCCCACCGCATCCCGTACAAGTAGAGGTTTCCGTTCTATCTCCAGTTTATTGCAACCGCCAATACCAAGGCACTACTCTTCCAGAGATCCAATGTCATCTGTAAGACCTGCAGCTTGCTACAGCCTCCGTATCCCCAGGTCCCCACCTTCCTTCACCGGGATTCGGTTCCCGCCAGGTCCTCCACAAGGTCACCACTGGCTTCAGCACCTGGGAAGCACCACACCCTACAAAATACTCGCCCCTCCTAATAATTTGGCACCCCTCTGAAACTACTTATCCTACTCTACCACTCATGATGTTGCCTGACCGAAACGATCAGTACTCTGACCTCCTATCCTAATTATCACAGTTTTCATCAGTTGTGTTATCCTGTAATATACTGAGAGGTAATTCCTGGAACTGAGAATTCTCCTATTTTTACTTACCGAGTACCAAAATGTAACCTGTAACCTGCCGGCTCCACCATAGGAGACTTGACTAGTGTCACCTTCCTTATTTTATTGGTCTAATCACTAGAAGACTCCCCTATTATGGTTGGTGAGGTCGATGGTCCCTTGCTTTGACTCACTGTGGAGGCTCCTTTGCTAGACCCACGTCCAAGCAGGGTGCGTCCTGGTTCCCCTTATTGCATTTGTATTTTCAAGACCCACTGTTCCTCCTTCGTTTTTCTTTATTCCTTCTATTAATCCTTCTAATGTACTCGTAGTACATTTAACATTAAGACTTTTGTTTTGCATTACTATTTTTTAACTTTAATGTTTATGCATCTGCTTTCATATTACATGTATCCGTTGTCTCCTGTGAGGGAGTCACTGTCACCCCCCCCCCCCGACTCCCTGACTCTAGAGGTCGCTACTCAGAAAATTGTGTTCATGCACGAACAGTATTCTATTGCACACGTACCAAGTTCAAATAGGTGTTTTACACTTTCTGTGTATTCCAAAGCTTAACCTTTTCTACCCC